>CM053792.1:686126244-686168744 GCA_028749045.1 Cupressus sempervirens | reverse complement strand
ATAACTGAGGATCAATTACCAAATGTCAATTTTGCAATTTTTTCCCCCTTTTTGCTTTGTTCAAGTATAAAGAAAGTTGTAATGAGAAATACATGTTGTCTATGTATTTATAATTAAGATTTTTACAAGTGTCCTCCCATCTCAAGCTTGTTAGATTTTTATTTTTTATAAAAAGGATATCCAAATTGTGAAGTGAGGATCCACATTTTGTATAATTTTAGTGCTTTGCTAATATATAGTTAGTCTAGTCGTGTACAGGTTTGATTATTGTTTTTACACTTTGTATTCTAAAAAGTTAGAAAGTAAATGAAAGATCATTGTGAATTATAAGTTACATGTTGAGTATCATATCTGTTCATTGTATTATTCACAAGAAGGTAATACAAAAGGGATTTCAACAAAAATATGTCTTTATATTTTGTCTCCTATTTCATATATCTGAAACTTTGAGATTAATTGGACAAAGTTCAATTAGTTTAATGCATATTGAATGAGTTGTATACCAATTTTTTGTTGCTTTTAATTCAAGGAATTAAATAAATGCTTTAGTATATTGATAGGGTTTCTGGGTCTATGAAAGGGATATTTATAAGAAGGGGATCTAAGGTTAATAGTTGATACATTTATTTGCAAGTCAATTAAAAAAATCAAACTTTCTAATATAACTCTATGTAGTAATAGATAAGGTGCTAGTCATTAAAGAATATGCAAGTTGAATCAATTTTCATTTTCACAAATCATGTTAAAAATCACATCATAATATCCAATGTCTACAGGAATGAATGTAATTCTAGTCATTATCTAATTTGAATAACTTCTAGGTTTTTCATGAGCTATTGTAAATCAAGGGTTTGTTTCAATTTTAAGAGAACAAGAGCATTTTCTTCTATAAGTGATTCAAATGTGTAGAGAGTGTCAATAAATCAATCTAATCCCTTGGTAAACCCACCTTGGCCAATGAAACCTAAAGAGTAGAAGGCTTTAATGCTTTGTTGTGTTGTCCCAAAACCAAATATGCTTTACCCAATATGGGAAATAGCTAAACCTAGGCTCTGTATATTTGTTGTCATCTCATATTATCAAAACTATCAAATTAGAAGCCAAAAAAAATGGTGACTCTATTGGGGAGATGCTAAGTAATTATCAAGTATAATTGCAACATTTTAGATCTATTATTTTATTCTTGTAGAGGGAGAGTTTTTTTTTTTGTGAATTCATGGTTTTCACCATGTGGGTATTCTTAATTTGAACTTTGTGGTCCTGGTATTTTCAAATATTAAGAGAAATATGCAAGACTTCATAAACAAAAAATTAGGAGTGAATTTGCAAGGTGAATTCCCTCCTAGAGGAAGGTAGAAATGGTCCATGAAAAGGAATGAGTTGTAATAAGAAAAAAATTCTTAAGAGAAAGTTGTTGCAACTGAACATCCTCAACACTCTATGTGTGTGTGTGTGTGTGTGTGTGTGAGAGAGAGAGAGAGAGAGAGAGAGAGAGAGAGAGAGAGAGAGAGAGAGAGAGAGAGAGAGAGAGAGAGAGAGAGAGAGAGAGAGAGAGAGAGAGAGAGAGAGAGAGAGAGAGAGAGAGAGTCTTCCTATAAGAGTTCCAAATCACAAAATGAGATTTTTGATGATAATTTTTATGACACTCCTAAGATAATATACAAAGAGAAAATCATTCAACAAGAACCAATAAATGTGGAACAAAGAAACACAAGTAACCTCTCCCACACTACCCAAAACCCTTTTCTATCAAATACTTCCCATGAGGAGTCAAGACCTATCCATCTTGTACATAAAAGACACGTTGATATCAATTTCTCTATTTTTGAAGATGTCATGCCTAATCTAAGTGATTTACGAATCTTGAGAATGCACCTTGCTGGACAACAAGCCATAGAAAGACATCTGCAGAAGGAGAGGGAGGAAGAGATTTTGAAAGCAATTGTTTAAAGGGACAATTTACTCCAAAGCATTGCTACTCTAAAAGAGAAAAACAAGAGAGTTTCTTTTCCTTGGAAACCAAAAGTATTAGACAATGTTCAAGATCCTAGGAAAGAAGAACAAAAGTTGAAGAAACAAATATATGAACAAGAGGGACCTATGATTCAACAAATAAAGAGTTTTAAGACCATTCAAGTTGAAAGTAATGAAGAAAGGAACACATGATTTTATTTTTAGCCTAGGGAAAAGGTAAACAAAAGGAAATTGGTGTTCAAATAAGAGAATCTACAATGGTTGTTCAGACTCAAGTAACTATGTGAAATTCTAATATAGGGTTGAAAAAGAAGAGAAACAAAAGAGAGGGATTAGAAAAGAAATTGGAGTTGGTAGAGAATGAGGCTTCTATAGAAGAGATTAATAATAAGATCATGTTTCTTGAGAATTCAAAAAAGCAAGTAACCACCATCCCTGGAAATACTGCACATCCTGGATCTCTAGCAAACACAAATGTCAACAAGATAGTTTCCTTTGATATCCCTTCTACTTCCTCTTCCAAAATAGATTTGAAAAAGTAAAAATCAAATGAAAAAACTATTAAGACCTCTAATACCACTAGAAACACTAGTAACATTGCCAAAATAGGGTCACAAAGAAGACCAATTCAATTGGATGGGTATAGGTGGCTTTTCTTTAAAGGAATACTTGGTTATCCTAATGAAATCACTTAAGAACTAAGGAACACATTTCATAAATTCTCTAGAAATAATGTTGTCACATGTGAGTATAATTTAATATGTTTTTTGGACATGATGAAGGACTATGAGGTTGAGTTTGAGGATGTAATTATGAAGGTATTTATGTAGTCTCTAACTGAAGATGCAAGATAATGGTTCAAAGGATTAGCAAAGTGGTCTATATCTGTATCAAGAGATCTTGAGCATTTTTTTAAAGAATATTATGGTGACAGGAATAATGCTAGCTACATTTTGAATAAGTTTATCAATATCAAGAAGTTGCCAAATAAATCTATTCCTTAATTCAATGCTAGATTTCAGAAAGGGATATACAAATTGTTTCAATTCATGAGACTTGATGATAAGGTATGTCTCACCACTTATTTTAATATTTTTTCTAGTATAATAGGTTATCAATTAAGAGATAAGGAACCTAGAACCCTTAGAGATGCTTTTAGAATTATAGTAAATATTGAAAATAACATGAGGATTTTAGGTAAGTTAGGGAATAAGAGGGATTACCCTAGCTTGTTTGTGAGTAGAGGCATTAAGAGAGAGGAAACTAAGCCTATAGGGGGTAAGAAATAAGAGGAAACTTAGATGAGTCAAGTGTTTAATTATATTAAATATCTAAAGATACCCTTAAATAGAAATGAAAAAATCCCTAATGTAGATAAACCTCCTTTTCAAGGAAATTTCAAGAGGTAGAATAGGTTGTAGAATTTCCTCTATAATACTCAGTAGAAAGATGGTGAACCCATAGTCCCTCCTGGAAAAAATAATAATGAAAAAGTTACCCTAACCCTTTACAAAGAGCTTTTGTTAATGTAGTGGATGACCCTCAGTGGTGTGTGGCCTATTAGTTGTCTCGTGCACCAAAATATTGTGTTGTTGCCTTATTTATTTTGGCAAATCAAGATGACGATAAAGAGAAATATGATTATAAGTATGGTAATGAAGATGTTGGGTGTAATATGTTTGAATCCTAAAATGATAATAATTTAGATTGTGATGATAATGATGGAGATGTCTATGAGAAGATATAATTTTAGAATATCATGCATCAACAAGTACTCTTAGATGAGGAAGAGATGAATGAGTCAACCTACAATATGTTGACATCAAAGGAGGAAGTGATTTGAAGGAAACCTAAAAAAGAAGAGATTGATAAAATCACTACTAATATGGTTGCCTAGGAGTAGACTAAAGGTATGCTACATAAGTCTAATGGCAACAAAGTTTCAATCATTTTTATTAAGAAGTCTGACCCAAAGTAAACATAGATAGTCAAGCCTAAGGGTAATTGTGATATTAAAGTCAAGATTGTAAATAAGAAATGAGAACAAAGGAAGGTTGATGTCATAAAGGATTTTAAAGCCCAAAAAAATGGTGTTGCAAAGGGTGAAGAGAAATCACCAAGCTCCATAATTATAAATGATAAGAAAATAAATCAAAATGTAGCAAACACATTTGACAAATCAGAGGAAATTTGTATTACAGGAAACATTACTATGATGATGTGTTATATTCATGACTGAGTTTGTCATTGATGTCAACATAATAGTTTTCTATGATATTTGATAGAAGAACAACGAAAGTAACAAGTTGGTACAAATAGTTGAGTGATTTTACTATCCGAGGTTATGAGAGATATGTTTGAGTAGCTGGTATATAAAGTTAATGTCAGGTGTAGAAATAACAAGTCTAGGACAAGTTATGTAAGTTTTGGTAAAGTATGTTCTAAGATAGAGTTTACAGACACATGTTCTCATAAACTTGTTATATCTCTTAGCAGAGGTATTATCCTTAGAAACAAGGTTGAGAATATGTAAAAAACATATTAATGATGATGTGGATAAGCTTGCTTTTCATAATATTGTGTTTATGGAAAGTTATTTAAGTTGCAAGTGGAAGATTAATGTTATTGCTAAGTATAGCATGTTGGTAATGTGGTCCTATAATAACCAATTGAGAAAACATAACAACTGACTTAGGAAATGGGTTTTTGGACTTGGTATAAAAGAAGAACATTTTCCTTTATCACTCATGGAGAAGAAAAAGTTGGAAAAGGCATTGATGTAGAGTAGAGTTTGAAGATAAGGACAATAGAGTGAAAGGAGAGGAAACTTTATTGCTGAGGTTTTATAGTGTGATCCAAGGTTTGACATTTGGATCTAAAGTTTGTGACCTAGTCTACAAGGTCTAGTAGTAATTGGTTCAATTGATAGAATAGAGGAAAGATAGTACATCAAATCTAAATTTTAGAAAAGAATAGTACTAAGATCATTTGGATAGTGGGTTCATTGATCTAATCCAAAAGTTGTTTGGAAAGTGGGTTCAACAGCTAGCTATCTCCTACAACTCCTAATAGGGTTGGCACAATTCCTAACAATGATTCAAAGTCTCCTAATAGGGACCCATGTGTAATGAATGCATTCATTAGACTCCTAACAGGGTCTATCCTTTCACAAGGAACATTTATATTAGTACATCATCTTGTGGGTTTCACTCCCATCAAGGTTTTCCCTCTGATCAAGGGTTTCCCTAGTTAACATATCTTGTGTCACAGTGTATGTTTATCTTTCTATGATTGCTAGTTATACTACTAACTTGATTAAGTTGGATTAAAGATAATATTTGGTATAATAGGAGTATAACTAATTCAACACCCCCCCCCCCCCCCCTCCCTCTCAGTTATATTGTGGACTTTACATTCTAACAATTGGTACCAGAGCATCAGTCCATGAAGGAAGGGTTTAACAACCTAAGGAGATATATAGAAAATATATTCAGAAAAGAAAGTCTAAAATTTGATGGCAACAACTATGATAGCTGGAAGGATAAAATGAAGACTCATCTATTATGTAAAGGTCTAGGATATTGGCTTGTAATCAGGGAATCCAAGGATATAATGGAAGAAGACAATCTTGAAAGTTGTACTGAGGAACATAGAGAAGTATTTATGTGTAACATAAGAGAAAGAGAAGCAATATTGTCAACTCTACCTAAAAATGAGTATTGTCCAGTAAAATTGCTTCAAAAACTTATGAAATTAGGAAGGCTTTAGAAAAAAATTATGAAGGTGATACACATTCAAAAAGAGTTAGACTAAAAAATTTGATTTGTGCATTTCAAGATGCTAGAAAGATGGAAGATGAATCTGTAAGAAGCTATATTGGTAGAATATCTAAAATTGTTGCAATAATGAGATCTCTTGGAGTAATCAAATTAGATGATGAAATAATATGGAAGATCTTGAAAATTCTAAAACCACCATTCAAGACAATAACATAAATGATTTAGCTGATGAAACCCTGTACTAAAATTTTCACCAAAAAGACATTAATTGAGAGATTGGAAGTTGTAGAGTTAGATCCGAAACAATCAGGAGAACTAGCCAAAGTTGAGGCAACCTTTAGTGCATTAAGTGTTAGACCCAATCTAGCAAGGAATACAAGTGCTCAAGGAGATTATGCTAGTAGTAGAAAAAATATTGAAGAAAAGATCAAAGGAGTGGCTCTTCCTATGGAAAGAGAAAAAGATGGTCAGAAAATCTTTAACTATTGGACATGTAATGAATATGGTCATTATGCTTCTAAGTTCCCAAAGAGAGAAAATAATTTCAAAGGAAGATTTAGATCTAGAAGACCTAGAAATTGTTTATATGCTAATGAGGAAGAAGAAGAAGAAGAATTTGATCAAAGAAAAAGTAAAGATGAAATGGGATTTGTAGCTATAAACAAGGATGATCTTGACAAGGAGATTAGAGAAGAAAGTGCATTGATTTCACAAGTTGAAAGGAAGAATTGGATCATTGATAGTGGATGTTCACATCACATGACTGGTGATATGAGCAAATTTGTCAAATTCAAAGATCATGATGGAGACATTTTTAGAGTAGGAAATAATGTAGCCTACAACATCACAAGAATTGGAACTATCACACTTGATGGTAACACAAATACTAATGATGTTTACTTTGTTAATGGACTGAAACACATGTTGTTAAGTGTTGGATAGCTTGTGGGAAAGGGTTACCAATTGTAGTTTGGTAATGACACATGTATAATTAAGGACAAGGAAGGTAGAATGCTTGGAACTAGCACTAGAACTAGGGGTAATGTATTTCAGTTGAACACTACTGAGATAACATGTTTGGTAGCTAAAGTTGACAATAGTTAGTTGTGGCACAAAATATTTTGTCACATAAACTTTGATAATATTGTAAAAGTCAGTAAAACATTTTCCGTGAGAGATTTACCCAAGATTACTAAGCCTTTTGACATTGATTGTAAGTAATGTATCTTGGATAAATAGAAGAAGATCTCATTTCCTAGCAAAAAGTTTGGAACTATAGAGAAGCTAGAACTAGTTCACACAGAGTTAAGTGGTCCTTCAAGAACAAGAGGATTCTATGGAGAAAGGTATTTTATGATTCTTGTTGATGATTTTACCAGAATGATGTGGGTAGCTTTTCTTAAAGAAAAATTAGAAGCATTTGAGAAATTTAAGATATTCAAGAATAGAGTAGAAAATGAATCAAGAGTTAACATCAAGAGCTTAAGACCCAATAGAGGAGGAAAATTCACCTCTAGAGAATTCAATATTTATTATGAAGAGCATGGAATCAAGAGACAACTATCATAACCATATTTACCTGAGCAAAACAGGATTGTTGAAAAAAGAAATAGATTAGTTGCTAAAGCAAAAAGAGCTATGTTATTTGAGAATGATGTACCAAAGACATTTTGGAAAGAAGCAGTCAATATTGTAGTATATACTCTACACAGATTATAGATTAGAAAATGTATGGAGAAAATACCTTATGAATTATGGTTTGGTTACTCACCATTAGTTAAATATTTTAGAATATTTGGAAGTAAATGTTACCTTAAGAGAGATGATGACATTGGTAAGTTTGATACTAGGAGCAATGAAGGTATGTTTCTTGGCTATTCATTAAAAGGTAAAGCCTATAGATGTTTTTACTATAGAAAAAATACTATAGTAGAGTGTGCAAATGTGAGAATAGATGAGAAGTTTGGCACTAAGGAAAAGATGATGGATTGTAACTCAGATGAAGATAATGATTATTCTAGAATAACTAATAGAAACAATGAGTTATTTGTCAAGACTAACAATGACTTGTAGAAAAATGTGCAAACTGAAGAAATAAGAGGAGAACAAAGCATAGTACCTAAAATAAGAGTTGAAGGTGCAACTCCTACTAAAAATAGAAATATGGTAAAGAACCACCCAGATGATTAGATAATTGGGAATAAAGAGAAAGGAGTAATGACAAGAAGTAGAGTTAATGAAGAACTATGTTTGATATCTCAAGTGGAACCCAAAAATGCATGTGAAGAAATCAAGGATGATCATTGGATGAAAGCAATGAAGGAAGAACTCGACCAAAAAAAAGAATGACACATGAGAAATAGTTCATAGACCTAAAGACAAGAATGTGATTGGAAAAAAGTGGGTATTCAGAAAAAAAAATTGAACTAGGAGAATTAGTAAGAAACAACACAAGATTAGTATACAAAGGGTATTCGCAACAAGAAGGACTAGATTATGAGGAAACACATGCACCTGCAACAAGAATTAAAGAAGTCATAATATTCTTAGCATATGCAACAAAGAAAAATCTCAAAGTATCTCAGATGGATGTAAAATTAGCATTCTTGAATGGAGAACTTGAAGAAGAAGTCTACATTGAGAATCCAAAATGTTTTCCTTTGACAAAAGAGAAGGATATGGTTATGGATTAAAGCAAGCACCTAGAACTTGGTATGTGATGTTGGACAAATACTTGGCAAAGCTTGGATTTTCTAAAAGAACAACAGATAACAAGTTATATTTGAAGGTAATAGAAAATGATTTGTTGATAATCATTGTGTTTGTTGATAATATAATTTTTGGAGGAAATGATGAAGCCAATGTCAAATTCTCATAAGCTATGAAGATTGAGTTTGAGATGAATATGATAGGAGAAATGAAGTTTTTGCTAGGATTGAAAATTGTTCAGAATAAAGACTGTATCTTTATTTCCTAGACTAAGTATTTGAAAGATTTTTTGAAAAGGTTTGGATTAGAAAATTTTAAACCTATTGGTACTCCTATAGTAATTTGTCACAAGTTATCTAGTAATAATGAGACACCTATTGTTGAGAAAAAGAAGTACAGATCTATTATTGGAGGATTGCAATATCTGACTCATAGTAGAGAAAATATAGCTAATGCAATTTGAATTATGGAAATTATTCAAGCTGATCCTGAAGAATATCACTACACAACAATAAAAAGGGTATTCAGATATCTGAAAGGGACATCTAATTATGGCATTGGGTATGACAGAAGTAATGATTTTACTCTTTGTAATTATACTAATGCTAATTGGGTAGGAGACATGGATGATAGGAAAAATAGAAGTGGAGAAGCATTCTTTCTTGGTGGAAGAATAGTTTCTTGGCTCAGCAAGAACAAGGATTGTATTTCACAAAGTACTGTAGAGGCAGAGTATGTTGCAACAATAAATAACTATAATCAAGTTAAATGGATGAAGCATATGTTGAAGGATATTGGAATTACATTTGAAGAGCCTATTATCATTTACTATGATAACACAACTATAGTAAGCATGTCTAAGAATCTTGTTTCACATTCTAAGACTAAAAACATCTCTATAAAATATCATGTGTTGAGAGAGAAAGTTGTAGAGAAAGAAATCAGACCAGAGTATGTTAACACTAAGAAATATATTGCTGACATTTTTAAAAAGGCCATACCTAAGGATACATTTGAGTACTTGAGAGGTATGCTTGGGGTTATACCCTTGCCTTCTTTAGAATAGAAGATGTAGAAGTGCATCGGTCCAGAGTATAGAGCACTACTTGTTAGACTAGACTAAATGTTGATGCTTCCTATATGAGGGAGTATCTATGATGGACAAAGTTAGAAAAGTAATATGTAATAGTGTCTCTAGAAACTTGAGCTATTTTGAGCTTAAAATATGGAAATTATAAAGCAATCGACTGGGTTGTGGTCATGCTAATAGATTATTATATCTTTGAACAATTGAACTAGTTATATCGTGTATCTTAACCTTTGACATTGATGTTAATGGGGGAGAGAGACATGAAAAAAATTCTATATAGTAGAATGGGTAATAAATGAAGCAAGATTTGATTGATGAAGAAGATTTGAAAAGATTGGGAAAATGAAGAAAGATTTGAATAGATTGGTATTGTTGGAACTTAGATGTTTTTAATCTATATTGCCATCAATATCAAAGGGGGACATTGTGAGCATGAATGCTGATAATATTCCTATGGGGGAGTATTACAAGAAATGTTAATATGATGATGTGCTATATTCATGAATGAGTTTGTCATTGATCTCAACATAACAATTTTCTATGATATCTGACAGAAGAACAGTGGAAAAAATAAGTTGTTATGAATAGAAAATTGAGTGTTTGCACTATCTAAGGTTACAAGAGATACGTCTAAGTATTTGGTATATGAAGTTAAAGTTGAGAGTAGAAATGACAAATCTAGAAGAAGTTATGTAAGTTTTGGTAAAGTATGTTCTAAGATAGACTTTACAGAAGCATGTTCTGGTAAACTTGTTATATCTCTTAGTAGTGGTATTATCCTAAGAAGTGAGGTTGAGGATATGTAGAAAACATATTAATGATGATGTGGCTAAGCTCGCTCATCATAATATTGTATGTATAGAAAGTTATTTAAGTTGCAAGTGGAAGATTAATGTTATCGCTAAGTATAATATGTTATTAATGTGGTCCTATAATAACCATTTGAGAAAGCATAACAACCGAATCAAGAAATTGTTTTGTGGAATTTTTATAAAGGAAGAACATTTTCCTTTGTCACTCATGGAGAAGATGAAGTCGAAAAAAGCATGGATATAGAGCAAAGTGCAAAGATAAGGACAACAGAGCGAAAGGAGAGGAAACAATTGAACTGGTTATGTCTTGTATCTTAACCTTTGATATTGATGTCAATGGGGGAGAGGGACATGAAAAAATTCTATGCAGTAGAATCAGGGAGAAATGAAGGAAGATTTGATTAATGAAGAAGATTTGAAAAGATAGAAAAAATGAAGCAATATTTGAATAGATTGGTATTCTTGGAACTTAGATTTTTTTCATCTATGTTGCCATCAATGCAAAAGGGGGAGATTATTAGCATGGGCCCTGATGATATTCCTATGGGGGAGTATTACAAGAAATGTTACTGTGATGATTTGTCACATTCATGACTGAGTTTGTCATTGATCTCAACATAACAGTTTTCCATTATATCTAACAAAAGAACAGTGGAAAGAACAAGTTGGTATGAATAGCTAGTTCAGTATTTGCAATATCCAAGGTTATAAGAGATATGTATGAGTATCTTGTATATGAAGTTAACATCAAGTGTAGAAATGAAAAGTCTAGAAGAAGTTATGTAAGTTTTGGTAAAGTATGTTCTGAGATAGAGATTACAAAAGCTTGTTCTATTAAACTTGTTATATCTCTTAGCAGAGTTATTATTCTAAGAAGTGAGGTTGAGGATATATAGAATACATATTAATGATGATTTGGTTAAGCTCTCTCATCATAATATTGTGTGTACAAAATTTTTTTTAAGTTGCAAGAGGAAGATTAATGTTATCGCTAAGTATAACGTGTTATTAATGTGGTCCTATAATAACCAATTGAGAAAGCATAGTAGCCAACTCAGGAAATTTTTTTATGGACTTGGTATAAAGGAAGAACATTTTACTTTATCATTCATGGAGAAGACAAAATTGGAAAAAGAATAGATGCAGAGCAGAGTGCAAAGATAAGGTCAAAGCGGAAGGAGAGGAAACTTTATTGATGAGGTTTTATAGTGTGATCCAAGGTTTGACATTTAGATTCAAGGTTCCTAACCTAGTCTATAAGGTCTAATAGTAATTGGTTTGGCTAACAAAATAGAGGAAAGATAGTACATCAAATCTATTATTTAGAAAAGAATAGTACCAAGATCATTTGGATAGTGGGTTCATTCATGATCTAATCCAAAAGCTATTTGGACAGTGAGTTCAACTATCTTCTATAGCTCCTAATAGGTTTGGTACAACTTTGAATAGGGTTTTAATCTACTAACAAGGATTCAAAGTCTCCTAACAAGGACTCATATGTATTGAATGTTTTTATTAGACTCCTAACATGGTCTAGCCTTTCACAAGGAACATTTATATTAGTACATCATCTTGTGGGTTTCACACCCACCAGGGTCTTCCCTCTTATCAAGGGTTTCATTGGTTAACATATCTTATGTTAATTTGTATGTTTATCTTTTTTGTGATTTCTGGTTAAACTGCTCACATGATTAAGTTGGATTAAAGATACTATTTGGTATAATAGGAGTATAACTAGTTCACCCCCCCCCCCCCCCCCACCTCAGTTATATTGTAGACTTTATATTCTAACAAACAAAAGGTATGCTTATAGAAGTTCCTTCTAGTTCATTAGTTGATATGTTTTATTTTCTATTCCAAATCACAACTAAAGTACCTTCATCATAACTGTTGAGAATCTATGAGCATAAAAGTAAGGCCATAGTATGGGTTGGGGGTGTTGCTGAGAAAGTTAACTATGTGTGAAATGAAAATCACACTCCTAAAGAGGATGAGAAGGAGGTGAAAAAAAAAGTTCTATCTTAAATCCTTCTAATGTATTTGGATAATTTAGTAATAAATTGTTTAGGGAGTGTAGAGAAATTCTTTCTAAGCATTCTTGTCAATGAAAAGACATTAAAAAAGTACATGAAATATTTAAGATAATGAAAGGATTGGGATTGAAAGTAGACACCACTCAAGGAAGATGTTGTGCAATAGAAAAATAGAGGTCATTGTCATTGGAATAATCAATACTTTGCCTTATAAGTTGTCTTCATACCCTAAGAAAGAATTAACTATTAGTGTGTTAGTTGTAGATATCCAAACTCAATATGGTATGTTATTATCAAGAATGTGGAGTGCTTCCATGGGTGGGAGACCACAGTGTGATTTGTCTCATGTAACATTTCAAATTGATGATAAATTGGTAAATGTTGACAGAGAGCCTAAGAATGTGATTGAGAAAGATGTCAAAGATGATATGAATTGTTTTGTGTATATTGATGTAAATGCTTTTAGGGTTGAAGTGTTGGTTCTAAATAAAGATGCAACTAAATTATCCATTGTATTGGAAGCTAATACCAAATTAGAGAAAGGTTATTTGTGGATAGTGTATTTTGATGGAGCCTATTGTAAAGATGGCTTAGGAGACGGTATTCTCTTAATTTATCTTGAGGGTGTAACTTATAAGTTTTCTTTCACTTTGAGTTTCTCTTGTACCAATAATATTTCACAATATGAGGTATTGTTTCTTGCACCAAAAAAGTGAGAAGAAATGCAACCGCCATAAAACTAAGGGATGCAAGAATTATAAAACCAATAAGGTATTCCTCATGGGTATCAAATATTTTCCCTATTGGAAAAAATAATGGAGATATAGGACTATTTTTGGATTTCAAAACTTTGAATATCTCCTCACTTAATGACAATTATAGTTTTCCTAACATGGACGCTATGCTACAAAGGGTGAGTTCATCTGAAGTTATGTCGATGAAGGATAATTTTTTTGGATATAACTAGATTGTTGTAAAGGAGTCAAAATAGTATAAAACAACATTCACAACACCTTGGGGTACCTATGAATATAGCAGGATGTCATTTGGGTTAACAAATGTTTAGGCTACTTTTCAAAGAGCCATGGATGTGGCATTTGCAAATATCATTGACAAATTTTTAGTTATTTATGAAGATGACTTGCCATTCTATTCAAAGGATGAGAATGACCATTACATGCATTTTGGAAAGGTATTTACTAGAGCCTTAAAGTATGGTATTTCTTTGAATCCTAGAAAATGTACTTTTCTAGAGTAACTAAAGGCAAGTTGTTAGGAGAACTGGTTGGAAAAGAAGATGTCAAGATAGATCCAAAAAGTGTTAAGGCCATTGACAAGATTCAAAAGCCAAAGAATTTAAAGGGTATTTAGTCCTTCTTTGGACAAATTAACTTTCTTAGAAGGTTTGCGACCAATTTTGCTAAAGTAAGTAGTCCAATTTCAAAAATGTTGAAAAAATGATCTGAAGTTAGTTGGCTTGATGCATTTAAAAGATTAAAAAGTTAATAAAAGATGCCCATGTATTAATAGTCCCTAACTATTCAAAGCCAATAAACATTTTTTCTTTTGCGTCTTTCAATATAGTTGATGCAATACTATTGTAGAAGAATGAAGAAGGAATTGAGAAACCTATAGCATTTTCTAGCAAATCCTTATAGGTTTTAGAGTTTAAGTACAACATAAATGAGAAGAAAGCCTATGCTCTAGTCAAGGTTATGAAAGTATTTAGGTACTATCTAATGGAAGCTGCAGTGATTTATTTTGTGTCAAGTACTACGGTAAAGGACATATTTTCTCAACAAAAATTTTATGGGAGAAGATGTAGATGGATCTATAGGATCCAAGAGTTAAATATTGATATGTAGATTACTAAGTTTGTAAGTGGGCAAGGCTTTTCCAAGCTAATGATGAAGGCTAACCTTGAAGAAAATTAGATCAACTAGTTTGGTGAAGACTATAGGGATGATTCATGTGATATGGATACATTTGATTGGTAAATAGGGATAATTTTCTACTTGTAGCATATGAAAGCTCCACTAGGGCTAACTCATAATCAAAGAAGAGCTTTGAAACTATAGGCTATTAGATACATCATTGTAATAGGGCAACTATGGTGGAGAGATATCAAAGGAGTATTGCTAAAATGTGTTAATGAAGAAAAAACAATAAATATTTTGACTGAAATGCATCAAGGAGTGTGTGGGGGTCATTGATGGAAAACACAACAGCCCACAAAGTCATTAGGGATTGGTTTTTGTGGCCTGTACTCTTCAAATGTGCATAAGAGATATTAAAGGAGTGTGATTCTTGTCAAAGATTCAGTGGTAAGTTAAAGTTCTTTGGAAACCTACCACTCAAACTAGTAGAGGAGAAACCACCTTTTTAGTAGTGGGGAATAGATTTTATTACTAAAATCACAAATAAATACAATGGGGGAAATTCTTGGATCCTAGTCACAAAAAATTATTTTACAAAGTGGGCGGAGGCAATCCCTACTAAAAATGAAACTAGTAATGTGGTAATAAACTTCATATTGAATAATGTCATTATCAAGTTTAGATGCCCAAAAAAAAATTTCAAAAAAAATGCCATGTGCATTAGATCTAAGGAATACAAGGGTTTCTATAAAAAATATAGCATTGCTAGATCAACATCATCACCATACCATTCTCAAGGTAATGGATAGGCTCAATATAGTAACACGAGATTTCTCAAGATCATAAAAATGAGCTTAGATGAAAATAAAAGGCTTGGGATTGCAAACTACCCTTGGCACTATGGGATGACATAGTATCAATAAATAAAAATATAGGGTGCTCCATCTCATCTGGTATATGGAATCCAAGCAAGGTTCCCTCAAAACAATCTGAGTGGAATGTACAAGTTCATCCAACAATATGATGAAGAAATCATTGATGAAATACATATAAGGATAGGTGATATCCTTCAACTAGATGAAACTAGAAAAGATTCTTTTTGCAAAAAATGTAAAATTGTAAACAAAGATGGAACATTTTTATGACAAGAGGGCATTAGATAGAAAATTTAAACTGGAAGATAAAGTGTTAGTATGGAATGCTAGACAAGAAGACAAAGGCAGGCATGGAAAATTTGATCCTAGTTGGCTTTGACCTTATTTAATTCTTGGTAACAAGGGAGAGGACTCATACTTCATAAAGGAGTTATCAAGTTACATTCTTGAATTGCAAGTTCATGGACAATTCTTGAAGAAGTATTTTGGCTAAAAATGCTTATATCTTCCATGAATAGTAGGTAGGGTTTTGTACATTTTATAAATATTGTAAATCCATGTACATTTGTGTGTATTCCTATGTTTTCCATGCCTTGTCAGAAGTTTCTCTTTAAAAGTTATCAAAATGTTGTGTCAAGTATGTGGGTTGCTTTGCCAAATATTCTAAATTCTTATATTGATGCAAGCTATCAATTATTCCTAGATAGAGCCACTAATGGCCTCATTTTTCACTATGATAAATTTTTTAAATAATTTTGAAAAATTAGGAAGAATAATGTTTTTACATTATTAGGATTGTATATTGTTGTCATTGTTTGAGAAAAACCCTAGTTTCATTATTTTTCAAGCATAGAGGTTTTGAGAAATTAAGATCTCTTATTTTTAAATTGAAAAAGGATATCACAAAACCTTAGATTATATGTTATATTTCCTTATACATTTGTTGTACCTTTTAAATTTTTATTTTCAAATGTTTTATCCCTAGTGCTTTAATCACATAGCCGCAAACAAATGCCAATCGCTATTTCTCAACTATTCTATCATTTACCTGTTTGGAGGTTGCGAAGTGGAAAAAAAGATAGAATTAACAATTTTGAAACATCTTTAGTCAAGCTCTAGATGTTATGTTTAAGGTTTCCAAGTGAAGATGACCATGATCACAACTTCATAGGTCTTGTATAGAAGGTCAACTTTTAAGTTGTGAAGCTACAAAGTATAAATGCAAATAGCTAGAAAGCATTTTTGTTGTACCTCCATGGTCAAAGGTATGTTGATGTTTGAAGTTGTGAAGTAGTGGAAAATTATGAAAAATATTGATCATGACTTCTCCACCATAAAATGGAAGGTGCAGTTTGAGGTTGCAAGGCTACGTAAGGTCAAATGGTCAACAATTTTAAACATTTAGCTTCATCTCCACAGTCAAGAAACTTAGACTTTCAAGGGTTTTGAAGTGGAGAAAATAGTTTGTTTTAACAATTTCACAACATCTCCAACATAAAATCTAACTAAGAATTTAAGTGGTGAAAGGGAGATGAGAGTCAGTTTGACCATTTCGCACCTTTAGAGGGTTAAAATATATAAATTTTTAGACAAAGAGAAACCATGAAAAGCTAAAGCAGTCAATTGAATTGAATTTTTTGCTACTTCTCCATGGGTTAAAAAGAAATAGGAAAATTTTTGTGATCAGAAGATAAAATCTCAGTTGATGGTTTCACCACATTGGTGAGTTAAAATGTAACCATGAAGGAAGGTTGAGATCTAGAGATAATAGTTAATTGACATTTTTCTAGTTAGAGTGAAAGACCTAAAATGAGGGTTGCAAAGTCACAACAAGTAATAGGGCTAGCATTCAATAGTATTTTACTACTCAAAGGGGCTATAAAAAATTAGGTATTACAACATTAGTACATTTGACCTCATTTTTTGATGAATTTTGGTCAAAATTTTGACCCAAGTTGGAATTTTTCTCGTTGAAATTTTGACCAACTTACAGGTTAGTTGAAATTTTGACCAATACATTGGTCAAAGACTTTCAAGAGAAGGTCAAATTCTTGGTAGAATTTCTACCAAGCATTGGACAAAATTTTGACCAATGCTTGGTTGAATTTTTTTCAAGAAAAGGTCAAAATTTTGACCAAATAGTTTGTTTTAAAAAAAAGAAAAGTAGTACAAATATGAGGATGATGGTATTTTCAACAAATCCATTTTCTGTGTATCCCACAATCATGGCTTGCAAAGAGACCACATTTCTTTGAGGTATTTTATAAAACAGTTCACATGCCTTGCCTTTGGTTTGACATTTCGCGTGCATCTTGCACTCTCTCATCTAGATGATGGATTATAGAGAGTGATCTAAAATGATGATGCTAAAAAACACGCACAATCAAATACAAGACAAACTTGCATTACAAATGGATTGTGGAAATCTACTATTGTTAATTTTGTATGCATGTCTACCAGGACAATCACAACTTAAACACATATATAAATCTATTATACATATGTTTAAGTTGTGATTGTTTTGGTAGACATGCATGCAAAATTAACAATATCAGATTTTCACAATCCATTTGTAATGCAAGTTTGTTTTGGATTTGATTGTGTGTGTTTTTGAGCATCATCATTTTAGATCACTCTCTGTAATCCATCATTAGGATGAGAGAGTGTAGGATGCATGCAAAATGTCAAATAATAGGTAAGGCATGTGAACTATTTTATAGAATGCCCCAAAGAAATGTGATCTCTTTGCAAGCCATGATTGCAGAATACACAAAAAATGGATTTGTTGAAAACACACAGTCATACTCATATATGCACACATGCATGTTTATATTTACTACAACCCCATGGATAATTCTTTGAAACACTGTTGTTGCAATCAATGGTCAACTTCTTTATGTAGTGGTCCAATAAAACTAGACTATATACTAAACTTTACAATTATATACCATACATCATTAAACACAATGCATCCATCCCTAGTTTCAAGCAATTTGGCAATGCATCTATTTGCTACAAAAAAAAAAACCCATTTCTTATTTTAGTTTCTAATAGGTCTTGCTTAACTCTTCAAAAAACAATACAATATCCATGACAGTTAGCCAATCTAATTAGTGCATTTCATGTCATAGAGCATGGGATGTGTCTATTCCATAGTCTCCATCAAGTGCACATCTATATAAAAATAATGGTTACAATCTGGTCTATAACATTGTGTTTCCCTAGTGGTAATTATGTCATTCAACAATATTTATTGCAATGCCAATTAATCCATATCACACTAAAAAAAACATGAAAGAAACTAAGAATCTTGAAATACTTACAGGGGTGTGAGGCACTTCATATTTGTTGATCCCACAATATGGTTTAAGAACTCCTCCCCATCATGAGTAACTATTTTCCCGACAACCTAATAGAAAAATACTACCTTAGTACTCATTTAAAAGTACATATGTCATTGTTTAGATTATTCTATTGTTTAACATTGGTGTAACATAAACATGAAAGAAAATTAATGACAACATTTACATTTATTTTTTCGTATAAGAGAATGGTTTGATTTACCTTGTTTTCCCACTCAAACTCGGTCGATATATTCCTAAAAGCAGTATCAGGGCAAGTAGTTGGGGAGATGTAGTCCATAATGTTGATGTGTATGTCATTCAGAATAACAACATTATGGTGCAGTACACTCGTACTCTCATAAACAATGTTATCAAATATTATCTTAGACACTGTACTAAAGTTTGAATATTTTAATTAGATTTGTTGTAATTAATGGTCTTTAAAGCAAGTGCCTTGGCTACTATCTTTCATCATTATCCCATTTTGATAATGAATCCTACACATCATGAGTTTCCAAAAGCATCAATTCTTAAAGAAAAAGATTTATTGAAAACAATGGGATCCAACATAGTAGAGTTCTATGGGCTATTTAAAATCAGGCTAATTCATTGACAACATTGTGGTCCAGTTCAACTTCTAATTCTAGCTGACTCATACCCTAGCATAGAACAAAGTTAGTTTATGTGTTAGTTTAATAGAATTCAAAATAGTTAAACATTAAAAAAATACAACTATTATCAAGTCAAATGCACAAAATAAATACAAATGCCAAAAAAAAAAGGCTTATGTTTTAACTATGATCTCAAAAATAGCCCAGGACATAAATGAGCCAAAAGAAAGTTGTTTTATATTTGAAGGAGCTAGTGACAAAGAAGATGATGAAAACCATTGAAGTTGATTTCGTTAGAACATTAGAAGGACAAGAAGCTTGCACTTAAATATTATGGCTCTTATGAGATTTTGCAAAAAATTGGTAGTATGCCTACACATTGGAGTTACCTAAGTCAACAAAAATACATTCAATCTTGCATGTTTTTTGCTTATAGAAGGTAATTGAATAGAGAGTTTCAACCTAACACAATTAATATAGCTTATGAAGAATGCAAAATGATTTTGAACCCTTAGGGAAATCCTTCAAGCACAAAATAAGGGGCATTGCTGACAAGGCTTCAACAGCTACCTTATTTACATCTGCTCTAGAAGGCTGCACCTCTTCCAAATGAAGAATCAACTTAGTTAATGTACAAATGAGAAGTCCTCATGAACAAAGAAACAAAAACTATAATCCATACTTGAATTTATGAAGGTATGTTAGTTTGAGCTTCACTTCATTTTGAGAATACTTTAATATTCTCTACTTAACAAGGCCAACCATGTGAAGGTGGAAGCTCATCTGGCCTTAGCCCCCCTCCCCATAACATCAATCTAAATTCCCCATTAATATCTAATTACATACTTCATTCATTTCATTCATCTATTTATGAACTATAACATTCAACCAATATAATCAAATAACATTCATTAATATGATATAAAATTCATTAATACACAATACTAATCAAGACTTTATATTATATTATCAGAATATTTTACAAAAAAATATCCCTATTCAAATGCAGGCACCGAAGGAAAAAATACAAGGCAAAGAAAATCCCCAGTGTAGCCTAGGACTAGAGTCCTATATACATTACATATGCCCTTTATAAGGGTCTTTAAGAAGGCATACCTCCTTTTATACAAGGTTGGATCAAAATCCGTCTTAGCTAGATTCCCTTCCCAACATGGATTTCTAATAGAAGAATCTCCAAAAAAAAATACAAGGTTGGATCAAAATCCATCTCAGCTAGATTCCCTTCCCAATATATTGGGGGTTACAAATAATAGTAGTTGAGAGGGTTACAAATATTAATGCTGGAGGAAATTGGAGCGACAATCTTTTGAGGGGATCTTTGGTTTGGTTAAAGAAATGGTGGACACTAGAGGTAAATATTGCAATCCTTGAATAACTTGCAATAAAAAGACAATATTCCATGGCAATGAAAAGAAGGGGTTAAGGGGTTAATAGGTCTTAACCCTTTGAAACAAATATTTGCCAAGTCACCTGTTCTGAAAATAGGAATCCATAAAACTGTTTAGCACCTTACAGTTCTATCTTTGGTAACAAATAGAAATATACATATACAGAGGAGAGCATATGAATGATTCAGATCTGCATATGTATACATATATAGGTATATATACTTATGGGAGATAATTTGTGTGTGTGTGTGTGTGTGTGTGTGTGTGTGTGTGTGTATAGAGATTTATATATGTATATATGTATAAATGTATATTCCATATATATGCATTCATACATGCATGCATACATACATACATATGTAGATATGTACATATAAGTATATATGTTTAAACACATATATAACATGTGTGTTTATATTCAAGAAAATGAAATTGGAAGGTATAAAGCTAAATCACACAACTTTTTCCAGCATTATTGCTGCCTATACCAAAACAAGAGTTTTGGAATAAGCTATGGACATGCATTAAAACATAAAGAATTCTTGCCAGATGTTGTAGTCACAATTGCCATGGTAGACATCCTTGAAAAATGGAAGCATAGACAAGGCATGTGAATTTTTTGATGGAATTCACAAACAAACCATGGTTGTGGCATGCCATGATTGCCAAAAATGCATCAAAATAGATTTGATGAGATTATATATATGTTTAAAGTGTAATTGTCCTAGTAAACATGCATGCAAAATTAACAATATTAGATTTCCATAATCCATTTCTAATGCAAGTTTGTTTTGGATTTTATTGTGTGTGTTTTTTAGCATCTCGTTTCAGATCACTCTATAATCCACCATTAGGATGAGAGAGTGCAGGATGCATGCAAAATGTCAAATCATAGGCAAGGCATGTGAACTATTTTATAGAATGCCTCAAAGAAATGTGCTCTCTTTGCAAGTCATGATTACAAGATACACAGAAAATGGATTTTTTGAAAATACACAGTCATACTCATATATGCACACATGCATGTGTATATTTACTACAACCCCATGGACAATTCCTACAAACACTATTATTGTAGTTAATGGTTAGCTTCTTGATGTAGTGGTCTAGGTAAAACCGGATTGTCAGATTTTAAGGGGTATGCATACTATATCTATACAGATTTTCTTTCAAGCTTGGATAAGGATGGGGTGATTGTGTGAGATGAAGGAATATTTTTGGGCATGGACCACATGGTTTCCCTTGTGATAATAAAAAAGGCTGGGAGAACAACAAGAAGATGAAGAAACAACAAAATAGGATTAGGATCTTCTTCTAAGAAAGTGCATTGTTTGATGTTATTATCATCTTTTTTTTTATTGATGATTGCTTTTGGGGGTTTGTAAGTAGTACTACTAGAGATTGATAGGGAAGGTAGGTGGGTAGGGCTATTGATCTTAGATCATGTTGTCTTCAGTTGTTGAAGTGGATAGAATTATTATTAGTTATGCATATATGTACAAAGTGGATATGATGCAATGGATGGTGGTGGGATAAAGTTCCAAACAACAAGAGTAGGAAAATACAAGATTCACAATATTCCAATGTAAGGAAATGACCTACAAAGCCTCCAACACCTAAGATGGCTAACCAAAACCTATGCTTTATTCCAAGGTGATTGAATGGTATTAAAATATCAAATATAAGATGACTCAACTAGTTTTAGGGCTCATGACAAAACCCAACACTCCAAAACCAAAACTATCCTTTCTAGGCCTTAACCTATAATAGCAACAATGGATTTTAGCCCTTATCTCCAACACTTTCCAAAGGACTTGGAAAATAAAAACCATATTTGGATACCCTTTTCAAAGGTACATAACATATATACAACTTAAGGGTGGTTGTTTTGGACCAATATGGTTGTTCTTCATAATATCCTTGTCTTTAAAAATACCAAAGATGTCACTTTACAAAGGAAGTATATGATAAACTTATCCCCAAAGTTTAGAACCTTCTATAATCTCATAAAATGGATCTAGTTAGAGGAATATGTAATGAATTTCAATGTATGGTCTCAACAAACACAAAAACCCCAAATTATGCCTTCAAACCCTCAAAAGCTAGGGCTTTGTCAATCTCTGTTCTCCCAATGCCTTCATCAAGAAGTAAAGGTTGTAACACCTTTTATTTGAAATTTATGGATGAAATACAACACAAAAACTACCCCTCCTTAAGGCCAAACTCGTACAACTACAACATACTAAGCAACTTCAATGCAAAATATTCCCAAACAGCATGGTGATCACCGAAAACTCATCTCCGTCCTTCACAACAACATGTTAATGGATTATTAGGATATAATACAAATGGAAATTAATGTCATTCCATGAGAACCAAGCACACATTCATGGAATGACCATTTCCTTAAGAGTTTTGTCAAACATTCTTGAGAAAAATCTGAAAATGTTATCACATTCAGCACTTATGAATGCAAAAACCATTGAGAATCCTTTAAACCAAGTATTAAATGGAGTATAGAAACAAAAAAAAAAATCCTTGATTCATCCAAGACTCAATAGGTTTCAAACAACACCAAAAACAAAGAGCAAACTCATAAAAATGAAGACTTTCCTTTCAAATCTGTGAATAGTCCATACAAATCTTGTTGTCTATCTATACAAGTGACTTCTCCACAATATATAATGTTTCTTATAACCTTCCTAACAACCTTTGGTTGGTCTAGGAATGATTAAGGGCCTAAAACACAAATAAAACACTTTTCCCTCCAAAATCCAACTAACTATTGTTATTCAAAAATTTGAATTAACAACATTACAAATTTTGAAATTTAAAGGCATTTAGACTAATCCAACCTTGCCAAATGACTTAGTTGGTCTTATTAAGCATTCCTAAATAATAATATATCTTATTATGATCCCTTTTTCATCCTTATGACCATTTAGCTGCTTTTTGAGCCTTTAGGACCTAGGAATTACATATTTTTCAAATGTATGCCATGATAGGTGTTAATACTTCCTAGTTAATTCCACCATGATATAATTGGTTTTTCTTCATGCTTGAAGTCCTCTAGTTGTCCTTGTTTCTTTGAAGTGCCTCACCAGGACATATATGTGTATATGTGTGTGTGTGTGTGTGTGTGTGTGTGTGTGTGTGTGTGTCTACATGTATGTGTATATATGCATGCATGCATGTATCTCATGTTGAACATAATTTGTACAAACATGTATGCACAACATACACACAAAGACATGGTGTGTGTGTGTGTGTGTGTGTGTGTATGCATACATACATTATATGCATGCATACATACATACATACATACATATGTAGATATGTACATATAAGTGTATATGTTTAAACACATATATAACATGTGTGTTCATATTCAAGAAAATGCAATTGGTAGGTATAAAGATAAATCACACAACCTTTGCCAGCATTATTGTTGCCTGTACCAAAACAAGAGCTTTGGAATAAGCTATGGACATGCATTAAGGCAGAAAGATTTTTTGTCAAATGTTGTAGTCACAATTGTCATGGTAGACATGTTTCAAAAAATGGAAGCATAGACAAGGCATGTGAATTTTTTGATAGAACTAACAAACAAAGTGTGGTCATGGCATGCCATGATTGCCAAAAATGCATCAAAATAGATTTGATGACATTATATAGATGTCTAAGTTGTGATTGTCTTGATAGACATGCATGCAAAATTAACAATATCAGATTTCCACAATCCATTTGTAATGCAAGTTCATTTTGGATTTGATTGTGTGAATTTTTTAGCATCATCATTTTAGATCACTCTCTGTAATCCATCATCTGAATGAGAGGGTGCAGGATGCATGAAAAATGTCAAATCACAGGCAAGGCATGTGAATTTTTTTATATAATGCCACAAAGAAATGTGGTCTCTTTGCAAGCCATGATTGTAGGATACCCAAAAAATGGATTTGTTGAAAATACACAGTCATACTCATATATGCACACATGCATGTGTATATTTACTACAACCCCATGGACAATTCTTGGAAACACTACTATTGTAGTGGATAGTAGTTTTCCACAATCCATTGGAATTCTTAGCTATGTTTTCTGGGTAGATTGTGTTACAATTTTTGCATCAACGTTTCGGATCACACTCTGTGATCCATCATCAGGATGAGAGAGCTGAAGGAAAATAGTCAGCTCTCTCATCCTGATGATGGATCACATAGTGTGATCCGAAATGTTGATGCAAAAATTGTAACACAATGTACCCAAAAAACACAACTAAGAACTACTATTGTAGTCAATGGTCAGCTTCTTTATGTAGTGGTCTAGGTAAAATGAGATTATCAATTAAACTTTACAATTATATACCATACATCATTAAAAAAAATGCATGTCTTTGTGCTTAATAGTGCATAATATCTAATCACAGATTCTAAATCAATCAAAACTTCTTGTCACAAAACTGATTGTGCATAAAATACTATTAGAATATGACCAATTGAAACCTCAATGTCTATTCTCTCTAGGTATATCCAAATCAAACTATCTCTAATAGAGTTCACAAAATTAAATTATTAATTAACCCCAAATTCATTCAAAAAATTGTATCGAACTGAAAGTAAACTACTTAAAAGTTGATAAAAATCATAAGTTCTAGCATGCCCTAATATGCCCATCATAATCCAAACATAGTCATCAAAATGAATATTGATCAAATAGTATCAAAAATCTACATCTTAAAAATTGAAATAAACAATAATCTTAAACATTGAAATAAACCATAACCATGCTTCAAGTAATCTACTTGTAGATCAAAATTGATGATTGTATTATGTCATGTTCTTCTCAAATAAGTGTATCTATGTATGCACTTAACAAACACATACTAATGTAAGGCAAAGAGTCGAAAGCATCAATCCTTGACAAAGGATTTATGACTAGACAAAACCCTTACACAGGATGCCTAAACTTAAAAAATGTATGAAATATGCTTATACTATCAGTAACTAATATGCTTCTTCATTAATCTGCCCGATACAATAGGCAAACTTAGAAACTATACAAAACAAGTTATATGAAAGGTAACTATGCATAGCCCAATGATTAGTAATCATCCATATGAAAGCTTGATACTTAGAATATTGGTAGTGATGGTCCTAATTGATAGTCATAATGTTCTAGGTTGTGATGGTCTACTGAATCTTTCATTATTCTATAGAAAATGTTGAACCCACACAAGTTTTATATGCCTATAAAAATTAAAATAAACAATAATCTTAAAAACTAAAATAAACCTTAACCATGCTTCAAATTGGTGTCCACATTTTCAAAGGCATAGAAAACTTGTATTCGGAACTTACTACCAATAGATTTTTACATTTCAAAATTAGTTGTTTGTGAAGCAAGAATCACTCATTCTATGCTAGTATAATGCTTCCTTAATTAAATGCCTACCTCAAATCTGCCAGCTAACCATGCTACGCCTTGATATTCATAGTCCCCTTTTACCCTACTAACTTTTACAAGCAATTTGGAAATGTATCAATTTGCTATAGAAAACAACACCCATTTCTTGTTTTAGTTTTTGATAGGTCTTGCTCAACTCTTACATTTGGAGAGAAGGTTTCCATCATGGTAACAACACATAAAGCATCTCAAGGTAAAATTGAAGATGAAAATGAGTACAAGCATATGGTTGACTTATCTCAGATAAGCTTCACTCTCAAAGCCAATTCAATAGCACATGAACCAGAAATACAGAAGTTGTGTGATCATAAACATATATTAAATAGGGTTCCAAACAAGAAAACGGGGGATATTTTTACTCTTCATGATGGTCCCCCTCATGCCAATGGAGATTTTCAAATTAGGCATGCCTTGAACAAGATACTCAAATTTTTTATCAATAGATATAATCTACTTGAAGGGTATAAGGTGCTCTAGCTCCTTCACACGCTTCATGAAAACCAAATTTCATGCTCCTGCAGCTCCTTCATGCACTCTATGAAAACAAAACAATGAAATAGAAAATATTTTTTCCTTTTAATCTTAAGCTCATGTTGGTCAAAATTTTGACCAGCATGGGCATAGACTTTAAAAAAAAGATATTTTTCCTTTCATATTCAACTAACCTAAACCTTTTTAATTGATGGTTGAAAATTTAGTTCAAAAAATGAGGTCAAATTTACTAGTGTTGGTTGCAAAACCATGAAATAGTTATCTTGGCCATTTTTCCTACTTTTTAGAATAAAAGAAAAGGCTTAAGAATTAATAACAATATGGAAAAAAAGATGCAGTTAACATTTTTTGCATGATTACAAACTTCAAAATGTTTAAGTGCCAAGCCACAAAGACGTAGAGATAAGGATGGCATAGATAGTTTTGTTGCCTTGCAAGGTATGAAATGTTAAGTAGATGGCAGCCACGAAGAAGAGAGAAAGAGTTTTCACAACATCATGACTTTTAAAAATTTGAGGCAAAACTAGTGGAGAAGTCCTAGTAGGGTTTTAGTAAGAGGTTTTCTCTACAACTCGGCCAAAATTTGATGGAAGTTGCTAATAGTGGAGATGTAGAGCTAAGTGCATTTTCACCACTTTGCTACTCCTATTTTCTTAATTTCAAAATTCTAAAAGATGATTTATTGAAGTTGGTTGTACATACACTGTAAATATGTAAAAATATCAATTCTCATAACACAAAGGTCTCTCATGCATGCCAAGTTTTAAATACATTTGAATCCATCATCAACATAGAAGGGGAATTGAAGTCATTAATGAAGACAATTGTTTTAGAGTTAAAAAGTTATAGAGTGAAAGGTGATTTTGTGAAAAAAGTAGAAAGTTGGTATTAAGTGAGAAGAATGGATAATGAAGGTTAATGGAGATACATTTGCACAAATATTACTATGGCATAGAAGGAGGGTGATTTAGTTGCACAAGCACAGATAGAAGAGGCTTCTCCCAACTCTTCAAAAGGGAAAGCCACATGCCCTTACATAAAGGAATAGCTTTTCTTATATCCTAGATCATCAAACATCTAGTCAGCTAATTTGCATGCACTTAGAGATCCTTACAATTTTTGTAGAGATATAGTAGTGCAAGAGACAACTGGAAATGTATTATTCTAGTATTTTTATAAGAACAAGGTTCACAACTACCCAGTATCGAACCCTTGGGAGAGAAAATTTGGGAAAACTAATTATGCCAAAGGTATTTTTGGATGTGAACTTGATCAAACAATTAATAAATTTCTACAATGTAGTCACTCATTCTTTCTTGAGCGCTAATAAATGTGTATTGTGCTCACTAGATAAGAATTCATTAATTGAGCCTTTTGGGCTATGTGGAATGATTTCAACAAAGATTGATTTGGTGGACCTGAATAGGAAGTTCAAATAAAATACAAACTCCTTTACCAAGAAGGTCATATAAAAGAATCTTCTAAAGAAGATGAAGGACACATTCCAAAGAAGCTAACTTGAATTATGGCATTGGAATATCTCAACAAAAATTTTAAATATGTTGTCTCTTGTTTGAAAAAGGTGTTGAGCTCGCATGGAACTATGAATGACATTGTAGAGATATACATCTAAGCCCTAGATATTCAAGATATTCATACAAATTTGGGATATGACTTTGTCACTCATATTTCCAACATGATTCATAGTGAGATTATATCTCCACAATGAGGGGAGCTAGAGAATTTTAAGTTCCACCAATATTTTTTGTTGATGCATCTAATCCTATTCTAGAACATTGCCCATGTTGTTACCAATCTCATTCAAGTAATAGAATATTTTGGAGAGACTTTACTAGTTCAATGATGGACCAGATTATGGCATTGTTATTACCCTTACTCTAATTCGTTGGCATTTTATAATGAATTTGTTTATCCTATAATGATAATGTTAGGTGTTGTGACTAAGATAGTCCCTAAAATTATGAGGAAACTAATTAGGCTTAGTATGTGTTAGGATGAGGGTAAGAGAATTGATAATGATTGGGGAAGTGTTTTCTTGTTAGAAAATTGTACAATAGTTAGGGTGTTTGGTTGCCCTTAGCCTTCCCATTTCCTTCCAAAATTTATTCTAGAAAGATTAGGAGTTGAATTCTTCTGGAAATTGTTACTAATAAATAGGGAGTACATGGGCCCTACTTTTAGAAGATGTAAATTTTTGTAAAGGATTTTCAAGGTTGGGGATTTTTTTATTGGGTTTAAGAAAAAAGAGGTAAAAAATGATAGAGATCCCTCCTAAGGTTAGGGAGAATGTTTTATGAATATTACCAAAGGGTAGTAAATATTTTGACATCATAAGGTACAAGCTACTTGTTAGTCAAGCCTCTATAGAAAAAGGGCTCCCTAGTAGGGTGGAGAGGGAAGCAATGTTGATGGATGATAGGATCATCCAAGCACTTGAATTCTTGAAAGATGATGAATTCATTAGAGCTAAAGAATTCAAGAATTTCTTTTTTAAGTTGAAACAAAATGAAATATCATTGTAAATTGCACCAAAATATTCATAGGAGAAAGTAGTAGAATTGGTGCAAAGGCTACAAGAGTATGATTCTAGCAGTGAAACCCTTACTACTGATGAGGCAAGGGATCTAATAAGAAGGAGTGGAATGCTATTGTTCCCTAGATGGGAAATTAGTTCATCCTTTTTATTGAATTATATTAGAAGACCAAAGAGTTATGTTTCATTTTAGCACACAAATGTATATGGAGAAACAAGGGGATATGGCCTCAATGTAGATGCTAAAACAATGGTAATATGTAGCTTAGATCCAGAGCATGAAAAGCCTACCCTTATGGAATCAAGAGATTCACCACAAGAATGTGAAAATTTAGGAATGTTCACTTTACATCGAGTGATCAAATTTATACTATGTTGACACACACTTAAATTTTGGGGAAGAATAAAATGGATCTTCTTGAAGTGGATTTGATAGATATGTTAAAGCTAGAAGGTAGTATGAGGATAAGATGAAAAGATTCTATGTGTTAGAAAAAGCTAACACCTAACTAGAAAAGGAGATAACTTTCTTAAAGACCAGTACTAGGCAAATTATCGAGATTGAAGATCATGAGACTTAAATAGAGGAAGAGGTAACAATCATAGGTAGAGATGTACCTTAGACAAAGGAAATGGAAATTGATAAATCTAGTTTGGTGAAGGAGTTAGAGATTAGGATAATAAAAAACTTGATGATCCATAGAATTAGTGTGCTAAAGAGGGTTTCACAAAATATGCACACACACACACACACACACACACACACATATCCCTACATGGGACATAATACCAATGCTCAAAGGCATTAACAATTTTTACTCAATTTTTTACACAATGGGGCCCATATTCTTTATTCTTTGATAAGTTAATGCCAATGTTGACACAAAAGAAGGAGCTAGCTAAGGGGACCATTGTCCCAATTAGAAATATGTTGAATAGAGTGAAAAATTTAAATTCTTTATTTTCAAGTAAGCTTCAAGTTATACACAATAATATGAAACCAATTTCCAAGGGAGTTGCAGTCTGTATTCTTCAAATCCTAAATGAGGATGGCAACCTAAAGGAGTGGCAAGAATGGTCTAATTCATTTGAAAAGATCATTGACCATTCTATGACATGGTGGTTGTTGTGTATAAAATTGAGTTGGATATGAACAAGATAGTAGTAGACAATAGGGCAATTACTGATGCCAACTGGAGTAAAAGTTTGGATGAGCTCACTATTGTCAGAGATGCCACATGGCAAGATGTGGACACTAAAATTTCAATTTGGAAAATAATTGCATATATATAGGCCATACCCTCTACAGGTAATGACTAGACAACAACAAGTAAAATAAAAGTTGTGTCATGGAAAATACTTAGGAGACAAGGGCATAATATATAAAATTAAGGATAGGGATAGTTACTTTCTTAGGTGCTTACATCATGTATATGCTCATCTTAGGAACATGTATGCGACAAACCCAAAATGTGTCCAATGACTGATTGCTAGATGTGAATTTTGCAACTATTATCACCTTTTTTCTTCATTCAAGTACAAAGAATGTTGTAGAGAAAAATATTTCTTTTGTCTTTGTATTTGTAATTAAGATTTTGGAAAGTGTCCTCCCATCTGAATCTTGTTAGCTGTCTTGTTTCTATGAAAGGATATCCAAGATGTAGAGTGAGGGTCCAAATTTTGTATAATTTTAGTGCTATGCTAATATATAGACTATATGGTCTTGTGCATTTTTTATTATAGCTTTCATGTTTTGTATTATGAGAAGTTAGAAAGTAAATGAAAGATCAATGTGAATTATGAGTTGCATGTTATGTATCATATCATTTCATTGTATCATTATAAAGAAGGTAATATAAAAGGGAGTTCAACAAATATCTGTCTTTAAATTTTGTCTCTCATTTCATATATCTCCAACTTTGAGATTAAATAGACAAAGTTTAGTTAGTTTCATGCATCCTTGATGAGTTGTGTACCAATTTGTTGTTTATTTTAATTCAAGGATACTATAAATGCTTTAGTAAACTAATAGGGTTTCTTCGTGTATGAAGGAAATATTCATAAGAATGGGATTTAAGGGTAACATATGATACATTTAGTTGCAAGTTAATTAAATAGATCAAATCTGCTAATATGACTTTGTCTAGTAATGCATAAGGCACTAGTCATTAAAGTAGATGCTGTATGCACCCAAAAATGGTCACCCAGACTATGAGACCACATTATTCAATTTATCAATTTATCAATTTCCTGAATCAATGGTTTGCAATATTTTATTAAATCAATTCAAATCAATTTCTTTGATCAAATTGTGATTAATTTAATTATTTCAATATTTCTTAAGGTTTGATCATTTTATCCTAAGTGTTATTTAATTAAAAGAAAATCTCTCTTTTAATTAAATAAAATAAGTCCCCATTTAATTAATTAACAGAAAAACCCCTCTTTTAATTTAATTAAATATTTCCTATTTAATTAAAAGAACTTGCTCCCTTTTAATTAAATAAATCCCCACTTAAAAAGGAAATAAAATAAATTCCTATTTTCTCTACACCTAAATGCACATATTTCTAAGTGGGATTCCATTTAATTATTTTCTTATTTTCTCATTGGTGGATCTTTATTTCACACGGATCATTCTTTCTCTACCCTTGATTAAATCGTTTTGCCTCTTAATCTTGATCATCCACTCTATTATCCTAGATTGGTTGTGAGAAGCATCCCACATCCGCACCTACTATATAAGGAGCCCTCTCCTTCTCATTTTGATATACATACATATAGACATAAATATATACATGGTGATTGCAAACACACACTCTATGTTATTGTTATGCGGTAGGTTTGGAAAATAATTTTTAAAGAAGGAGTTTGAATGCTAAAGCTTGTTGTGGGGAACTTCTATCTTCTAGTCTTCTTATCTTATGTATCCATGGCTTTCATCATCATGTTCCATCCATGAATTTTCATATTAGCTTAGATCTTGCAATGATAGATTAGATTTTCCTTTCATAGATTAGATCTTGCATTTTTTTGCATTGTTATCATTTAGATTAGTTTTCATTTCCATTTGAATGCATATTTGATCTTTGAATCTCTCATTTTATTGTGTACTTGCATGGGCACAAACTAGGTCAAAACTCAAGGCCTCCATTTCACACCCTTGCACTCCATGGATAGAGAGCTATGAGCCAACATTCAAGACCTCATTCTTGAGAAGTCTCGAATATAATGACTCATATGAGTGTGCTCACATTTTAAGCATACATTTTTGGCACCCATCATAGGGCAACCCACCTTTACTTGTTGGTTTTGGATATTTTTAGATCTTACCCCGTTACATGGATTTGTTTGGAGATGAAAACCCCTAGATCTTAAAGATTTGATCATATCTCCCAAACGACTTGGTGTTTTGGTTTGAGTTTGCTTTTGCAGGTTGGCAACATGTTAGAGAAGCTTCAGTGAAATTTTTAGATTTTTTGAGGTATTTTTTATTTTCATAATTTTTTCTTGATGTTTCATGAAAAATTGTTTTAGGGTAAAAATTAACACTTTTTTGGAAAAATTTACATTTTTGGAAAGGTTTCTGAATTCTAAATAGGGTTTATTCTTTGTGTTTAAATTTTAGAGATCATATTAGAGCTCAATAATCCAATTTGCAAAAACTGGTTTGTTTCAACAAAATGGCTCCCTAGGGCACAAATTAAAATATCTTTTTAAAATTCTAACACTTTCAAAAATCTCTCTGATATTTGATAGGGGTCTCTTCTCTACATTTAGGGTTTTAGATTAGAATTCATATCATATAGGTCCAATCTTGTTGACTACGTCAAAAATTGATATTAAAAAAAGGGAATTTAATGAATTGCTTGCATTTAATTTTCACATGGACCAATGCATGATGTGAGCTTTCATTTGGGTTATTTTTTGATCATTATCAGTCTTAAATATCATATTAGATCTAACCCTAGTTTTTCATAAGTTCGATATATATTGCATATCTTGTATTTGCTTGTTTTGCTTGTTGCTTTGTTCATTGCAAGAAAGTGTTCAAGCATAAATGAAAGGTACAATAGAGAAAAGATATGTTGTAAGGATTATCAGGTATTTTGTTAGATCTCTATAACATTTAGATTTGAAAGTAAAATGAACCCTCTTGTGTGTTTGGCTTGAGTGCTTTTAGATGCTTTCATAGATCCACACTTCATTTGGTGCTCTAAAATTGGATCTATATTTGCTTTCACGCATCTGTGTTTCATATAGTAATTAGGTCCTATGAACACTATTTGGGACATCTTGAGAGACTGAGCTTTATTTTCTTTCTTTATATGCAAAGCTCCTCTTGACAACAGATCCCCTTCTAGGTAGGAAAGGATATTTGTCATTGTCTCACTATTATGCTTGGGTTTGTCCTCAACATCCATTAGTACTTTCTCTTAAGAGATTGGTGGTGTTTGTTGTTAGCTTTTTCAAAAATTTGGTGAGGTGATTTCAAATTAGCTTGTCAAAGAATCTTGTTTGGTATGTTTGGGTAAGGTGAAGAGGCTAGAGGAGTATGCTTTGTTCCCTTTTGGGCACATTAGAAACTTAGAACCCTTGAATCCAAACCAAGTCCCATGTGGTACAACTTTGTGAGCCTTCCATGATTAGAGAAAATTATTCATACTGGACATTCCTTTTATTGGGTCAACCATAGAGATGAAACCTCAAGTGGTAATAGCCATTTTTGACATGAAAGTAGCAACCACTACATAAAAATACTTGTGGGGGAAATCCTCATGGATGTAGTCTTTTGTTGGGCTATCAGATTTCCTCAGTATCTCTGATTGATTAAATTCTCAGAATATGTCAAAACCTTGGTGCGCTAGGATTGGATTTCACCCACTCTAGATTGCAAAAGCTGCAGAGTTGAACATTACTAAGAACCATAGTGCTGCCAAATTTTATTTTCTAGGACTATGTGTGTGATTGGAAAACATTTTAAGAACATACACAATACTGGTTCTAGTGACTAGATTGATACGACGACACTATTCTTGTTTATGTGCAAGGTTGCTTTATCCGTTGCTCATTGTTTGAAGACGTTTTCTTGAAATCCCTAATTGATGTCTTGCGTGCCTAGTTCATGATAAAAAATATATTGATACACCTATTTGGATATTTAAAATGAACAAAATTTGAGTTCTTGAGTCAAGACTTTATGATCAAACTGCTTTGTTGTCATATTATTTTCGATCTCCCTAAGTTGATGCAGTTCAGATTATGCTACTTACCCCATTGTTAGAAGCTTGTTTTCACCTTGGTTTATTGTGCTTTGACCTCTTGGATTAGCGATCTTTGATTTCACAAGTGACCTTATTTGGGGTCACTAAATTAGAGATCATCCTTGTTGAGAAAGATATACCTTTGGATTCTTTGATATTATGCTTGGAGAGTCTTAGTAATCTCTTGTCCATCCACTTTCATCAAAATTCAATTTCAATTAATTATAATTTGGGTAAATCATCCTCCTGGTCCATATGTGCTAGGGTATTCACCCAAAGTTGTGGGCACCTCTGTGGCAGTGTTGGTTTACACCTATTGCAATATTTTATCTTATCATTTCTCTCCTGGACAAGTGAGTGCTTTTACTATCTTAGCTTGGTACTAAAATTTCTTAGAGTTATCCTATCAACTAGTACCTTTTCTTTCATATTGATTACAAGTTCTATTACATGTTGCTCAATAGCCAAATGAACTCAGATGGTATCAAATTTTACAAAATGACTCTTGGTTTTCTTTCTTCCATATCTTCCATGTCTTTCTAGTCTCCCATTTCCATTCTTTCTCGTCTTGATTCTTTTCCTCTTATTATCTTGTCTTCTTTCTTCTATTCATCCTTCCATTTCTTCCATGGTTGATTCTTTCTCTTCTAGAACCATGAATCTTGACTATCTTCCTATGGACCCTCACTTGAGAGAAGATGATCTTGACCTTCATGCTAAATTTGAAAATTGTTGTCGCTCCAATAGATACATGGATGCTAACATTGTGACAAAAATGATTAAAAAAATGGATAAATTAGATGCCTTTGCTAGGATCATATGCAAGATCACCTTATAATACCCTTCTTCCAAGCATTCTTCATCTTTGAAGTCTTACTTTGATTCTTTTAGATTTCATTTGCATTCCTCATATTCCAAATCTTACCATGATTCCTCTAAGCATTATTCACATTCTTCATCTTCTAAGTCTTACCATGATTCTAAACATCATTCATGTAGGTCTTCACCTTCCTCTTCTTCACAATATAATTCTTCTTCTACTTCTATCAAGAGTGTTACTCCTCTTATTGAGACATATGATAATGAGCAACATGAAAAGCCATGTGATACACCTATCTTTGATATCTTTGGTGACTATGATTATGGACAGTATAATGATGCATATGATACCTCTATTCTTAAGAGTCCTCCTAGTCCTATGCTTGTGCTTAAAGGGGATGAGTCACAGATAGATATTGATGGTAATCCATATGACTCAAATTTTGAAAACAATGTTGATAAATTTTGTGAACAATACTTAAATGATAAATCTGCATTTTTTAGGAAGAGAAAGCATTTTTCCATGCTGAGATTAGACATCAATACCAAAAGAGTTCCTCTTCTAAGAATCCTCATGCTGAAAATAAAGATTGCACTCCCAAGAAAGATCATGTTAATGTTGAACCTTTGTCTTGTGATGGTTCTCTTCCATCTTCTACTTCCTCCAATAATCATACATATCCTAAAGCTTATGAGTCTCTCAAGTCTTCCACAAATCCTTCATCCAGCAAAGATACTGATGATTTTCATGCAATTCCCTGTAGTTATCCTCAAGGGCTACCTCTTAAAGAAACTCAAGATAACATTCAATTGGCTACAAATACTTCCAATAATGCTAAACCTAAAGAGCCTAAGCCTTCATGCACTATAATGCTTACTTTAGCTAGTCCTTCACAATCTCCTCCAAAGTCTTCTATACAATTCCAATAGGCTTCCTTGTCCTTAGAAGTGGCTTCATGTCAAGAGGACTCTAAAAATGATAAAGGAAAGAATATAAAAAAAATCAAGATCAATCATCCAATCCTTTTCATGATATCTCTTATATGTTTCATGGTTCTTTTGATCCCTTATGCCATTTCTCATTCATTCCACCATGTCTTAAGTCTTCTCCTAAGCAAAATCAAGATATTGCTTGCACCACTGAGCTTATTGACAATAAAAATAACCTTAGTACACTTGCTCCTTCCAAAGATCATACTTCCATTAAGGTTATTAAAAATGATGTTGTTACTTCTAATGTTGAGCCTATTGAAAATCTAGAGAACAATTCAATGCTTATGTTATCCAAAGATCCTTGTCAATATCAAAGTCTTCCATCTTCTTGTTTTACCACTCCATGTTCAGTTCCACTTTCTACTCTTCCTAAGTCTTCTCAAGCTTCAAGTGCTCTTATCAAAGAAATTTCTCCTATTTAAGATGCTAATGATCCTATTGAAAATCCTAATGCTCACTCTAAAGATGTTGATACCCTTGATTGTCATATAGATGTTGATGAACTTATTGATTATCCTTTTGCATCTTCCACATCCATTCTTGGATCTCCTCCATCTAAGCCAAGGAATTCATTTCTTCCTTCCATCTTAGGTCCTTGTGTACCTTCACTTTCTCCTCCTAATTCTCCTAATTAATCATCCATCTTGGGTCCTTATGTTCCTCCATCTCCTATCTTTCCTCAAGATCAACATGGATGCATATCCTTGAATTCTTTTCATTCACCTGCCCATCTAAACCAGTCATATTTTCCTTCTTCTTCCACAGGTCCCAAGTCTTTGGAAGTAACTTGAATGTTCAATACAAGAAAAAGAAGCAATACAAGAATCCATGTAAAAAAGAAGATCACCATGTCTCCTCTAATCAACATGGGTGCATAAAGTCAAAAGAGATATCTAAGAAGAAAACTATAAGACAAGTATGGGTTCCAAAATCCATCATTGAAGATATTCTCACTATATCATCAAAAAGAAATGAAAAAAGGCCTATGGCTATATGGATTCCAAAATCTCTCTTGAGAGAGTCTAATATTGAACAACAAGTGAAGTTGACATTCAAGCTTCCAAAGACTTCCACTTCATCTTCTTCTAAAAGAATTTTTCAATTCCATGTGCCTAAACCGCAACCTCTTCTATCCATTCACCATACTCCTTCATATATTCATTCATTCACATTTTCTCCATCCTTTCGCCACCTTTCAAGGTGTGTGTTGATGTTGATCTTGCCTTCATTTCCATCTTCCAACCTCACCGGCTTTGCATAAAGCCTTATCTTCCATTTTTTTCCTCTCTTCCATCTTCCTTTCCCTATTAGCATCTTTGAGCATATAATTTTGAATTCTTTGCATATCATGGTTTACCCTTTCAATGAGCATTATCTAAAAAGTCAAAAAAAAATTAAAAATTTAAAAAAAAAAAAAAAAAGAATAGAAAAATAAAAAAATTGAAAGAAAAATATTAAAAAGAGAAAAAATGAAAATGTGCCTTGGATAAGTACCATGATGAAAACTTGGCAGCCAGGCATTATGCGTAGTTCTTCTACATATTTCATCTATTTCATCTTCTCTCTTTGATCTTGATAATTTTGACCTATACATGAATATTTGGCTATCTTGTGAGCTATCTTATGATGATCTTTTTTTCGTTCCTTTCATGATTAGCCTTCATATATCTATTTTCCTCCATTCATTATATCTTTTTTCTATCATTTTCCCCTTTGGTCTTGATCTAATAAAAAAAGTAAAACAAGATATGTATAGTATATAATACAAGATTTATACAAAATATTAAGAGGATAAGAGACCAAAACACCATTGGAACATGAAGAGATGGGTGATGGGGGATGGGTGGGTGGGATGTAGATAGAGAATGGACCAGTCCATGTAGTACACAAGGTAGCTATTGAGAGGTTTTCACCAAGATACATATCCAATGTGCTTGAATTGCCAAGTTTTCACTAGTGGATGCTTATTTTTATTTTTGTTCTTTTTTAATTTTTTGTTTCTTTTTTAATTATCTGGCAAGGTATACTAAGGATGTTTAAGCATAGAACTTCTTGAGATGAATTATGTTGGTGGGATCATTCAAAGGTTCACCTTAAAGTGTGGATAATTGATATGCACCAAAGCCAAAAGATGTAGTGACAACATATGGACCAAGCCATGTAGACTCAAGCTTTCCATTCTTTCTATAAATGCTTGGACTTTCATATTATCCTTAAAGACCATGTCATAACCTAAAATTGTCTGGGATATACTTTCTTATTGTAATTTCACTTGAGGTGATTTTGGTAGACTATGAGGTGATCGTAGGCCTATTACCTCTTTTTATCTAGAAGATCTAGCTAAGTGAGTCTAGTGACTCTTTAGTATTCATCAAATATTTAACCTTAGAATGAGATGCCAAATAATGGAAGTTCAACCTCAATAGGTAGGACTGCTTCAACACTATAGACTAGGGATTATGGATTTGTTCATATGGATGTGTGATATGAGGTACAATAAGCCCACATGACAGGATTTATTTGCAAATGCCAATCGTGGTCAGAGTCATTGACAACTTTATTAAGGATATTGGGGAGGGTTTTTTTAGTTTCCTCCATCTAACTATTACCTTGTGCAAAATATGGGCTACAAAAGTGGTAATGAATATGGAGGGATGTGTGTAATTCTTCCATCTTCAAATTTTCAAAGTTACCTCCATGATTTGTGAGTTTGGAGACTTGAACTCTCATAGCTAAAACAAGAGGTACTACTTCAACCCACTTAGTAAAGTAATCAATGGTTGTTATGATAAACTTATTTCCTTCTAAGGAAAAAGGTGCAATGCAGTTGACAAGATCAAATCCCCAGCATGAAAATGGCCAAGGTGGTGCAATTGGTTAAAGATCTTGTGCTGGAGCATGGATGAGGTTGGCATGTTGTTTACATGGTAAATATTTCTTTACAAATGCACATGAGTATTTCTCGATGGTGGGCCAATAATATCCTACGCTAAGGATCTATTTTGCTAAGACAATGCCACTCTTGTGAGCACCATAGAGTCCAAAATGTACTTCTTTCATTGCCATTGCGGCCTCATTTTGGTCTAAACACCTAGAGAGCTTTTCATGATAACCTCAATGATATAGGGTGTTGGTTATGATAACATAGTAGGTTTCTCTATGAATGAGGTTTTGGCATTGGGTTCATGTGTGATGGGGGAATATGATACCCATATTTTATATAAGCATGGATTTCACGGTACCAAGGGGATTGAGGACCAACCAAGACACATATGTGTTGATTCATCATTCTCATATGCTAGCTAATGTATCTTGTCAACTAAGAATTCATATTGTGTAGCTTCTTGAAGGATTTCCAAGAGCAAGCTGATAGTGGCCATTGTGTTTGCAACCTTATTTTGTAATCTAGGCACTTGAGTGAATTTGAGTTTTGTGAAGTGTTTTTTAGTTGATCAACCAATTTTTTATAAGGTAGAAGAATTTCATCTTTTGTTTGATATTCATCAAGTACTTTCTTGATGATGAGTCAAGAGTCTCCAAAGACTTGCAACTCTATGATATTCCACTCAATAGCTATTTTGAGAATTGCTATAAGAGCTTCATACATTGAGATATGGTTGGTTCTTGAAAATTATAGCTTGAATGCCTTGGGGATATAGTCACCTTGAGGTGTGACTAACAATATTCTACCTCTTGATTTGTGGGAAGTATATGATCCATCAAAGTATAGATTCCATGTAGGTTGTTCTTCAATCAAACATATGTGCTAATCAGGAAACTCAATGAAAAGGGGACATGCATCAACAAGTAGTACATCTGCAAGATGATTGACTATAGCTTGGCCTTTGATTTCTTTCCTATCGGCATATTGGATGTTGATTTCACTTAGAAGCATGACTCACTTTGTTGTCTTTAAAAACATGTATTTTAAAAGACCGATCTTGGATATGAGATGAATAGTATGACCCAACTTGTAGTTTGGAAGCTTTTGGGTGGAAAAGACTATTGCAAGATAAGCCTTTTTCATAGGTGTGTAATTAATATCACAACCAACTAATGTTTTTATAATGTAGTAGATGGCCCTTTCTCTACCCCAATCATCATGTTGTGCTAGGAGTGCACCCAAAGTTGTTGGTGTGACTAAGATGTATAAGATCAAGGGACACCCAGGAGCTAGTGGGACCGAGATGGGTGGATTAGCCAAATACTTCCTAATTTTGTCAAAGTTTTGTTGACAATGTTGATCCCATTTGAAGCTCTATTCTTTCTTTAGTAGATGTGTGAAAGGTTGGCACTTATCTGCTAATTGTGATATGAATCTTTTAACTAATTGAAGCTTGCCTTGGAGAGTGCAGAGTTATTTCAATGTTTTTGGGGGAGACATATCTATAATGGCTTTGAATTTCTAAGGGTCAATCTCAATACCACCTCATGATAAAATAAACCTAATAGCTTGCCATAAGTAACACCAAAGCCACATTTCTTTGGGTTAAGCATAAGGTGATACTTGGTGAGCCTATCAAATACTATTTCTAAATCAAAGAGATGATCCATAATATTATGTGATTTGACAAGTATGTCATCCAAATGGTCTTCAAGAGTTTTGTGGATAAGATAATGGAAGATAGCTATCATTTCTCTTTGATATGTTTCCCTTACATTCTTTAAACCAAATGGCATCATGTTGTAGCAAAAGGTTCCCCAAGGAGTTGTAAATGATGTTTTATGTTGATCTTTCTCTACTATATGGATTTGTTTATACCCAAAAAATTAGTCCCATGAGTCATAAAATTTCATGCCTAGCTATAAGATCTACATTCATGTCTATAATTGACAAATGGAAATCATCTTTTGGACAAGTGTTGTTGCAATCCCTAAAGTCTATCCAAATTATGATATCACTGGAATGTTTCATGACTAGTACCATGTTGGAAATCCACTCTAAGTATTCAATAGGGAAAATTACTTTGGGTTTCAACATACTCTCTGATTCAACTTTTACTAGTAATGCTACCTTTGGATGCATTTTTCAAAGATTTTGTCTAACAGGCTTGATCTTTGGGTCTACTACAAGATGATGTACAACTAGCTTGGGATCTACTCTTAGGATGTCTTGGTAAGACCATAAAAATCCACCAATATTCTCTTGGAGTACTTCTATAAGAAGGTTTTCCTATTCTTTTGGTAAGGAAGCTACTATATAAGTGATCCTATGAGTTTCTATTAAGCTAATGTTGACAGGCCTTAATTCTTCAACTAAGATAGAAGATGCTTCTGGTCTAAAATTTGGTGGTGATAAGAGGGAGTCTTCATATTCCTCTTCTCTAATGGGGCTATCACTTTGGGATGATTTCTTGGCTTCTTCTTTTTTCTTTGTGCTTTTATCCACTCCTTTTGGGATGATGTCTGTAGAATTTGGATTTTTTCCAAATTACCCTTTAGGATATATCTTGTAGACATATTTTGATGATGGATTTATTTTCTTATGTGGTGTCTTAGCTCTCATGAATCTTAAAAGTTCTTCTTTAGTTGGAAATTTTTCAACATGTAATATGATTGGTTGGCCCCAATCAATGAGTGTAGGCTGAGTGAGTGGAAGTTCAATAAAATTGATAGAGAGTTTGCAGAGTATAGAATCTCTAAGGGAAATGTCAATATGAAGAATATAATCATAGGCTCTCTTTTCTACTTCCTCTAGGATATCTTTGAATTCAAAAAATTCATTTTGGATATTGAGAAAGGCATGGCCATCTCTACTAATGCCCCAAGTTTTTGGTTGTTCAAAACCAAGGCCTATCTTCTTGGATTCTTTGTATACCTTAATTGGATGTCTAATTCCTATTTCTTCTCTTCCTAGACCACCTCCTTGGTAGTCCCACTATTTGGTAAATAGCATATGTGATTGGGGATACTTTTGGCTAAAGTATTCAAATAACTCTTGGTTCTTTGGAGGTGGATCTTTATGCAACCATGTGCTGATATTAGTGGTTGATTCTTGTCCATCAAGAATTATATTGGTGACAAAATTTGGTGGCCCTAACTACTTTTGTGGGGGAGGTAAATTATTCTTTTCATTTTGCGAGGTGTGGTGCCCATGAGTATGTGGATCTAATGGAAATGCACCCACATCAAAGCAATCTAATAGACTATATTCTCCAAAAACTTTGTAGTTGATCTTAACAATGGAAAGTGTGGAGGTAAGGATGGTGTTTGGATTAGGATTAAATTAGCTTAGGAGATAGAAAGAGGATGACAGCTAAGGGGGATTAGTTATATGGGTAAGATTAGTTAGTAATGGTGGAAGAGGAGAATTAGTATGCTAAGAACATTAATGATAAAATTAACATCCACAACTAAAACTAATCTAACATATAAACTGGACAAAGGAAGTGCCAATAGAAT
>CM053792.1:685783744-686121244 GCA_028749045.1 Cupressus sempervirens | reverse complement strand
AGGAGGAGGAAGAGGGCAAGGAGTTGGAAGAGGAGGCTTCCGTGGAAAATATTTCCACTATAATGAAGAAGGGCATCAGTCATTTGAATTTCCTCAGCACCAACGAAGGAATGATAAAATAAATGACTAGTAGGCTAGAGTTGTGGCTATTGATGGAGATGCAAAATCATCACACTCAAAAGATGCTAAAAGAGAATTTTTAGTTAACAAAAGAGCCCTATTGAGTGGGAAGACTAAAACTAATCAAAGGAGGAGCTTGTTTTGCACAAGGTGAAAATGTGAAGATAAGTGTTGTGATGTGATCATTCATGATGGGAGTATTGACAATCTTGTGTTAGAAAAGATGGTCACAAAGTTGAAGTTGAAGAGACAAAAATACCCACGTCCACCATATTGCCTAGGTGCAAGATGACCACAAAGTCATGGCTAATGAGCAATGCTTAGTGAAGTTCAAGATTGGAAGCTAACAAGATGAGGTGTTGTGTGATGTCATACCTATGGACATATGCATTTGTTGCTGGTTAGGTCATGGTAGTTTGACATGCATGTTGTACATGATGGGCATGCAAATACCTACACTCTAACAAAGGACAGAGTAAAACATGAGTTGAAGCCATTGAAGGAGATGGATGAAAAGATATGTAGTGCTACTAGAGTATGTGTTTTTGATGGAAGAAAATTCCTAGATACTATGAGGTGTGAGCATATGTTTTTTGCTATAATTCATAAGGAAGAAAAAGAAGTAGAATAGGTGCATGTAGAAGTTGCATATTTGTTAGAAGCATTTCAAGATATTATCTATGATAATGTCCCTGATGGATTATTGCTAGTGTGGAAGATCAGTCACCAAATGGATTTCATTCCAAGAGCCAATTTACAAAAAATGACAGTGCATAGAATGACACTAGTAGAAAGTGAGGAGTTGAATAGAGAAGTGAATGAGCTATTGTAGAGAGGGTTGATTGGGGAGAGCTTGAGTAAATGTGTTGTAACAATAGTATTAGTAATGAAGAAGAATGGAGGATGGAGGATGTATAGAGATTCTCAAGCTATTAATAAGATCAAAATCAAGTACATATTTTCATTACCAAGGATGGATGATATTATGTACTATTTGAATGCAATTGAGTATTTCAAAAAGATAGATTTGAAGAGTGGGTACCATTAGATTCACATCAGAGAGGGAGATCAGTGGAAGACTACATTCAATACAAGGGAAGGATTGTACGAGTGGTTATTCATGCCTTTTGGGCTAACCAATACACCGAGCACTTTCATGTGGCTCATGAATGAAGTATTGAAGGAGTTTCTAGGTAAGTTTGTCATTGTTTACCTAGATGATATTTTGATATTTATTATGACATTGGAGGAGAATATGATGCATATTTGCAAGCTACTAGGGAAGTTGAGAGGAGAAAATTTGTTGACAAATATAAAAAAGTGTAGTTTTTTGAAGAAGGATTTGGTATACTTGGGATTTGTAGTATCGACAAAAGGTCTTAAAATGGACCCTAAGAAAGTGAATGCTATCCTTGAATGGCCAAGGAGTGTGATTGAGCTAAGATCTTTTCATGGGCTGCCTATTTTTTATAAAAATTTATCAAAGGTTTTAGCCGTATTTTTGTACCCTTGACTACAACAATATGGGGGGATAGAAAATACTTTAAGTGGATGATAGTGGTAGATAAGAGTTTTAATTTTTTGAAAGAGAAAGTTAGAGAGTAGCTTGTTTTAGCACTTCTAGATTTTAACAAAGTATTTAAAGTTGACTGTAATGCTAGTGGTATTGCAATAGAAGTTTTTTTGAGCCAAGAAGGTAGACATGTTTCTTATTTTAGTGAAAATTGAATGATGCCAAAAGGAAGTATTCTATTTATGATAAAAAAAATTATGTTTTTATTCAAGCATTGAAGAAGTGGAGACACTATTTTCTTCCTAAGGAGTTTGTTTTGTATACTGATCATCAAGATTTGCAATATTTTAATAGTCAAGGTAAATAAAAACAAAGGCATTTGAAGTGGGTTGAGTTTTTGCAAAGTTATAATTTTTTTTTGAAGCACAAAGGTGGGAAGTCTAACATAATTTTTGATGCACTTAGTAGAAGACATCTTTTGCTAACAAAGATGTAGATTTAAGTGGTTGGGTTCAAGAAACTCAAGAATTTGTATATAGAGGATCCTGATTTTGCTATAGCCCAGAAAGCTTGTATAGTACCTATCAAATTGGATAGGAAAAAGTGGTTGGATTTCATAATCCAAGATGGTATGTTTCTCAAAGGAAGTCAATTGTGCATTCCCAAAAGTTCAATGAGGGAGAATATCATCAAGGAGAAACATAGTGGTGGATTGGCTAAACACTTTGGTCAAGATAAAATGATTACTTTGGTTGCTGAAAATTATTACTGACCACATTTGTAGCAAGATGTGAAGAATTTTGTAAAATGTTGTAGAGTATGTAAGATGGCAAAAGGAGTGAAGTAGAATACAGGGTTGTATCAGCCCTTACCTATACCAGAGAAGCCATGCGAAGATGTTAGAATGGATTTCATTCTTAGTTTATCAAGAACTCAATGTGGGCATGATTCCATATTTGTGTTGGTCGATAGATTTTCAAAGATGACACATTTCATTCCTTGCAAGAAGACTAGTGATGTTGTTCATATTTCAGAGTTGCTTTTCAAAGAGGTGGTAAGACTACACAGTCTTCCAAGGAGTATAGTTTTAGATTGAAATACCAAATTTGTTGGTATTTTTGGAGTACATTATGTAAGAAGTTGAAGATAGATTTGAAGTTTAGTTTGTCACACCATTCATAGATTGATGAATAGATAGAAGTTGTGAATCACAGTTTAGGAAACTTGCTGAGATGTTTTGTTAGAGATAAGCCAAAGGGATGGGATATAATTTTACCATAGGAGGAGTTTTCATATAATAATTCTATCAATAGGAGTATCGATAAATCACCATTCTAGATTGTGTATGGGAAAAGTACTAGAAATGCATCTAAATTGAGATGGTTATATAAAGGAGAGATAAGTAGTACTGAAGCAGAAGAATTTCTTGAACATTTGAAGAATATATATGAAGAGGTGAGGAAGCACATTATAAAGATGAATGCATAGTACACAAGTAAGGTTGGTATAAAACGGAGGTATAAGGAATTTTATGTTGGAGATGACATCATGTTTCATTTGAGGAAGGAGCATTTTCGAGTTGGTGCATATAGTAAGATCAAAATGAAGAAGTTTGGACCATGTAAGATAGTGAGAAGGCATGATTCAAGAAATGTCTATGAAGTAGAATTGCCTACTGAATTGAATATTTCACCATTATTTAACATTTCAAATTTGATAAAATTTTATGGAGAGATGGAGATGAGGGATTCAAATATTTAGTGGATTATTTCAGCAACTGCTTGAAATACAAAGGAGATTGAGGTAGTATTGGACAGTCATGTTGGCAAAAGCACAAGGAACAAAAATTATGAAGAGTACTTGATCAAGTGGAAAGGGAGACTATTAGAAGATTCATCATGGCTAGCAAGGGAGACCGCATTGGTTTTCTTCTGAACACCTGAGACATGATGGGTCACTTCTCAAATTACCCTGGGTGTCTGATGTAGGAGAATCCTAGGTGTAAGAGCAATCTTACATCTCCCAAAAATATTTCATTTTTAGCTACTTGAATTAATGTAGATTTGTTGTCTATTGGGGTTTGCTAATTAGTAAGTCATTCTCTCATTCTTAGAATGTCCTAATTTCAAAGGTGGATGTTTAGCTTACTCATATCAGTTAGCTAACAGAGTTTTAATGCCATATCATAAGTATTAGTGAGGTTACTGTGGAGTTTTGGTATAGTTTTTGGTACAAAACCTTTAGGCTCAATTTTGAAGGGCTTTTGGTGCTCTAAGAGGTTTGAAAACTCAACAAATGGGCGCTAGCATGGATTTGAGTTTGTAGATTAGAAGTTTCCCTTTTTGAAAAGTGGTTATAATAGAAAATTGGTTCAATAGTTTGCGAGTTATGGCCTCCCAAAGTTGGGCTGCCAAAAAAGTCAAATATGTATTTGTTCAACTTTGTATGTATTCTTAGGGTCTATTGGCTCTTGGTATTAAGTTTGAGTGTCTAGAACCTTCTTGGGTGGGATAAAATTGCATATTTAAGAAACGCCTGCACATTTTCTAAGACCACTCTAGGTGATAGTTTTCATCTTTGTCTTACAATTTATTATAATGAAGGTGACAATTCCAGTGTGTATATTGTAATTCTAAAATTCTATAATTCTGCATTTGTGGAAATAATTGAAAGGCAATATTTTTCTTGTAATTTTTTGTATTTTTTTGTTTCTGTTATAAGTTTATGGTATTAAGAGGAGCACCCTTCATTAGAGGATGACAATGTCAGAGAGGGTTTGGGTTCAGAGATCAAGAGAAAGAAGGCATTGGCTTGAGAAAGAGCCCTAGATATTTTCTTGTGTGAATATTCATTTAGGTTGAAAACCTTATGAAGATGGGTGAGCTCTTGATCTATGTTATTAGAATCACAAATTATCAAGGTTTAAAGAGCAAGGGTCTTAAGAATACCCACATTTTGGAAAGGGTGGTGATAGGAGGATGAGTGGAGGTATAAGCCAATGTGGGTTGCCTTATGGTAAACACATTGAATAAAGATACCATATTGTTTCTTGATATGGATAACATCAAGAAAGGGTAACTGGTTGTCTGAGTCAAGCTCCTTGGTGAAGGATATGCTAGGGGCCATGTTATTGAGGTGTGAATGGAACTCTTCAATCTTATCTTGCTTGTGTGATCAACACACATTGGTATCATCAACATAATGTTTCTATCACTTTGGTTTAAGGGGGAAGGATTGGAGGGATAACTCTTCAAAGTGCTCCATATAGAGGTTCACAATGACATGGGAGAGGGGAGAACCCATCGCTACCCCATCCACCTATTTGTAGATAACATTTTGAAAGGAGAAGAAAGTGAACCTCAAGAAAACCTCAACCAAATTGGAAATCTCATCATGAACCTTGCTCCTAATGATTTGAATAGAGATAAGAATGGGAACCTTTGTGAAGAATGAGACCACATCAAAACTCAGAAGGATATCACCATGCTCCAACATAGTGTCTTTAGAAAATTAGACAAAATTGTTGGAGTCTTTGACAAAAGAGGAGGAATTTCTAATTGAGGGCAAGATAATCTTGGTAACATGGGCAGGCAAGAAATAAGTGGGTGACCCAATGGTGACAAAGTAGGAGTTTATACTTGTAGAGTGAATACAGTAGTTCATCCGTGCAGAGGGACATACAATCTAGTCATTCAAATATAGAGGAGATATTCTTCGAACAAGACGATAGTATGGGTGACCGAGATGATAGGAATTCTAGTCCAGATTAGGAAAATGTAATGTTGAGGTTACTAGATATGTTTTAGGAGCAGAATAGGCAAATGGATATGATGTTGCAGCTAATGGCTAGACAGATAGGCATCAATATTAATCAGGGTGATGCCAACAATGGAAACAACAACAATAGGGGAAATGATAATGGAGGTTGAGGAAACATTAATGGTAATAAAGGACATAAAAACAATGGGAATGAGGCTAATAACTTTAGACATATTGCATGCCCAGCTTGAACAACCAGCTCGAGACCTCTTCTACCCACCTTCCCGCCTAGAGATTTAGTTTAGCCAATTAATGAACTACAGATTACGAAGTTACAAGATCAGTTCAGGAGGGATTGGGAGGCTAGTGGACTAGAGTTTTAGGTGGACATCTCTCTTAGAGATTACTTGGACATGAGGATGAGACAAATGCCTAGATCAGGAGGAAGAAGTCAAAACCTTGAGCTAAGAAAGAAAGTTGGGAAACTTTCTTTACCTTATTATGATGCTTCAGGGAAGATAACCACATGAGCTTGGGTGCAAAAAAATGGATACATACTTGGAGCTAAATCATATGCCTAAAGAGGAGGCTATAAAGTATGCAACTATTCATTTGAATGGATCAGCACATGAGTAGTGGCACCATGGCATGGTAACCTTGGGACATAATTAGATCACATCTTATGACGAGTTCACTGAGTAGCTCATAGACAGATTTGATATCAGGGATCTCAAATTATAGATTAAGGAGTTGACACAACTCAAGCAGTGGGGATCAATTGAGATGTATATTAGTGAGTTTCAAAGGTTAGTTGTGTTGGTCACAGATATTTTAGAGAGGAGGTTGATAGTGTTGTTTATGGATGGACTCTCAAAACCCTTATGAGGTTGGGTCAAAGGGCATGACCCAGCTACGTTGCAAGAGGCCACTAAAAAGGCTTGTGACTTAGCACCTTCTTCATTAAGGAGAAAATTTTAGCATAGGGATTCTTATATCAAAAAGGACAAGGAGAAGGACAAAAGAACTTTTAACAGAGATGCTAAGCCAAAAAGAGATAAGTTGGATAATGACACCTTGAATGATTTAAGAAAGAAGAAATTATGTTTTCATTGTAGAGAGCCTTGGGATTTATCTCATAAGTGCCTTCTCAAGGCTAAGAAAAATCAAATGGAGTATTTCTTAGCAGAAGAGTGATACTAGAAGAGGAAGGATCAACACTCTAATTCTGATGAGGATAGCACTACAGAGGAGAGCAACATTCCCAAGGATGAGAAGTCATTAGCATGATTAATGGGAGCTTAGAAGGTAATCACATTTAAGGTTATGGGTACTATCCAAGGGTAGAAAGTGATCTCACTCATTGACATTGGGGCTACACATAATTTTATAGATGCACAATTGGTAGCCAAGAGAGATCTACAGGCTGAGGAGCATGCCAGATTTAGAGTCATGGTAGAAAATGGTGAAAAACTATTATGCACTCAAAAGATATCTAATCTTCACATCAGGTTTGGAGATGGCTATGAGTTGGAAGATGAGTTTTATGTGGTAGAAATGGGAGACTATGATGTCATCCTCGGCATGGTATGGATGGCCTCACTAGTAGAGTTCTCACTTAACCTAGCAAAATTGGAGATGAAGTTTCATCATGAGGGAAGAACTATTGTACTTAGAGGACATTTAGATGGGAGTTATAGAGTAGTTTCCCTAAGGAGAATGCAAAGACTTTTTCAACATAATAACATAGAGTGGGCAGTAGAATGTTTCACTATGCCAACTTCACAAGAGCCACAGGTGAAGAGCCATCCACCAAATATATAGGAGATACTTGATAGGCACACTAAGGTATTTGGTAAGATTTTGCACGGGGTTCCTCCTGATAGGGGGATAGAGCATGTTATTGAGCTTGAGAAGGGAGCCAAACAAGCCATGAGTACTCCCTATCATCATCCTAAGAAACATAAGGATGAAATAGAGAAGGCAATTAAGAAGTTGTTTGAAATAAGGCATATTAGGCCTAGTAAGAGCCCCTTTGCTTCAGCAATAGTGTTGGTAAAGAAGAAGGATGGGATGATGCACATGTGCATCAATTATAGGGCATTAAATAAGAAGACCATTAGGAATAGATATCCCATCGCATGAATGAATGAGTTGATTGATGAGTTACATTGTGCATTCTTTTTTACAAAGATTGATCTATGGTTAGGGTATCATTAGATTAGGATGAGGGAGGAGGACATTGAGAAGATAGCTTTTTGGTGTCACTATGGGCACTTCAAGTTTTTGGTTATACCATTTGGGCTGACCAATGCCCCTACTATATTCTAGAGTTGCATGAATTAGGTATTCAAGGAGTAGCTTAGGAGATTTATCTTGATTTTATTTGATGACATTTTAGTCTTTAGTAATACTTGGGAGGAGCATTTACAACATCTTGAGATGGTGTTGTATTGGACATGGTGAGGAAACTTGCAGCTAATGTAGAAGCTATTGAGTTATTGCAAAATGGTGGAAGACATCTTCATGGTGTTGAGGGTAATGAGTATGATTCTTTTTGGGATGATTTACATGAAATAATTGATGATCTAGAAAAGCCTAATTTGAGTTGGCATTTGAGGATTAGAAGAGCATGTCTGATTAGAGGTGATTGGAATGGATGTAGTAGTCATGATAGCTAACACTCTATTAGATGAGGTGGGGGCTCAGGATGCTGATTTGAGCATGCTAGAATTAGAACCCCAAATGCCAATAGTGGAATTGATTAGCTTAGCAAGTTGAGCAAGTGATTATTTGAGGCAACGACTACTTGCCCCTATTGCCAAAGATCCTTCCATTTAGTCTCCTATGTGAGAGGATCTTCAGTTAGAAGAAATTTGGTAAAAAAATGAGGTGGTCAAGGTTCCCACATCACTAGAAGTAAGAGATCAGAGTACAACAACACTCAAGAAAGCAGAAGGAAGGGTACAGATGCATTGTTTAAGAGCAGTAGTAGAGGAAAAGAACAAGGATATCCATTCATGCCTCAGTGACATCATCGAGAGAAGCAAGTGCCTAGCAAAGTTGGTGCTCTCAGAGAGATGATGGGTAGAGGCTGGGTACGAAGCTTGGGAGGCCGTAGAGAAGGTTCGAGAGGAGATGGCTAACCAACTTGCCACCCAATAGTTGGCATGGGAAACAGAGTGGAAAAAACTATTAACACAATTTGAGGAAATTAGATGAGGGAAGTAGGAGTTCAATCAGCAAATTGTAGTAGTGTTACAGGAGAAGGAAGAAACAAAGAAAGCTCATGATTAGAAAAAATCTGAATGCCATGAGGTCACATTGATGCTGAAAGAGGTAGTAGAGGAGAACTCGAAGAATAGGATGAGTCATTCAAAGGACTGAAGGTATGATTGGCTACAACACATGTCTTGTCATACCAAAATTGGAACAACAAATTTCATGTTCACATTGACATGTCCAACTATGCAATCGACACAACTTTGGTGCAGATAGGTAGCCATAGGTTGGATCACCCGATATACTTTGCCAGTCAACTACTATAAAAACTAGAATAGAATTATAGTAAAATAGAATGGGAAGCCTTGGGAATGGTCTATGCCATGAAAAATTTCCTTCACCATTCATATTCTATGTCAACCATTAGGCTCTCATGTATTTGGTCAATAAACCTGTCATCCAAGGAAGAATCAGCCAGTGGTTACTTTTGTTGCAAGAGTTCACCTTCAAGATCATTGTATGGCCTAGGAAGAAACATGTTAGCATAGACCATCTGCCACATCTCAAAATAGGGGAACTGATGGATGGAGTGAATGATGATTTTTTGGATGCAGAGTTGTTTTAGATTACAATACTGCCGAAATGGTACATGAGTATTGGAGAGTACCTTTTGATGGGACAGTTTCCAAGGGAAATGCCACCAAATGAGAGAATGAAATTGGTATTGAGGAGCTAAACATTTCAATTAATTAATGGGCTATTATACAAAATGGGACCTAACTAGATCCTAGAGCAGGAAATTCCCAGGGTACTAAGGCCCCATTTGGTTGCTGGAATATGAGTGGAATAGGAAAAGGAAATTAGAAATTTTTTTATATTCGTTGTTTGGTAAGCCCAATCAGAATTGGGAATAGGAAGACATATTCCAATTTTTACCCTAAAATGAGCATATGTCTATGCCAAAAAATATTTGTTATTGGAATAGGGCATTTCCATTCCTATTTCGATTTTCCATTAATTTTTTTATTTTTTTTAATTTTTATAATTTTTTTTTTTTTTGAATTTTTTTTTAAAAAATTTTTTAAAATTTTTTTTATTACTTTTCCTTTTTGAATTTTTTTTGTTAATTTAAAAAAAAAAAAAAAAATTTATAACATTTTTTTAAATTATATCTATTTGTTTAAAAAAATGAAAATGAATTAACCAAAAAAATAATAAATTAATTTTTTTTTTAGGAAAAATGTTTTTAAAAATACAAAACTTAACCTTATTCCTATTCCATTTTTGTACAACCAAACAATGGATTAACATATTCCCAGTCAAATTCCAAGTGCACCAAACATGATTGGTATTGCCTATTTCTATTCCCATTCCCCATTTCCATTCCCATTCCATTTTTCTATTCTAATTTTCTATTCCTATGCTAGCAACCAAATGGAGCCTAAAGGAAGCACATGAAGGATGAGTAGGAGGACACATGGGGCCAAACACAATTGCATGAAAGATCCTCTTGGCAAGACTATAGTGGCCAAGCATACACAACGACGCCAGGGAGTGGATCATTGCATGCAACACATGTTAGTGAGCTGAGAAACCATTGAAAAGAGACTTCATGCCTCTAAATCCTTCACATACATAGGAACTCTTTGAAAGATAGGGATTGGACTTCGTCAGACCTCTAAAGGTGAGAAAAACTAGAAGGTGTTGATACATTGTCATAGCAACAGAGTATCTAACCAAGTGGGTGGAGGCATACACACTACTAGATAACTTGGTAGTAAGCATAGTGAGATTTATTTATGAGAAAATAGTTACCAGGTATGAGATTCCACTACATTTCACAAGTGATAGGGGAGGACACTTTATCAACCATGTTATCTAACCGCTTAGTACTGAATTTAAAATATATCATTCATTGTTGAGGCCATACTATCCAAGAGTAAATAGACAGGCTAAGGCTATGACCAAGGTCCTAGTAGAAATCATCTACAAGTCATGTGTGGTTGAAGGTGAAGTCAGGGAGGAAAAATTTCCCTCAACCCTTTGAGCATATCGCATGGCATAGAAGGTGACAACGGGACACACAACATTCCAATTGATGTTCGGATGGGAGGTAGTGGTACCAGAAAAATTCATGATATCGAGCCCAAGGATTGCATTGAAAAATAAGTTGGGCGACATGGAAAAACTTAGAGAAAGGTTGCATAATCTAAAAAAGCTTGAGGAAAAGTGGTTATTGGCATAATGGGCCACGGAGGTGACATAGAACAGGCACAAAGAATGGTAGGATAAACACTTGAAACTAAAAAATTTCCAACTTGGATAGTGGGTGTTGAAGTATGATGACTAGAAAAAGATCAAACCAAACAAGTTTAAAGTTAAGTGGGTCAAGCCATATCAGATTTGGGAAGTAGGTAATAATTGAGCAATCAAGTTATGGACGTTGGATGGATGAGAAGTTGCATAAATAGTGAATGGTTGTAGGTTAAAAATATATCACATGCAACCTAAGTTGCCATCAGTGAATATCAAGGAGCGATAGTAGGAAGAAAAAAAGGACAAGCAACAAAAAGTACCATATGATGACTACATGTGCATCTCTTAATCGTACAACACGAAGGAAAACTTTAAAAAATTTGGAACACACTCTAGTTGTATAGCCTTTCAAAGACCATATCCCATACAGCCCTTCAGAAGCCATAATCCCATACGGCCCTCCAGAAGACATAACACCATATGGCCCTCCAAAAGGAATAACCCTATATGACTTCAACCATATGGTGCCATAGTGTGCATTGCTAGTGATGTGCAGTGTTAAAAGTTAAAACACATGACTAAGCGTATGGTAGTCATGGATTTCAAATGCATGAAGTATGATCTTTAGTGAAAACATAAGAGGAATGAAATCATGCAACATTTTAGAGACCTCTAGGAATGATATTATATGGCAATAGACATTGTGATTTGTGGTTTTGCCCATGTTTGAGTTTGCCCTTACAAATTAAGACAATGCCAGACAATAGGTTGGAGATATAGGTTCGGCTCACCTTGTGTTTTGTTTAATGAAAGGAGACTGAAGTGATTATTATCAAAGGAGGAACATATGGAATTTTTTGAAAGAATCCACATATTGGCCTTCCTTCAATTCACAAATATTGGGCAGGCAACTTAGTGTACACATGGAACCCAGTTTGGCACTTATCAGCTTTCAATAAATTTGGCAACTAGCTTGATCATCTTCCAAGCTTTCATTCTCAAAATCATCTAAAGGAAGGGTTGTATTCATACACATAGGTTGTACACCAACCAAGAGCAGAGGTAGTATCCATTTAGTAGAAACAAGGGTAGCTATACGACTGTACAATGTATAGGGAACAGAGGAAGTTAATGAAAACATAAGTGCCAAGAGTTCGTATAGTCAAGGGTTAGGAAGAGAATTTTTGGCAATGGATAGCTATACAAACAAAATAACTGATTGAATGGTCATTTATTTAGAAAAATGACAAGGGGGTATTAGGTATGTAGTCAGCTAGAAAAAGGGCTTGGAGGAAGAAACTTGATCATGATTCAACTATGAGTTAGAATGCACATGTAGGGTCTTTCGAGGTGTGGCTAGGCAAAAAGGTAAAGGGTAAGCAAAGAGCCAAAGTATAGAACTAGTTGGATATATAGATAACATCACAATATGTAGCATTCAAAGGGTTGAATAGGCTAGAATGCAAAAAATGGTGGAATAAAAATCTGGATGACCACCTCATAAAAGCAAGCATATGGAAGGCATAGGTGGAGTAGGCAATCCAGATGCTAGTTTTCTGTATCTGAGATTTTGAGGCATCTTTTGTATCATGATTGAGGCATTTGTGCATCTGAGGTCTTTGCTATTTAACCTAATTGTCTAATGTAGGAGCATCCAAGGTTTCCTTGTAAACCTACACTTGTTTGTTCATTCTACCGATTGCTGTCAAGTTCCAATTGCTGCTGAGTTCCAATTACTATTGAGTTCTAGTTATTGTCGAGTTCTAGTTACTACCAAGTTCTAGTTGTTTCTGAGCTTCTTTGGTTGTTGAGTGAATTCTTTAGATGTCGAGGGAATCCTTTGGTTGTCAAGCTCATGTGGATGTTGAGTGCTAGTTTTCATTTGCTGAGTTGTCTGTGTCTGGTTCCAGTTTGGGCTGACTCTACTTGTATTTAATTTCTATAGGGTAGTTAATATTTGTAAAGAGCTAAATTGTGGCCTTTCTATATTCTAGAATCTTCTATAAGCCATTTTGGAAAGTGTTTAAGAGATTCTAGGATTTGGTTTTAGAGCAAGAGTGCTTAGAGCATGATAGAGGATGTAAACTTTAAGGATCGAGTTTAAGTTGTAATTCTGATTATTATTGGCTGCAACCCAAAAGGTCTTACAGTTGGGCATATATGTTGAATATTTGAAGTATCAATGAAAGTATTTTATTCTTCTCCCTCCCTTGGTTTTTGTTCTTTGTGTTTTCTTCCATTGTGTTAACTCTTGTAGGGTGTGTTGTACCTATTGTATTAGCACTTAAAAAGAATGGAGAATGAGAATGTGTATTGATTCTAGAGCCATTAACAAGATCACAATGAAATATAGGTTTCCAATGCCAAGGATGGATGACATAATGGATTGTTTGAGTCAAACAAATTATTTTACCAAGATTGATTTGAAGAGTGGCTATCATCACATCAAAATCAGAGAAGGTGATGAATGGAAAACTGCTTTCAAGATAAAGGATAGTTTGTATGAATGGTTGGTTATGCCTTTTGGTTTGACTAATGCACCTAGTACTTTCATGAGGTTGATGAATGAAGTTTTGGAAAGATTCTTGGATAAGTTTGTGATTATTTATTTGGATGATATTATAATATTCAGTAAGACTAAGGAAGAACATCTTGAGCATATTATACAAGTATTGTAGAGGTTGAAAGATGAAAAGTTGCTAATTAATTTGAAGAAGTATTCTTTTATGCAAGAGGAGTGATGTAACAGGCCTACTGATGCTCTCAAATTCCCCACTTTCATTCTTTCTCCATATCTAACACCCACAAACTCTACAAACTAGCACCCATTGTATCAGGTTTCTTTGGACACCCATGCGACTGCATTGCTTGCCCATGAACATACCAAGATTCTTTCTTTTCTACCATGTCATCTTCTGCATATAAGCCACCACCTTTCCTTTGCCACGACATCCATTCATAGCACTGCTACATCGACATATTACTTCACAACTAGGTCTCGATACCTTATCACTAAACCTTCCTCCAATCTACTTTTCTCCATTTGGAACAACCACACCTGATAACTGATCATCATGGTGATTGGGCTCTTTCATTGATGCTGCCACTTTTAACTTAATAGAAATCAAACTGTCTAAGAAAACCACCACCTTGCGCTATCACTATAGCTTGTTGTGTGACCCGAGCGGCTCCTTCCATATCAACCCCCAAACCCTCTCTTTACAATAACAAGAAAATGGATAACAACAGCACATCTAATATCCTTAGATGATAGAGTACAGTCTGATTCGATGCATTATAGTGGACTGTAAAGTTTCTATTAGCAAAAGAGAGAATCGTAACCATTAATAGCATAAGCAAAGATAGTAATAAAATAGAGAAGTCTGAGAAAACACAATCTTATTTAACTTCAAAAGACCTTAATTACAAATTCATAACACATGCATGGCTCTTTGGCTAAAAGGCCAGAGAGCCGATTCTCTTCACTATTCTTTTGTGCTCTCTTTGTGAGTTCTCCTTCGTAATCTCTCTACCTACTCTTTTTGGTTACATATTTCTCTCTTTTAAAGAGATCCTAGGTAGTTATTGAAACCACCTTATATTTGCCCTGTGCAAATCTATCTTTCTTGATTTTAAATAAGTTTCAAGTATTTTTAATACATTTTAGTACAATTTCACCATTTCTTCACATGGTGCCATGAATCCAAAAAGGACTCAAACATTTCTACATTAAAAAATTCATCATAATGTGCTAGGGTCGAGGTGCTCCCGCATCATACTCCCAGAGTTAAAAGAATTTCCATGTCTCATGGAAATGTTGATACTTATTTTGAATGAAGTTTTCTCTTCACACACTTTGGCTGTGCGCTCTGATGCTGTAGCTTACTCCCATCATAGAAGTATAGATGGATTTCTCCCATGATGTTTCTTCTTGTCCACTTCACAACGCTGCCTTTGGACCTCTCGCACAGGCCCTTGGACCAATCTCTATGGCCCCTGACAAACTACTTGTCTGCCTTCCTACAGCTTGTGGACTTCCACCGTGTGACTACAATATTCTTAACTCAAACAAACACTAAACTCCACCCAAATCTTTTACTGCTCTGATACCACTCTGATGTAATAGGCCTACTGATGCTCTCAAATTCCCCACTTTCATTCTTTCTCCATATCTAACACCCACAAACTCTACAAACTAGAACCCATTGTATCAGGTTTCTTTGGACACCCATGCGACTGCATTGCTTTCCCATGAACATACCAAGATTCTTTCTTTTCTACCATGCCGTATTCTACATATAAGCCACCACCTTTCCTTTGCCACGACATCCATTCATAGCACTGCTACATCGACATATTACTTCACAACTAGGTCTTGATACCTTATCACTAAACCTTCCTCCAATCTACTTTTCTCCATTTGGAACAACCACACCCGATAACTGATCATCATGGTGATTGGGCTCTTTCATTGATGCTGCCACTTTTAACTTAATAGAAATCAGACTGTCTAAGAAAACCACCACCTTGCGCTATCACTATAGCTTGTTGCGTGACCCGAGCGGCTCCTTCCATATCAACCCCTGAGCCCTCTCTTTACAATAAAAAGAAAATGGATAACAACAACACATCTAATATCCTTAGATGATAGAGTACAGTCTGATTCGATGCATTATAGTGGACTGTAAAATTTCTATTAGCAAAAGAGAGAATCGTAACCATTAATAGCATAAGCGAAGACAGTAATAAAATAGAGAAGTCTGAGAAAACACAATCTTATTTAACTTCAAAAGACCTTAATTACAAATTCATAACACATGCATGGCTCTCTGGCTAAAAGGCCAGAGAGCCGATTCTCTTCACTATTCTTTTGTGCTCTCTTTGTGAGTTCTCCTTCGTAATCTCTCTACCTACTCTTTTCGGTTACATATTTCTCTCTTTTAAAGAGATCCTAGGTAGTTATTGAAACCACCTTATATTTTCCCTGTGCAAATCTATCTTTCTTGATTTTAAATACGTTTCAAGTATTTTTAATACATTTTAGTACAATTTCACCATTTCTTCACATGGTGCCATGAATCCAAAAAGGACTCAAACATTTCAACATTACAAAATTCATCATAATGTGCTAGGGTCGAGGTGCTCCCGCATCAAGGAGATTGTGTATTTGGGATTTATGATTTCAACTAATGGATTGAAGATGGATCTAGAGAAGGTTAAAGCTATTTTGGAATTACCTACACCTAAGAATGTGGGTGAGGTAAGATCATTTCATGGTTTGGCTAGTTTCTATAAAAAGTTTATATGGAATTTCAGTTCTATTTGTAATGCTATGACTGAGACAATGATGGGAGATAAAAAGGAATTCAAGTGGACACATGGAGCTGATAAGAGTTTTGAGACTTTGAAACAAAAGGTTGTTGAATTACCTATATTGGCTTTTCCTAATTTCAACAAAGTATTTCAAGTTGAATGTGATGCAAGTGGTAATGCAATAGGAATTGTATTAAGTCAAGAAGGTAAGCCTATTGCTTTCTTTAGTGAGAAATTGAATGATGCTAAAAGGAAGTATTCTATTTATGATTAAGAATTTTATGCTATTGTTCAAGCTTTGAAGAAGTGGAGACATTATTTGATTCCTAAAGAATTTTTGCTTTATACTGATCATAAAGCTTTACAATACTTGGGAAGTCAAAATAAATTGAGTCAGAGACATATGAAGTGGGTTGAGTAGTTGAAGAGTTTCACATTTTTTATTAAGCATAAGAGTGGAGTTACTAACAGAGTTGATGATGCATTGAATAGAAGAGATTCTTTATTGACTAAAATAAAGGTTGAAGTTCTTGGTTTTGATGAAATGAAAGAGTTGTATGATGCTGATCCTAATTTTTCTAAGGTGTGGAGAGAGTGCAGAGCACCGAATTTGATAGGTCACATAAGTAAGTATGATGAGAATTTTATTCAAGAAGGTATGTTGTTCAAAGGTATTTAGTTTTGTATTCCTAGATGTACTATGAAGTTGAATTTGATTAAAGAAAAGCATAGTGGTGGATTGACTAGACATTTTAGAATTGATAAAACATTGAGTCTGCTGAAAGAGAAGTATTATTGGCCACAAATGCATAAGGATATTCAAAAACTTGTAAAGAGTTGTGGAGTTTGTTGAGTTGCAAAAGGAGTGAGTCAAAATACTAGTTTGTATACACCTATTACTATTCTTGAGAAACCTTGGAGTGACATTAGTATGGATTTTATTCTTGGATTGCCTAAAATAGCGAAGGGGTATGATTCTATATTTGTTGTTGTAGACAGATTTTCTAAGATGGTTCATTTCATACCATGTAAAAAGACATTAGATGCTAAGCATTTTGCTAAACTTTTCTTCAAAGAGATTGTGAGATTGCATGGACTACCAAGAAGTATTATTTCTAATAGAGACATTAAGTTTTTTGGTTATTTTTGGAAGACTTTGTGGAAGAAGATAGGTATTAAGTTGAAGTTTAGTTCTACATTCCATCCACACAAAAATTGAAAAATAGAGGTTGTGAATAGAAGCTTGGTTAATTTGCTAAGATATTTAGTTGGGAATAAGCCAAGAAATTGGGAGATGGTATTCACATAAGCTGAATTTGCATATAATAATTATGTGAATAGGAGTACAGAGAAGATACCTTTTGAGATTGTTAGTGGAATGCATCCTAGAGGCCTATCAGATTTGAGAGATGTTGTAGGTGAAGAAAAGAGAAGTGTTGTAGGAGAAGAATTTACTGATTTTATGGAGTCTTTACATAAGGAAGTGAAGTTGAGGATAGAACAAAGTAATCAAAAGTATAAGAAGAATGCTGATAAGTCTAGAAGATATCATGATTTTCAAGTTGGTGATGAGGTGATGGTGCATCTGAAGAAAGGAAGATTTCCCATTGGAACATATAGTAAGCTAAAGATGAAGAAGTTTGGACTTTGTAAGATCTTGAAGAAATTTGATAGTGGAAATGCTTATGAAGTTGAGTTACCTGATGACATGGATATATCTCCTATATTCAATATTGCTGATTTATATAAGTATCATGAGTTTGATGATGAAATTTTTGTATTAGAGGACTATACTAAGGAGCAAACTAAAGAAGTTGAACATATATTGGATCAAAGAATTGCTAAGAGCACAAGAGGAAAAGATTATTATGAATATTTGGTAAAGTGGAAGAATAGACCTATGCAAGATGCTTCATGGATTTCTCAATCTGAGTTGGATTTAGCTCAAGTTGTGACATATTAATGATTTAGGAAAATCATTTTCTCCAACCCTGGTGGTCTGATGCAGGAGCATTTTGGGTTTCCTTACAATCCTCCTCTTTCTACTAGTAGCTCCCAAGTTCGTAGTTGTTTTCGAGTTCTTTTGGTTGCTAAGTGAATCCTTTATGGTGAGGAAACTTGCAGTTGGTGTAGAAGATATTGAGTTAGCACAAAATGGTGGAAGACATCTTCATGATGTTGAGAGTGTGAGTATGATTCTTTTTGGGATGATTTACATGAAAGAATTTATGATATAGAAAAGCCTGATTTGAGTTGGCATCTGAGGATTAGAAAGAAGGTTTGCTGGCTGGTTAAAGAGATTATGAAGAGAAGAAGATAGATCATGGAAGTATCTGATGATTTTTCTAAAATGGAGGAAGTATCTTTGGTTTTCATGAGTAGATGGATAGATCTGACATGGAAATTGTAGAGCATCTTGTTGTGTACAATGAGATTGTTAAAGAGGAGAGTTTCACTTATGTTGGTAAGGAATTGGATGTTTTTATACAGAATGATGTTACTGTTGGAATGGATGTGATTGAGGACTTATCTATTGTTGTCATTGCTGATCTAGAGTTATAAGTTCATTCTATTATGAATGATGTTGATTTGGATGTTTCTTGTGGTAAGAAGATGGATTTACTTGCTAGTAATATGGTTGAGGGTTTCAGAGGTGTTATTGATATGGATTTACATAATTTTGTTTTTGTTGATATGGATCTAAACTTATATGTTGCTGCTGTGATGCTAAAGGATACAAATGTTGTTACTAATGTGGATTTTTGTGATGTTGTTGATTTACATGTTGATGGAAGAATGAGTATATATACTATTATGAGAATGAATAACATAGGGTTATTGTTGCATGTTCTTGATATGGATTCATTTTCTATTGATTTGGTAGAGGATTCCTATGTTATGGATTTATATACTTTTGTTATGATGGATCTGAGTTTATATATTGTTGTTGATCAGGTTTGTGATTTGGATATTGTTGCTGATTTGCTTTTCATTTATGAGGATGATGTTATGGATGATGTTGATGATAAGTTATAGATGGAGCATTGTGATTTTTAGTTGAGTTCATATGTTGATTGGTTGGATGAGATTCTTATTTTTGAATGGATGAAGCATAGATGGTTGATTTTAAGATTTGTTCTATTAACTATGATGAAGTGGAAGCCTTTGGTGAAGATGAAGCTGAGTTCATAATTTTCTTTCGAAAGAAAAATGTGGGACACATTTCTATACTTACCAGGGGAGTCTAATGTAGGAGCATCTGAGGTCTTTTCTATTTACCTCGATTATCTAATGTAGGAGCATCTAGGGTTTCCTTGTAAACCCACACTTGTTTGTTCATTCTGCCAATTGCTGCCAAGTTCCAATTGCTGCCAAGTTCTAGTAACTACCAAGTTCTAGTTACTGTTGAGTTCTAGTTACTACTGAGTTCCAATTGCTACCGAGCTTCTTTGGTTTTTGAGTGAATTCTTTGGATTTTGAGTGAATCCTTTGGTTGTCGAGCTCATGTGGATACCGAGTGCTAGTTTTCATTTGTTGAGTTGTTTATGTTTGGTTCAAGTTTGGGCTGACTCTGCTGATATTTAATTTTTGTAGGGTAGTTAATATTTGTAAAGAGCCAAATTGTGGCCTTGCTATATTCTAGAATCTTCTATAAGCCATTTTGGCAAGTATTTAGAGAGTCTAGAATTTGGTTTTAGAGCAAGAATACTTCGAGCATGATAGAGGATGTGAACTTTGAGGATTGAGTTTAATTTGTAATTCTGATTATTATTGGCCATAACCTAGAAGACCTTACAGTTGGGCATGTATGTTGAATATATGAAGAATCAATGAAATTATTTTACTTCTCTTCCTCCTTTGGTTGCTATTCTTTGTGTTAACTCTTGCAGGGTGGTTCAGAGAGTTTGGTGTGCCTTTGGCCCTAGTTTTTCCTACCTTCCTTGCATTAGGTGTAATGGATACCCTAGAAATGACTTTGATACTACTAAAATGGGCACCCTGTAATGCCCAATAATTGAACCAAATAATGCCTTTGCATAGGTTTCAATCCACATAACATGAGCAAGAAGGAATTTATGCAAATTGAAGATTGAACTACTGCTAAAATAATATTAGTTCTCCAAATGATGAAATCAAATACATAGCAATGTTTTCCAAAGGCCAAACCCCAAGGGAATGACATCTAGAATGTTATACGATAGGATGAACATCCTCTAATGCCAAGAAAGATATGTGACTCATAGATCTGAGCTCTTATCAAATGCAATTCACAATCATCAGATGCTCAACAATGACTCTCCCACCTCTATTTATACTTTTCCTACTCGCTTCTAAAAGGAAATTAAATATTAATTAATTGTAAGTATTAGAAGCTTCCCCCTTCCAATAATTAATGCATTCTCTAGAAACTCCTCCCTTACAATAGAATAATTAATTGTGCTTCTAGAAAATTAAATTACTAGAGGCATCTCGTTTCCAACAATTAATGCCCTATCTAGAAGATTCTCCTCGCAATAAAATAATTAATTAAATTGATTAAATATAAAGTCATCTTTTAATTTTTAATTCATTTAATAACTTTATAAGAAATTAATTTAACTACTAAAGTGGGGACATTACAGTCCGCCCTCCTTGAAATTGCTTGTCCTCAAGCATTCTAGCAACATAATGAACTCCAACCTCCACCTGGATCCTAATTAAAGTAGTATGTGACATCCCTATGGACTTTAAAACAACTACAAACTAGCATCATCGAGACCAACCACATGTCCTATAGCCTAGCACTCAAAACTTGTGTTGATGATGTAATAGTCAAAATGTCACCAAAAGGCAACTCCATAGAAGAGAAGTGAAATATTTTCTTTCCTGTATCCACCCACATAATATATTTTGTACTAGAAACTTTATCATCACCAACATGCATTGAAAAAGAGGTAGCTATAGGCAAACCATATGCACTCATGCTAACAGTATCAACACTAGTTATAGCCACATCAAAATATATGGACATAGGAACATCACTAACTATTGCAATAGAAAACTAAACCGAATCTATAGTTGATGAAAACTCATAATCAATATGTCTGCCATCATTAGAACATACATCAATCATTGAATGCATTCTACTAAACTCCTCATTGGATGGTACAACTGACATAGAAGTGGCTACTACTATGATAGTATCCTCACATTCTCCTAATCTCACTATTGTTGCATCACCATCCCTTGACAAAGATTCATATGTGGACTTCTGACTTTGCATACATGACTCAACACTAGATTATGAATCAATAATACTAGAGCATAAAACCAAAGCTACTAACTTTACTAAAATGCTCACATAACCAACATCATAACTAGGTAGCTCTATACATGTCTCAATCTCACCTGAGGAATCAACTACCTCTTGCACTGGAGCAACATACAAATTGTCAATATTGATGCCCATCTGTCTAGCCATTAGCTGCAACATCATACCCATTCACCTATTCTACTCCTCTAATGTATCCAATAACCTAAACATTATATTTTCTTGATCTAGACTAGTATTCCTATCATCTTGATCAGCCATATTGCTGTCTTGTTCAAAGAATATCTCCTCTATATTTGTATGACTGGATTGTATGTCCCTTTGCATGGATGAACTACCTTGTTCATTCTACAAGTTTGAACTCCTACTTTGTTTTGCTCTGGTATTGCAAAAATTATAAAGCCCTTTTTGCATGCTCATAGATAGATGCTGAAGATCTCCACAAGATGGTAGGACTTATAGCTCTGATACCACTATAATGGGAACACTAGAAATGCCTAAGAACTAAACCAATTTCTAAGAGCAATTTTAATGTTTTTGCATAGGTTTCAATCCACATAACATGAGCAAGAAGGAATTTATGCAAATTGATGATTAAATCACTACTAAAATAATATTAGTTCTCAAAATGATAAAATCAAATACATAGCAATGTATTCCAAAGGCCAAACCCCAAGGGAATGATGTCTAGAATGTTACAAGAGAGGATGAACATCCTCTAATGCCAAGACCAAATCTCTAACTCATACCTCAAAGATTTTATCAAATGCAATTCACAATCATCTAATGCTCAACAATGACTCTCCTTCCTCTATTTATACTTTTGCTACACCCTTCCAGAAGGAAATCAAATATTAATTAACTACAAGTACTAGAAGCTTCCCCCTTCCAATAATTAATGCACTCTCTAAAAACTCCTCCCTTGCAATACAATAATTAATTATACTTTTAGAAAATTAAATTACTAGAGGCTTCCCCCTTTCTAATAATTAATACACACTCTAGAAGCTTCTCCCTTGTAATACAATAATTAATTTAATTAATTAAATAAAAGACAAGAACATTACAATCCACCCTCCTTGAAATTCCTTGCCCTCAAGAAATCTTAGTCCTATTTGCTATAGCATCTACTCACTTTCCCAAGTAGAATCATCCTCTAGAAGATATCTCCATTTGACTAAATATTCTTTAACCACCCTATTTTGCAGTGTCCTTTCCCTAGTATCCAAAATGGCCTTAAGAATCAATATGAGCTTTACCTCTTTATCTAATGGTGGCAATTTTTTTGAAGACACAACTCTCTGACTAGTTGCTTTCTTAAGCCTTGACATATGAAACACATTATGCACCTGACTAAGCTCTAGAAGCTCAATCTCGTAAGAAACCTCACCTACCTTGTGAATTACTCTGAAGGGGCCATAAAACCTAGGCTTCAACTTCTTTGCTCCACTTTTCTTGAGTGACGACTGTCTATATGGTTGTAGCCTTAGGAAAACCACATACCCAAGCTCAAAGTTGCACTCTATCTAGTGTTGGTCTACATACAATTTTTGTGGATTGTGGGCTTGCTGTATATTCTCCTTGAGCATGCTCAAACTATCTTGACTATCCTATAAGAAGTGTTTTTCTTTGGGCACTCTGCTATCCCCCAAAACTAGGTCCATGAAACTAGGTGCTTCATAACTGTACAATGCCATGAATGGAGTCATTTTGATGGACATATGATAAGTGGTGTTATAATAGTACTCTCCCATATGTAGTCATTTGACCCAAGCCCTGTGTTGTGTAGTCACATAGTTCCTTAGATATCCTTCCACCCATTTATTCACAATCTCTGCTTACCCATCAATCTATGGATGATAACTAGTTCTAGATGTAAGATCTATATCACACAACCTAAATAATTCTTGCCAAAAAGTACTCATAAATTTACTATCTCTATCACTGACAATAAAACCAGGTAGCCCATGTAACCTAAAAATCTCTTTGAGGAAAAGATCGGCCACCTATGCTACTGTGTAAGTGGATTTAATAGAAAATAAGTGAGCATAGTTCATCATCCAATCAAAAATCACATAGATGCAATCTTTCCCCTATACTCATGGTAACCCAGTGATGAAGTCCATAGAAATACTTTCCCATTTCCTATCCAGAATGGGCAAAGATTGTAACAAACCTACAAGATATGTGTGTTCTCCCTTATTTTTCCAACAAACTAAACATTCTCTGACATGCTTCTGAACATCATCCTTGAGCCCTTTCCATGTGAACCACTAATGGATTGCCTATAGGTCTTAAAGATCCTTGGATGTTTAGTGGTAGGTGCATCATGGAATGCTTCAGTAATACTTCCCTATACTATGATGAAGGAATAAAATATATCCTACCCTATAACTTAGTCAATCTGTCCATCACCTTGTAATGATCATCATGTATGGTGCCTTCATTTACTCTAGAAGTCCAAAAGTCCCTTGCATACTCTTCTATGATCTTATTTCTCCAATCTCCTGTAATCTCAGCTAGAGCACAAATATGTGGTCTCTTATGTAAAACATCTACCACCATATTCTTCTTACCTTTGACAAACTCAATGTAAAAGTCATAGGCCTATAATTTCATAATTCACTTGTATTGTCTATCATTCAAATCATGTTGTCTCATGAAGTATTTGATGTTGTTGTGATCAGTTTTGATAACAAACTTTCCCCCAACTAGGTAGGACTAAAACTTAGCTAATGCATGCATTGTAGCCAACATATCCCGATCATAGATGGAATAGCTCCTCCTAACTCCATAGAGCTTCCTACTCTAAAAAAAAATGGGATGCTTCTTTTGCATCAAGACTGCCCCAATCAGATCTCCTAATGCATCATAATGAAGCTCAAATGGCTTTGTGAAAATATGGTAGAGCTAGTACTAGACATGATGACATCACCTTCTTGAAATGATAAAAGCTTCTTTGAGTTGCCTCTGTCCATGTGAAGGCCCCTTTCTTGGTAAGGTCTATCAAAGGTGCAACAATCTATGAAAACCCCTTAACAAATCTCCTATAAAATTTGTAGAGACCAAGGAATCTCTTAAGCTATGTAAGATTCATAGGAGTACACCAATCAACAATAGCCCTAATCTTTTTAGGATCTACTTGAACTCCATCTGCACTGATAATATGCCTAATGTATAGTAGCTCAATCATCCCAAACTTGGACTTAGATTCCTTGAGAAATAGTGACTCTTTCTCCAAAGTGGATAGCATAATCTCAAGATGTTGTAAATGCTCCTCCCAAGTCTTACTAAAGACTAAAATGCCATCAAAGAAAATGAAGACAAATCTCGTAAGCTACTCCCTAAATACCTCATTCGTGCAACTCTAGAATGTAGTATGGGCATTGGTTAGCCCAAATGGCATTACAAAAAACTCAAAGTGCCTAAAGTGACACTAAAAAGCTATCTTCTCAATGTCCTCCTCCATCACCCTGATCTGATGAGACCCTAACCATAGATCAATCTTTTTAAAAAAGCATGCACCATGTAACTCATCAATCAGCTCATCTATTTTTTGGATGGGATATCTATTCTTAATGGTCTTCTTATTTAATACCCTATAATCGATGCATATTCACATTATTCCATCCTTCTTTACCAACACTACTGCTGAAGCAAAGGGGCTCTTACTAGGCCTAATATGCCCTATTTCAAACAATCCTTAATTGCCTTCCCTATCTCATCCTTATGTTTCTTAGGATGATGATAGGGAGTAATCATGACTGGTTTTGCTCCCTCCTCAAGCTCAATAACATGCTCTAACCCCCTATCAAGAGGAACCCCATGCAGAATCTCACCAAATACCTTAGTGTGCCTATCAAGTATCTCCTAGATATTTGGTGGATGAATCTTCATCTATGGCTCTTGTGAAGTTGGCATAGTCAAAGAGGGAGGATCAACACTCTAATTTAGATGAGGATAGCACTACAGAGGAGTACAACATTCCTAACGATGAGAAGTCATTAGCATGATTAACAGGGGCTTAGAAGGCAGTCACATTTAAGAACAAGGGTACTATCCAAGGGTAGAAATTGATCTCTCATTGACACTGTGGCTACACATAATTTTAATGATGCATAATTGGTAGCCAAGAGAGGTCTAGAGACCAAGGAGCATGCTAGATTTAGAGTCATGGTAGCTAATGGTGAAAAACTATTATGCACTTGGAAGATATCTAATCTTCACATTAGGTTTGGAGATGGCTATGAGTTGGAAGATGAGTTATATGTGGTAGACATGGGAGACTATTATGTAATTATTTGCATGGTATGGATGGCCTCACTAGTGTAGTTCACACTTAACCTACCAAAATTGGAGATGAAGTTTTAGCATGAGGGAAGAATTATTGTACTTAGAGGACTTTCAGATGGGAGTTGTCGAGTAGTTTCCTTGAGGAGAATGTAGAGATTTTTTTGGCATAATAACATAGAGTAGGAAGTAGAATGTTTCACTATGCCATCTTCACAAGAGCCATAGGTGAAGAGTCATCCACCAGATATCCAAGAGATACTTGATAGGCACACCAAGGTATTTGGTGACATTTTACATGGGTTTCCTCCTGACATGGGGATAGAGCATGTTATTGAGCTCGAGGAGGGAGCCAAACCAGTCATGATTACTCCCTATCATCATCCTAAGAAACATAAGGATGAGATAGAGAAGGAAATTAAGGAGTTGTTGGAAATAAGGAATATTAGGCCTAGTAGGAGCCCCTTTCCTTTAGTAGTAGTGTTGGTAAAGAAGAAGGATGGGACGATGCACATGTGCATTGATTATAGGGCATTAAATAAGAACACTATTAAGAACAAATATCCCATCCCATGAATAGATGAGCTGATTAATGAGTTACATAGTGTATGCTTTTCTACAAAGATTGATCTTTGGTCAAGGTATCATCAAATAAGGATGAGGGAGGAGGACATTGAGAAGATAGCTTCTCGATGTCACTATGGGAACTTTGAATTTTTGGTTATGCCATTTGGGCTAACTAATGCCACTACTATGTTCTAGAGTTGCATGAATCAAGTATTCAGAGATCATCTTAAGAGATTTATCTTGATTTTCTTTGATGACATTTTAGTCTTTAGTAAGATTTGAGAGGAGCATTTACAACATCTTGAGATGGTGCTATCCACCTTGGAGAAAGAGTCACTGTATGCCAAGGAATCTAAGTGCAAGTTTGGGATGACTGAGCTACTATACCTTGGGCATATCATTAGCACAGATGGAGTTTAGGTAGATCTTGAAAAGATTACTACTATTTTTCATTGGTCTATTCCTATGAATCTTACATAGCTCAAGGGACTTCTTGGTCTTTGCAAATTAAATATATTGAAAGCCGATAAGTGTTAGATTGGGTTCCATGTGCACACTAAGTTTCCTACACAAAATTTACAAATTGAAGGAAGGCCAATGCATGGATGCTTTCAAAAATTTCCATATGTACCTCCATTGATAATAATCACTTCAAGTCTCCTTTCATTAAAAAAACACAAGGTGAGTTGAACTTGTATCTCTAACCTGTTTTCTAGTGTTGTCTTTCTTTGGAAGGGCAGAGTGAAAAAAAATCTTGTACCTGGTAATTATTTGCTCATAAATAAATCTTATTGTGCTTACCACTGAGTTATTTGGTAGTGTGTGTGGCTCCACCGACCTGGTCAGATATAATATTTCTATGACAATGTATCAACACCTTCTAGTTTTTCTCACCTTCAGAGGTCTGATGAAGTCCAATCCCCATATTTCAAAGAGTTCCTGTGCATGTAAAGGATTCAGAGGCATGAAATCTCTTTTCAATGGTTTCCTAGCTTGTTGACATGTGTTGCATGCAACAACCCACTCCTTGGCATTTTTGTGTGTGGATGGACACCATAGTCCTACCAGGGGGATTTTTTGTACACTTGTGTCTAGCCCCATGTGTCCTCCTACCATCCTTCATGTGCTTCCTTTAGTACCCCAGGAATTTCCTCCTCTAGGATGAATCACCTTAGGATCTAGTCAGGCTCCATTTTTTATAATAGCTCATTAATTAATTGAAATGTTTTGATCCTCAATACCAATTTCCTTCTCTCATTTGATGTCATTTCCCTCAGAAACTTTCTTGTAGAAAGGTACTCTCCAATACTCATGTACCATTTTGGCAGTACTACAATCTAAAACAACTATGCATCTAGAAAATCATTGTTCACTCTGTCTGTTGGTTCCCCTATGTTGAGATGCAATAGATGGTTTGCATTGACATGTTTCTTCCCAAGTTGTACAATGATCTTGAAGGTGAATTGTTGCAAAAAAAATAACCATCGATTGATTCTTCCTTGGATGATAGGTTTATTGACTAGATATAATAGAGCCTAATGGTTGACATAGAATATGAATAGTGTCACAAGAAAGTAATGACAAAACTTTTGCATGGCATAGACCATTCCCAAGGCTTCCCATTCTATTGTACTATAATTCTATTCTACTTTTGATAGCATTCAACTGGCAAAGTATATCAGGTGATCCAACCCATGGTTGCCTATCTATGCCAAAAATTTGCTGATTGCATAGATGAATGCATTGACATGAACATGAAATTCCTTATTCCAATCTAAGTATGCCAAGAAAGATGTTGTAGCCAATCATACCTTCAATCCTTCGAATGACTCATCCTATTCATTCTCCCATCTGAATGGTTCTCTTTTGCATGTTAACCTATCCAGCAGGTATGATACTTTGGAAACAAGTTTGATGAACCTTATGTAATAGCCTATGTGTCCTAGGAAAGACTTTACCTCTATTGCATTGGTGGATGGTTGCATTTCTAATATGACACTAACTTTATCTAAATCTGTCTTCAATACCTCCTTACATACTATATGTTAGAGAAATCTTCCTTGTGAAACCATGAATTTGCATTTCTTTGGATTCTAGGCTAGTCATGCCCTTCGACATCTTTTCGTATATTCACCCAATGCTACCAGATGGTTTTACTCAATGCTAAATATAGACCAATCATCCAAGAATGCCTTGAAGTTTTTGATAGACCTTGTGTGAAATATGTGTAGTATGATCTACTGGAATGTAGCTGGATCATTGCACAAGCCAAATGGCATCTGATTATATGTTTACACCCCATCTTCTACAATAAATTCCATCTTCAATTTGTCATCCTTAGCTATGAAAATTTGATTGTAACCCAAAAACCTATCCATGAAGAAATAAATCTCATGTCCTACTACTTCCTCCAATATGTTGTCTGTAAATGGTATCAAGAAGGGATCCTTGATCATTACTACATTGAGACATCTAAAGTTGATATAGATTTTAATTTGGGTGGTATCCTTTTTTAGGGATATGACTATGGGTGATAGCCATTCACTTATTTGAACCTTAAAGATAATACCTACCTCTAACATTCAATTGATTTCTTTTGTGACTTGTGCCACATAATTCTTATTCATCCTATAAGGTCTCTTCCATACTGGGACTACACCTTTGACTAGTAGGATGCGGTGAACACATAGCTCTAGTGGAACTCCCTTCAAATCCTTATATGTCCAGTCAAATACATCTTTGTATTCCAAAAATATTTTAAATGCCATTTCTTTTAGTACTAGATCCTAGTTATCTCCCACTAGTATGTTCTTTGGTTCAACCTCATTTCCCAAATTCATGGTTTATAGTGTGGCTTTGTTATAATTGATCAGCTCCCCTTCACTAAATGCATGGGTGGGTGCTTCATCTAGTAGTGCATCCCCTTCTTTTACTTCCTTGAATTCTTTTGGAAATTTACCTCCACTGTACCCTTCCTCTATCAATAATATGTCACATCTTTGGAATAGCTCATAGTCCTCCATCTGTTAGTGGAAAAGGCCATTCACCAAATCCAAATCATTGTCCCTTGATCCTCCTTCTAGTCATAGGACTCCTTCCTGATCTAGTTCCATTCACTACTTCCCTTCATCCTCTTCTTTAGAATATGATGATAGAGCTTCTTCCCCCACCATTTGCATGTGTAAATCAATGATGAATTTCCACCCTTTGCTCTCTAGTGATAGAGTATTCTTCTTCCAGTCATGTTTAACTTTGGCTTGTATAAGCCATCCTTGGCCCAGGATGGCATCATATCCTTTCCTTTTTAGTGAGATCATGACAAAGTCAAGGAGGAATGATTGTGTTCTAATTGTCACCAGTTGTACCATGAGGACTCCCAATGGTTTGATCCTATGCTATCTACTATTAATAATTGGAATGTAGGAAGCCACAATATTGGCTTTCCCAACCTCTTCCAAGTATTCTTTGATAACACATTCACACTAGACCCTCCATCCATAATCATGTCTATTAGAACAGTCCCCAGAATTCCCATCTTGAAAACTGCCAAATGTTGTTCAAATGAGAGGGCTAGCAGCATTGGATCCTCTGCACTTGTGCCACTTTCCTTTTCTCTTCCTGTTTCTACTAGCAATTTAATAGTTTGAGTGATGTTCATGAGTGTCGATCAGAGTTGAGGCATTGTGAGTAGTAGATTATTTATTTTGATAGGTACCTCAATTTGTAATATATCTGGTGTATGATGTTTTGTTTCACATAGTTCTTTGCTAAGGTACTAGTAGTGTCCTTCAGTTGTGCTTTCTTTTCTTGCATTGCTTTCTAAATTTATTCCTGTACTTCCTCTAATCTCTTCTTTTCTTCCATTGGGTTATGGTAGAGTTTTTCTTATTTTCGTGTGATGGCCAAAACCTCCTCTTTGTCTATCCTGATGGTGATCAAATTTACTCCTAATTTTGGGCACTTGGCATCTTCATGATCTCCCTAACCACACCATTTACACAACAACTTTGGTGCACTTTCTATTGTACAGTCTCAAGCAAATTGGCACCAAAAATTGCATCTCAACATTGAACCATCGGTCATCCATTCGCATGGTACTGAATTTGACTGTGGCTCACATTATTATTATTGGCATTTTTGTTATTTTTCCCTCATCTATTATTTCTATACCCTTCCAAGGTGGCACCCTTTGTACTAGTATTTCCACTCCCTCTTGATGTGGAAGCCTCTTGTGTCAGAAACACTTGTTGAGGTCCTCTTGTTTTCATATTGAAGGGGCATTCATTTGTGGAATGTCCCATGATCTAGTAGATCTCATATAACTAGTTCTTTGAATAGGATCCCTTCGTATGGCCTTCTGCCTTGTAGTCTTTGCACCATAGATCATTTTCCTTGGTCTCCTTCTGCATGTTCTTAAATTCTTTCATCATTCAAATCATATCCTTTTGGAGGGCTCAGACCTTCTTCTTCCCTTTTCATCATTGTTGCTCTCTTCTTTTGAAAATGCGTCGTCATTTGAATTGGATGAGCTACTCTTTTTTTTTTTTCTCTTCTCCTCACTTTCTAAGTTCATTGCTCCATTATATTCTTAAGTGTATGATTATGGTGGCACAATCTTCATCTTCTTCCATGACTTCGAGTGTAGGCCTTCAATGAACCATCTTTTTGGCAACCCATCAGCTGACTTATTTTCTATTTTATTTATCAAGTCTTTTAATTTCTTGGTGTATACTCAGACTATTTCATTTTTCCCCTATGTTGTGTTGTATATCTTAGCTATAATCTTATTGTCATTGTGCAATATTTGAAATTTGATGATAAACTCCTTTTTAATGTTGTCCCAATTGGTTAATTTTTGGGGATCTATATCGACAAACCAATCAATTGCTACCTCCCTTAGGGTTGCCAAAAATTATCAGACCCAATAATTTGTATTTGTTATGCCATTTTCCCTCCAAATTTTTTTACATGTTTTGCAGTGTCTGATTGGATTAGTCATTCCATCACCATCAAACTTTGGAAACTTCTCCTTTGGTCCTGCCATTATTACTAAATTTTGTGTAGGGGTGTTGTTTTGCACTACAACACTGACATTCTATACTCTGATACTGACACTTTGTATTCTGACACCAATGCTTTGCACTCTAACACCAACACTTTGTATTCTAACACCAACACTCTACACTCTACCACCAACACTTTGTATTTTGACAGCTATGCTTTTTGGTGAAGAAGTGTCTCCATTAAAAAATTTGGTGCATTCTAGAAGTGTATCATGGATGAAAAATTCACTCGATGTTTTTGCTCCTTTGGCACTCTAAGCCATGTGAGTTAATTCCTTTTTTTCTAGATTCTCTTCCCTCGACGAATACAGGTTCAAAAATTTCTCCCTTGCTTCTTCCACGAATTCCACCCACTGTCGAGTCTTCTCCAACAATTCGTTAATGCTTCTATGTCTGCCAGCAATCTTCTGAAGTCTCCTTTTGCATTTAGCTTGTTGTGCCAAAATTAGATTTCCTTGTGGTGTGCATATTTCATCCTTTTCTTTTAGCTTATTCTTATTTTTGTTCAACTAATTTGGCATTAGTCTTCATTACTTTTCCTTTCTAGGTCCATTGGGCAACAACACCAAATGTTTACTGTATGGGTAAGTGAATTAATGCATATAGACAATAGACCAAATTGCTTCTAATTGAAGATCCTCTCACATAGGAGATTGAATGGAAGGACCTCTAGAAATAGGGGCAAGTAGTCGTTGCCTTAGATACTCACTCACCTGACTTGTTGAGCTAATCGGTTCCACTACTAGCATATGGGGTTCTGCTTTCAACATGCTCAAATCAACATCCTAATTTGCCACCTCATCAAATAGGGTGTCAGGTATCATGACTACTACATCCATTCCAATGACCTCTAATTGGACTTTCTCCTAAGCACCTCATTGACTAACTTCTTCCTACCTGGCTATCAACTATACTATACAAGGTGGCTAAGGAAAACTTACTACTACTAATTGAAGTGATACCTATTCCTAAGGCATGGGGGTCAATTCCTAAACTACTAGTTGAGGTTGTGTTCCCATAGGTTGTATGCTCGTAGGTGTGTCTGTTGGTGATGCTATCCTCTAGGAATGTGAAACTAATCTTGCTAGTCCTACTATTTTTCATGATTTGGGGTTTAGAGTGACTAGAGTCATCACCACTAGATGCCTAAACTATCTGAAACCTAGGATGTGAACATCTAACATGGTGTGCATATGTGTAGCTAAAAATGATGGAATTGATGGCATAGCTATCACTGGCACAGTCGTCAACTATCGTAGAAAGTGAAATGGGGTTGTTGAAATCACCCTAACTTCCTCATCATCTTTGTCGTCATCCTACTTCACCTCCTCCATATCCTCTGAGTCATCCTCCTCACATGATGTATCCTAGTGGCCATTATCTAAGTTTCCTGATTCCTCCATCTGCTACTGAACCCTCTTTTGGCCAACACCTTTTTGCCCTCCAAGTGAGTCTAAATGCCTCCATTGCATTGCTAGAGGCTCACTAGGTTCTATTAGACTTGGTTTTATTTCCTACTTTTCTTTGGGTATCATTCTCGCAGTTGCCTCTAGAAAGAATCTTATGGCATAGTGTGGCATGTAAAATGTTTTATGCTGCAATGTCATGAACTCATCCATGCGTGTGGCCAATAGAGAAGCCCAGTCATAAACCCTCCCATTCATGAGTCCATTCATCATACTAACTAGTGGAAATGAGATATCCAACCCACTTAACTTTAAACTTTCCTGGTTTGATCTCATTCTAACCATCATACTTCAACACCCACTTTCTGGGTTGGAACTTATTTAGTTTCAAGTTTTTATCATGGCATACTTTGTGCCTATTTTGTGTCACCTCCATGGCCCATTGTGCCAAAAGCACTTTTCCTCTATCTTGTTTAGATCATGCAACTTTTCTCTTAGGCTTTCCATGTCACCCAATTTATTTTCTAATGCAATCCTCAAGCTCAGTATCATGAACTCTACTAGTACCACTGCCTCCTATCTGAACATCAACTGGAATGGTGTATGTCCCATTATCACCTTGTATGTTGTGTGGTATACCCAAAGGGCCGAGGGAAATCTTCCCTCCCAGTCTTCACTTTCAACTACACATGACTTGTAGATGATTTCTACTAGGACCTTGTTCGTAGCCTTAGCCTGTCTATTTTCTCTCAGATAGTACAGGGTTGACAATGAATGATATATCTTAAATTCAGTAGTGAGTAGTCAGATAACATGGTTGACAAAGTTTCCTCCCCTATCACTTGTCAACTATAGTAGAATCTCATACCTGGTAATTATCTACTCATAAATAAATCTTGTTGTGCTTACCACCGAGTTATCTAGTAGTGCACCTGCCTCCATCCACTTGGTTAGATACTCCGTTGCTATGAAAATGTATCGGCACCTTCTAGTTTTTCTCACCTTCAGAGGTTTGATGAAGTCCAATCCCCATCTTTCAAAGAGTTCCTATGCATGTGAAGGATTCAGAGGCATGAAGTCTCTTTTCAATGGTTTCCTGGCTCACTAACATGTGTCACATGTGACAACCCACTCCTTGGCCTCATTTTATATGGTTGGCCACCATAGTCCTACTAGGAGGATCTTTCATGTAGTTGTGTCTAGGCCCATGTGTCCTCCTACCGGTCCTTCATGTTCTTTCTTTAGTACCTTGGGAATTTCCTCCTCTAGGACACATCACCTTAGGATCTAGTTAGGTCCCATTTTGTATAATAGCCCATTAATTAATTGAAAATTTTGGCTCCTCAATACTAATTTTCTTCTCTCATTTGGTGGAATTTCCCTAAAAAAATATCCCTTAGAAAGATACTCTTGAATACTTGTGTAGCATTTCAGCAGTACTATAATTTGAAACAACTATGCATCCAAAAAATTGTCGTTCACTCTATCTGCCAGTTCCCCTATTTTGAGATGTGATAAATGGTCTACATTGATATGTTTCTTCCTAGGCTATATGATGATCTTGAAGGTGAACTCTTAAAAAAAAAGTAACCACCAACTGATTCTTCCTTGGATGACAAGTTTATTGACCAGATACAAAAAAGCTTAATAGTTGACATAGAATACGAATGATGTCACTGGCAAGTAATGATAGAACTTCTGCATGGCATGGACCATTCCCAAGGCTTCCTCTTCTATTGTACTATAATTCTATTCTACTTTTGATAGCAATCGGCTAGAAAAGTATATCAGGTGATCCAACCCATGGCTACCTGTCTATGCTAAAGTTACTCCAATTTCATAGTTGGATGCATTGATGTGAACATGAAATTCCTTGTTCCAATTTGAGTATGCCAAGATAGGATTTGTAGCCAATCATACATTCAATCCTTCGAATGACTCATCATATTCTTTCTCCCATCTGAATGGTTCTCGTTTGCATGTTAACCTATCAAGTGGGTATGATACTTTGTCAAAAATTTTGATGAACTTTTTGTAATAGCCTATGTCTCGCAAGAAAGACTTTACCTCTATTACATTGGTGGATGGTTTCATTTCCAATATGACTAACTTTGTTAGGTTCTATCTTCAATCCCTCCTTACATCCTATATGTTTTGAGAAATCTTCCCTATGGAACCATGAATCTACATTTCTTTGGATTTAGGGCTAGTTGTGCCCTTCGACATCTTTCCATACATTCACCCAATGCTACCAGATGTTTTTCCTTGGTGTTGAATGCAGACCAATCATCCAGGAATGCCTTGAATTTTTTGATAAACATTTTGTTAAATATGTGTAGTATGACCCGCTAGATGTAGCCAACATGTTGCACAGGTCGAATGGCATCTAGTTATATGTGTATAACCCATCTACAACAAATGTCATCTACAATTTGTCCTCAGCTATGGAAATTTGATTGTAACCTGAAAACCTATCAATAAAGGAATAAATCTCATGTCCCACTAATTCCTCCAATATGCTCTCTATGAATGGTATTGGGAATGGGTCCTTGATCATTATTTTATTAAGACATCTAAAGTTGACATAGATCCTAATTTGGGTGGTATCTATTTTCAAGGATATGACTATGGGCGATACCCATTCACTTGTTTGAACCTTAAAGATAATACCTACCTCCAACATTTGGTTGATTTCTTTTATGACCCATGTCACATAATTCTCATTCATCTTGTAAGGTTGCTTATGTACTGGAACTACACCTTTGACCAATGGGATGTGGTGAATACACAGCTCTAGCAAAACTCCCTTCAAATCCTTATATGTTCAGGAAAATAGATCTTTATATTCCAAAAATATTTTTAATGCTACTAATTTTAGTACTAGATCCCAGTTATCTCAAACTAATGTGTTCTTTGGTTCAGCCTCATCTCCCAAATTCATGGTTTGTAGTGTGGCTTCATTATACTTAATTGGATCCCCTTCACTGAATACATGGGTGGTTGTTTCATCTAGTAGTGCATCCCCTTCTTTTACTACCTTGAATTATTTTGGAAATCTTCCTCCACTATACCCTTCCTTTATCGCAATACTATGTTTTAGCTCTAGAATAGCTCATAGTCCTCCATTTGCTAGTGGAAAAGGCCATTCACTAAATCCAAATCACTGTTCATTGATTTTCCTTCCACTCATAGTACTCCTTCCTAGTCTGGTTCTATTCACTACTTCCCTTTCATCCTCTTCTTTAGAATCCGATGATAGAGCTTCATCCCCCACCATTTGCATGTGTAAATCAATGATAAATTTTTGCCCTTTTCTCTCTAATGATAGAGTATTCTTCTTCTAGTCATGTTTAAATTTTTCTTGTATAAGCCATCCTCAGCCCAGGATGGCATCATATCCTTTCCTTTTTAGGGGGATCATGAGGAAGTCAAAGAGGAATGGCTATGTTCTAATTATCACCGCTTGTTCTATGAGGACTCCCAATAGTTTGATCTTGTGTTGTTCCACCATTAATAATTGGAATGTACGTGGCCACAACATCAACTATCCCAACCTCTCCAAGTATCATCTGGTAACACATTCACACCTAACCCTCCATCCATAATCATGTCTGTTAGAATAGTCCCTAGAATTTCCATCCCAATGACTGGTGGATGTCATCTAGATGAGAGGGCTAGTAGTATTGGATTCTCTACACTTGTGCCACTTTCCTTTTCTCTTCCTTGTTCTACTAACAATTTAGTAGTTGGAGCGATGTTCATGACTGTCGATCACAGTTGAGGCATTGTGAACAGTAGATCATTTATTTTGACAGGTACCTCAATTTGTAATATCTAGCATATGATGATTTGTTCTATGTAGTTCCTTGCTGAGGTACCAGTAATGTCCTTGAAGTGTTCTTTCTCTACCTATGTTGCTTTTTGAATTTTTGCCTACACTTCCTCTTGTCTCTTCTTTTCTTTCATCAAGTTAGGGTAGAGTTTTTCTTATTTCCATGTGATGGCCAAAACCTTCTCTTCATCTATCCCAATGGTGATTAAATTTACTCCTAATTTTAGGCACTTGGCATCTTCATGATCTCTCAGACTGCACCATCTACATAATAACTTTGGTGCACTTTCCGTTGTATAGTCTTGAGGAAAATGGCCCCATAAATTGCATGCTCAGCATTAAATCATTGGCCGTCCATTTGCATCATACTAAATTTGATTATGACTCCCATTATTTTTGGCATTGTTTTTGTTTTTCCATCATCTATTATTTTTGTACCCTACTGAGGTGGCAACCTTCATATCTATGTTTCCACTCCCTCCTGATGAGGAAGCCTCCTATGTCAAGAACACTTGTTGAGGTCCTCTTTTTTTCATATTGAAGGGGTATTCTTTTTTGGAATGTACCCTGATCTAATAGATCTCATAGAACTAGTTCTTTGGATAGGATCCCTTTGTATGTTCTTCTATCTTGCAGTCTGTGCACCATAGCACATTTCCCTTGGTCTCCTTCTGCATGTTCTTAAATTCTTTCATCGGTTAGATCATATCCTTTTGAAGGGCTTAGACCTTCTTGGTGCCATTCTTATCATTGCTACTCTCTTCTTATGAAGATGCATCATCATCTGAATTGGATGAGCAACTCTTCTTCTTCATTTTTGTCTTCTACTCACTTTTTAAGTTCATTGCTTGATTGTATGCTTTAGTGTATGATGATGGCACCACAATCTTCATCTTCTTCTATAACTTCAAGTGTAGGCCTTCAATGAAAAATCTTTTTTACAGCCCATCAGTCAGCTTATTTTCCATTTTACTTATCAAGTCTTTTAATTCCCTAGTGTATACTTGGACTATTTCATTTTTCCCCTATTTTGTGTTGCATATCTCGACTACAATCTCATTGTCATCATGCAATAGTTGAAATTCAGTGATAAACTCCTTTTTAATGCTATCCCAATTGGTTAATTTTTGGGGATCTATATTGGTAGACCAATCAATTGCTACCCCCTTTAGGGTTGCCAGAAATTGTTTGACCCATTCATTTGTATTTGTTATGCCATTTGCCCTCCAAATTGTTTTGCATGTTTTGTAGTATCTAATTGGATCAGTCATTCCCTCACCATCAAAATTTGGCAACTTCTTCTTTGGTCCTACCATTATTATGGGATGTTGTCTAGGGGCATTGTTCGACACTATGACATTGATGTTCTATACTCTGGTACTGACACTTTGTATTCTGACACCAACACTCTGTATTATGGCACCAACACTTTATATTCAAACACCAATGCTCTGCACTCTTCCACCAATGCTTTGTATTCTAATAGTTGTGCTTTTTGGTGAAGAAGGGTCTCCATTAAGTGAATTGGTCTATTCTAGAAGTGTATCATAGATGAAGAGTTCACTCCATTCTCATGCTCCCTTGGCACTCCAAGTCGTGTGAGTTAATTCCCTTCAGTTTGGATTCTCTTCCCTCAATGAATACAGGTTCAAAAATTCCTCCCTTACTTCTTCCACCAATTTCACCTGTTGTTGAGTCTCCTCCAAAAATTCTTTAGCACTTTTGTTTCTGTCAACAATCTTCTAAAACCTCTTTCTACGTTCAGCTTATTGTGCCAAAATTAGATTTCCTTGTGTTGTTTGTATTTCATCCTTTTCTTTCAACTTATTCTTATTTAAGTTCAACTAATTTGACATTAGTCTTCATTCTTCTACCTTTCTAGGTCCATTGCGCAATGGTGCCAAATGTTTACCATATGGCTAAGTGAATTAATGCATATAGACAATAGACCAAATTGATTCTAACTAAAGATCCTCTCACATAGGAGACTGAATGGAAGGACCTCTAGAAACAAGGGCAAGTAGTTGTTGCCTCAGATACTCACTTACCTGACTTGTTGAGCTAATTGGTTCCACTGCTAGCATCTGGGGTTTTGCTTCCAGCATGCTCAAATCAGCATCTTAATCCACCACCTCATCCAATAGGGTGTTGGCTATCATGACTACTGCATCCATTCCAATCACCTCTAATCAGACCTGCTCCTAAGCACCTTGTTGATTGACTTTTCCCTCTATGGCTATTGACTTTGCTATAGGGGATGGCTGAGGTAAACTTATTACTATTGACTGAAGTGATCCCTACTCCTGAGGCATGGGGGTCGATTCCTGAACCACTAGTTGAGGTTGTGTTCCCATAAGTTGTGTGCCCATAGGTGTGTCAGCTAGTGATGTTATCCTCTAGGAATGTGAAATTGATCTTGCTAGTCCTACTACTATCCATGATCTAGGGTTTAGGGTGACTGAGGTCATCACCACTGCATGCCTAAACTATCCAAAACCTAGGATGTAAACATCTACCATGGTGTGTATATGTGGAGCTAAAAATGATAGAACTGATGGTGTAGCTATCAACTACCGCAGAAAGTGAAGTGGGGTTGCCAAAATCAACCCAACTTCCTCATCATCTTCCTCCTCATCCTACTCCACCTCCTCCATATCCTATGAGTCATCCTCCTCACAAGATGTATCCTTTCTACCACTATCTGTGTTTCCTAATTCCTCCATCTCCCACCAAACCCTCTTTTAGCCAATGCCTTTCTACCCTCCAAGTGAGTCTAAATGCCTCCATTGCATTATTAGAGGCTCACTAGATACTGTCAGACTTGGTTGTATTTCCAACTTTTCTTGGGGTATCATCCTCATAGTTGCCTCCAAAAAGAGTTCAATGGCATAGTGTGGCATGTAAAATGTTTTATGCTGCAACATCATGAACTCATCCATGCTTGTGGCCAATAGAGAAGCCCAGTCATAAACCCTCCTATTCATGAGTCCATTCATTATACTGACCAGTGAATAGGAGATATCTGATGCCCTACTAGACCTTTTAAGTCTACTCTTTATCATGTCCATGAGACACCTCCAATGGCCTTCTTTGACATCAGATTTTGGCAATCCTCTACTCCTCGAGGTCTTGGTAAGGGCATCCTTCTACTGCTATACTTGATCCTTGCATGCTAATTCCACTAGCTGTAATTTCCTCTCTTTGTCCATCTTTCTTAGGTTACAATCAATTTTATTCCTTCCTTGTGCCATTCTTGGTATGTCAAATACCCTTGTAAAGTCAACTGGCTAGAATAATACCACCACATCATATCCCAAATATGGAAATGAACTCTTATAGGAGTGCCTATCATATGCCTTAATCATGATATGCAAGATGCCCTCAAAATCTCGGATATAGAAAACTAGCATCTAGATTTCCCACTCCACCCGTGCCTTCTATATACTTGCTTTTGTGAGGTGGTCATCTGAATTTTCATTCCACCATTTCCTGCATTCTAGCTGATTCAACCCTTCAAATGCTACATTTTGCAGTGTTATCTATAAATCTAACTAGCTCTGTACTTTGTCCCTTTTCTTGCCCTTTCCCTTTCTACCTAGCTATGCCTTGGAAGGCCCTTCCCATGCATTTTGACTCATAGCTAAATCATGATCAAGTTTCTTCCTCGAAGCCCTTTTTCCAACTAACTGCATACCTAATACCCCCTTGTCAGTTTGTTGAATAAATGACCATTCAATCAATTTTTTTTTTCATATAGCTATCCAATACCAAAAATTCCCTTCGTAATCCTCAACCATATAGACTCTTGGCACTTATGTTTTCATTAACTTCCTTTGTTCCCTATACATCGTATGGCTACCCTTATTTCTACTAAATAGATACTACCTCTGCTCTTGGTCAGTGTATGGCCTATGTGTATGAATAAAACCCCTCCTCTAGAAGATTTCAAGAATGAAAGCTTGGAAGAGGATCAAGTTAGCTACCAAATATATCAAAAGCCGTTAAGTGCCAGACTGGGTTCCATGTGCACACTAAGTTGCCTGCTTAGAATTTTTGAATTGAAGCAAGGCCAATGCATGGATGCTTTCAAAAATTTCCATATGTTCCTCCTTTAATAATAATCACTTCAAGTCTCCTTTCATTAAAAAAACACAAGGTGAGTTGAACTTGTATCTCTAACCTATTGTTTGGCGTTGTCTTTCTCTGTAAGGGCAAAGTCAAACATAGGTAAAACCAAAAATTGCAATGCTTATTTCTATACAATGTCATTCTTGGAGGTCTTTAAAATGCTGCACGATGTTGTTCCTCTTATGTTTTCACTAAAGACCATACTTCATGCATTTAAAACCCATGACCACTATATGCTTAGTCTTGTGTTTTAACTTCTAACACTATATGCCACTAGCAATGCAAACTATGGCACCATATGATCAAGGCCATATGAGGTTATTCCTTCTAAAGGTTCGTAAAGGATTATGGCTTCTGGAGGACCTTATAGGGTTATGGGTTCAAAGGGCCGTACGAGGGTATGGCTTCTGAAGGGTCATATGGCTAGAGTGTGTTCCAAATTTCTTAAAGTGTTCCATCATGCCGTATGGTTAAGAGATGCACATGTAGTCACCGTACGATACTTTTTCTTGCTTGTGTGTTTTTTTTCAATTTGTTTTCTATAAATTTCTTCTTTTAAAATTTTTTTTATTTTTTATTTTTTCTTCCTACTACTATTCCTTGATATTCCTGATGGCAACTTAGGTTGTGCATGATATATTTTTAACTTATAGCTATTCACTATTTTTAAAACTTCTTATCCATCCAGCATCTATAACTTGATTATGCCATTATCGCCTACTTCTAGAATCTGATATGGCCTAACCCATTTAACTTTAAACTTTCCTTGTTTGATCTCATTCTAGCTATCATACTTCAACACCCACTATCTAGGTTGGAACTTGTTTAGTTTTAAGTGTTTATTGTGCCATGCTTTGTGCCTATTCTATGTCACCTTCATGGCCCATTACACCAATAGCCACTTTTCCTCGAGCTTTTTTACATTATGCAACCTTTCTCTCAGGCTTTCCATGTCACCCAACTTATTTTCCAACACAATCCTCAGGCTCAGTATCATGAATTTTGTTGGTACCACTACCTCCTATTCGAACATCAACTGGAATGGTGTGTGTCTCGTTGTCACCTTGTATGTTGTGTGGTACACCCAAAGGGCCAAGGGAAATTTTTCCCTCTAATATTGACCTTCAACCACACATGAATTGTAGATGATTGCTACTAGGACCTTGTTTGTAGCCTTAGCCTGTCTATTTGCTCTCGAATAGTATGGGCTAAAAAATGAATGATATATCTTAAATTTAGTAGTGAAAAATTGAATAACATGATTGAGGAAGTGTCCTCCCCTATCACTTGTCAACTATAGTGGAATCCCATACCCAGTAATTATTTTCTCATAAATAAATCTTGTTGTGCTTACTACCAAGTTATCTAGTAATGTGCCTGCCTCCACCCATTTGGTTATATACTCCATTGCTATGACAATGTGTCAACATCTTCTAGTTTTTCTTACTTTTAGAGGTCCAATGAAGTCCAATCCCCATCTTTCAAAGATTTCCTATGCATGTGAAGGATTCAGAGGCATGAATTCTTTTCTCAATAGTTTCCTAGCTCATTGACATGTATCGCATGCAATGACCCACTCCTTGGTGTCATTGTGTACAGTTGGCCACCATAGTCCTGTCAGGAGGATCTTTTGTGTAGTTGTGTTTGGCCCCATGTGTCCTCCTACCAGTCCTTCATGTGCTTCCTTTAGTACCCTAGGAATTTCCTTCTATAAGATACATCGCCTTAAGATTTTTTTAGGTCTGATTTTGTATAATAGCCCATTAATTAGTTGAAATGTTCGAGTCCTCAATACCAATTTTCTTCTCTTATTTGGTGGAATTTCCCTTGAAAACTATCCCATAGAAAGATACTCTCTAATACTCATGTACCATTTCGGTAGTACTACAATCAAAAACAACTGTGCATCCAAATAGTCATTGTTCACTCCATTTGCCAGTTCCCCTATTTTGAGATGCAATAGATCATCTATGCTAACATGTTTCTTCACAAGTCATACAATGATCTTGAAGGTGAACTCTTGCAACAAAAGTTACCACTGACTGATTCTTCCTTGGATGACAGGTTTATTGACTAGATACAACAGAGCCTAATAGTTGACATAGAATACAAATGGTGTTGTTAGCAAGTAATGATAGAACTTCTACATGGCATAGACCATTCCCAAGGGTTCCCATTCTATTGTACTATAATTCTATTATACTTTTGATAGCAGTTAGCTCACAGAGTATATTGTATGATCCAACCCATGGCTACTTGTCTACACCAAGGTTGCTTCGATTGCATAGTTGGACACATAGACATGAACATAAAATTCCTTATTTCAATTTGGATACACCAAGATAGGTGTTGTAGCCAATCATACCTTTTTTAGTCTTTTGAATGACTCATCCTATTCTTTCTCCCATTTGAATGGTTCTTCTTTGCATGTTAACCTGTCTAGTGGGTATGATACTTTGGAAAAAAATTTGATGAACCTTCTATAATAGCCTACGTGTCCTAGGAAAGACTTTATCTCTATTACATTGGTGGATGGCTACATTTCCAATATGACTCTAACTTTTTCTGGATCTATCTTCAATCCCTCCTTACATACTATATGTTTGAGCAATCTTCCCTACGAAACCATAAATTTGCATTTCTTTGGATTCAAGGCTACTCGTACCCTTCGACATCTTTCCATACATTTTTCCAATGTTGGCAGATGTTTATCCTCGATGCTAAATATAGAGCAATCATCCAAGAATGCCTTGAAGTTTCTAATGGATATTTTGTCAACTATGTGTAGTATGATTTGTTGGAATGTAGCCAACACATTGCACAGGTCAAATGGCATTTGGTTATATGCGTATACCCCATCTTCTAAAACAAATTTCATCTTTAGTTTGTCCTCCTTAGCTATGGAAATTTGATTGTAACCCAAGAACCCATCCATAAAGGAATAAATCTCATGTGCCAGTACTTCCTCCAATATGTTGTTTATGAATGGTATTAGGAAGGAGTCCTTGATCATTACTACATTGAGACATCTGAAGTCAACACAGATCCTGATTTGGGTGGTATCCTTTTTTAGAGATATGACTATGGGTGATATCCATTCAGTTTTTTGAACCTTAAAGATAATACCTACCTCTAGCATTTGGTTGATTTCTTCTGTGACCTGTGTTATGTAATTCTTATTCATCTTGTAAGGTCACTTTTGTACTAGCACTGAACCTTTGACCCGTGGGATGCAATGAACACAAAGCTATAGCGAAACTTCCTTCAAATCCTTATATGTCTAGGAAAATACATCTTTGTATTCCAAAAATATTTTAAATGTCATTGCTTTTAGTACTAGATCCCAATTATCTCCACTAGTATGTCCTTTGGTTTGGCCCCATCTCCTAAATTCATGGTTTGTAGTGTGGCTTCATTATACTTGATCGGCTCCCTTTCACTGAATACATGGGTGAATATTTCATCCAGTAGTACATCCCCTTCTTTTACTTGAATTCTTTTGTAAATCTACCTCCACTTTTCCCTTCCTCTATCAATAGTATGTTGTACCTCTGGAACAACTCATAGTCCTCCATTTGCTAGTGGAAAAGATCATTCACTAAATCCAAATCATCATCTATTGATCCTCCTTCTAGTCATAGGAATCCTTCTTGATCTAGTTCCATTCACTGCTTCCCTTCATCCTCTTCTTCATAATCTGATGGAAGAGCTTCTTCCCCCACCATTTACATGTGTAAATCAATGATTAATTTCCACCCTTTGCTATCTAGTGATAGAGTATTCTTCTTCCAGTCATGTTTAAATTTTTTCTTGTATAAGCCATCCTTAGCCCAAGATGGCATCATATCCTTTCATTTTCAATGTGATCATGATGAAGTCAAGGAGAAATGGTTATGTTCCAATTGTCACTAGTTGTGCTGGGAAGACTCCCAATGGTTTGATCCTATGCTGGTCTATTGATAATAATTGGAATGTAGGTGGTCATAATGTTAGCTATCCCAACCTCTTTTGGGTATCCTCCGGTAACACATTCACACTGGACCCTCTATCCACAATCATTTCCATTATAACAGTCCCCAAAATTCCCATCTCAATGACTATTAGATGCCATTCAGATGAGAGGGCTAGTAGCATTGGATCCTCTACACTTGCACCACTTTCATTTTCTCTTTGTTGTTCTATTGTAAATTTAGTAGTTGGAGAAATTTGCGTGAGTGCCAATCAGAGTTGAGGCATTGTAAGTAGTAGATCATTTATTTTTATAGGTACCTTAGTTTATAATACATGCAATACAATATTTCATTTTGTGTAGTTCCTTGCTGAGGTACCAGTAGTTTCCTTCAGGTGTGTTGTCTCTGCTTGCATTGCTTTTTGAATTTCTTTTGATGCTTCCTCTAATCTCTTCTTTTCTTCCATCATGTCAGGGTAGAGTTTTGCATGTTTTTGTGTGATGGCTAGAACCTCCTCTTCATCTATCTTGATGGTGATCAAATTTACTCCTGATTTTGGGCACTTGGCATCTTCATGATCTCTTGACCACACCACCTGCATAACAACTTTGGTGTACTTGCCATTGTATAGTCTCGGGAAAAGTGGCCTCATAAATTGGATGCTCAACATTGAATGATTGGTTGTTCATTCTCATCATACTGAATTTGACTATGACTCCCATTATTATTATTGGCATTGTTGTTGTTTTGCCCTCGTCTATTATTTTTGTACTCTCCCAAGGTGGCACCCTCAGAACTGGTGTTTCTGCTCCCTCTTGATGCAAAAGCCTCATGTGTCAGGAAAACTTGTTGAGGTCCTCTTGTTTTCATATTGAAGAGGCATTATTTTGTTGAATGTTCCATGATCTAGTAGATCTCACAGAACTAGTTCTTCAAATAGGATCCCTTTGTATGACCTTCTATCTTGTAGTCTGTGCACCATAGCTCATTTCCCTTGGTCTTCTTCTGTGTGTTCTTAAATTCTTTCATCATTTAGATCATATCCTTTTGGAGGGCTTGGACCTTCTTGCTACCCTTTTCATCATTGCTACTCTCTTCTTCGAAGACACGTTGTCATCTAAATCTGATGAGCTACTCTCTTCTTCTTTTTTATCTTCTACTCACTTTCTATGTTCATTGCTCAATTGTATGCTTTAGTGTATGATGATGGTGACACAATCTTCATCTTCTTATACAACTTTGGGTGTAGGCCTTCAATGAAGCATCTTTTTTGTAGCCCATTGGTTGGCTTATTTTCTATTTTATTTATCAAATATTTTAACTTCTTGGTATATACTCAGACTATTTTATTTTTCCCTTGTTTTGTGTTGTATATCTCAGCTACAATCTCATTTATCATTGTGCAATAGTTGAAATTTGGTGATGAAATCCTTTTTAATGTTGTCCCAACTGGTTAATTTTTGGGGATCCATATCAGAAAACTAATCAATTGCTACCCCCCTTAGGGTTGCCAAAAATTGTCAGACCCATTCATTTGTATCGATTATGCCATTTTCCCTCCAAATTATTTTACATGTTTTGCAGTGTCCTATTGGATCGGCTATTCCATCACCATCAAACTTTGGCAACTTCTCCTTTGGTCCTCCCATTATTACTGGATGTAGTGTAGGGGTGTTGTTCGTCACTGTGACACCTGCATTCTATACTCTAGTACTGACACTTTGTATTCTGACACCAACGCTTTTTACTTTAGCAACAATGTTTTGTATTCTGACACCAATGCTCTGCACTCTACCACTAATGCTTTGTATTCTAATAGCTATGCTTTTTGGTGAAGAATAGTCTTTGTTAAGTGAATTCGTCCATTCTAGAAGTATATTGCAGATGAAGAGTTCACTCCACACCTGTGTTCCTTCGGCACTCCAAGCTATGCAAGTTAATTCCCTTCCATCTAGATTCTCTTCGCTTTGTGAATATAGGTTAAGAAATTCCTTCCTTGCTTCCTCCACCAATTCTACCCATTGTTGGGTCTCGTCCAAAAATTCCTCAATGCTTCTGTGTCTGTCAACAATCTTCTAAAACCTCCTTCTATGTTCAGCTTGTTGTGCCAAAATTAGATTTCCTTGTGCTGTACATATTTCATCCTTTTTTTCAGCTTATTCTTATTTTTGTTTAGCTAATTCAGCATTATTCTTCATTCCTCTACTTTTCCAGGTCCATCGGGTAATGGCGCCAAATGTTTACCATATGAGTAAGTGAATTAATGCATATAGGCAATAGATAAGAATAATAGAACTCCTTTTATTATTTGCATATACCAAGAAATTATATTATGCTTTTGATGATGATTACAATGATCCCAAAGGGTGTATATATACTTTCAAAATCTTGAAGATACACTCTATCTAGTGCTGGTCAACATAGTTTTTTATTTTATTTTGGGCTTGATGTATATTTTCCTTGAGCACCCTCAAAATATCTTGATTGTCCTCCAAGAAGTGCTTTGCTTTGGGCACTCTACTATCCCCCAAAACCACATCCATGAAACTAGGTGCTTCATAACCATACAGTGCCATGAATGGAGTCATTTTGATGGACATATGATAAGTGGTGTTATAATAGTACTCTCCCATATGTAGCCATTTGACCCAAGCCCTCTATTGTGCAATCACATAGTTCCTCAAATATCCTTCCACCCATTTATTCACAATCTCTGTCTACCCATTTTTCTGTGGATGATAACTAGTGCTAGGTCTAAGATATGTACCACACAACCTAAACAATTCCTATCAAAAAGTACTCATAAATTTACTATCTCAATCACTGATAATAAAACTATGTAGCCTATGCAACTTGAATATCTCTCTAAAGAAAAGTTTGGCCACTTGTGTTGCTGTGTAAATGGATGGAATAAGAAAGAAGTGAGCATACTTTGTCTCCCAGTCAATAATCACATAGATGCAATCTTTCCCCTATACTAATGGTAATCCAATGATGAAATCCATAAAAATACTTTCCCATTTCCTATCCAGAATGGGAAAAGTTGTAACAACCCTGAAGGATATGTGTGTTCTCCCTTATTCTGCTGACAAACTAAAGACTCTTTGACATGCTTCTGAACATCATCTGTGAGCCCTTTCTATGTGAATGGCTCACAGATCTTCCTGTAGGTCTTAAAGATCCCTGGATGTCTAGTTGTAGGTGCATCACGTAATGCCTTTAGTATTACTTCCCTAAACTATGATGAAGGAATTAAATATATCCTAGCCTGGAACTTAATGAATCTGTCCATCACCATGTAACAATTATTATGTATGGTGCCTACAATTACTCCAGAAGCCCACATGTCCCTCATATACTCTTCTGTGATCTTATTTCCCCAATCTACTATAATGTCAGCTAGAGCACAAATATGAGGTCTTCTAGATAAAGCATCTACCACCACATTCTTTTTACCTTTGACAAACTCAAAGTCAAAGTCATAGGCCTGTAACTTCATAATCCACTTCTATTGTCTATCATTCAAATCACATTGGCTTGTGAAGTATTTGATGCTATTGTGATCAATTTTTATAACAAACTTTCCCCCAACTAGGTAGGACCAGAACTTAGCCAATGCATGCATCATAGCCAACATCTCCCTATCATAGATGGAATGGTTCCTCTCCACTCCATTGAGCTTCCTGCTCTCCAAAACTATGGGATGCTTCTCCTACATCAAGACTGCCCCAATCCCATCTCCTAACGTATCACAATGAAGCTCAAATGGCTTTGTGAAATCTGGTAGAGCTCTTACTGAACATGATGACATCACCTTCTTGAAATAATCAAAGCTTCTCTGAGCTACCTCTATCCATGTGAAGGCCCCTTTCCTAATAAGGTCTATCAAGGGTGCAACAATTTGTTAAAATCTCTTAACAAATCTCCTTTAAAATCCATAGAGACCAACAAATCCCATAAGCTATATAAGATTCATAGGAATAGGCCAATCAACAATAGCCATAATATTTTTAGGATCTACTTGAACTCAATCTATGCTATTGATATGCCCAAGGTATAGTAGCTCAGTCATCCCAAACTCGCACTTAGATTCATTGACATACAATGAATCTTCCTCAAAGGTGGACAACACCATCTGAAGATGTTGCAAATGCTCCTCCCAAGTCTTACTAAAGACTAAAATGTCATCAAAGAAAATCTAGACAAATCTCTTAAGCTACTCCTTGAATACCTGATTCTTGCAACTCTAGAACATAGTAGGGGCATTGGTTAGCCAAAATGGCATAACCAAAAAACTTGAAGTGCCCATAGTGATACCCTCAAAAGCTGTCTTCTCATGTCCTCCTCACTCATCCTAATCTGATGATACCCTAACCATAGATTAATCTTTGTAAAAAAGCATGCACCATTTAACTCATCAATTAGCTCATCTATTCATGGGATGGGATATCTATTCTTAATGGTCTTCATATTTAATGCCTTGTAATTGATGCACATGTGCATCATCACATCTTTCTTCTTTACCAACACTACTATTGAAGAAAAGGGGCTCTTACTAGGCCTAATTGGCCCTATTTCCAACAACTCCTTAATTGCCTTCTCTATCTCATCCTTATGTTTCTTAGGATGATGATAGGGAGTAATCATGACTAGTTTGGCTCCCTCCTCAAGCTCAATAACATGCTCTATCCCCTTGTTAGGAGGAACCCCATGCAAAATCTCACCAAATACCTTAGTGTGCCTATCAAGTATCTCCAAGATATCTAGTGGATGACTCTTCACCAATGGCTCTTGTGAAGTTGGCATAGTCAATCATTCTGCTGCCCACTCTATGTTATTATGTTGAAAAAGTCTCTACATTCTCCTTAGGGAAACTACTCTACAACTCCCATCTAAAAGTCCTCTAAGTACAATAGTTCTTCCCTAATGCTAAAACTTCATCTCCAATTCTTCCGAGTGCATAATAGTTTGTCACCATTAGCTACCATGACTCTAAATTTAGTGTGGTCCTTGGTCTATAGACCTCTCTTGGCTACTAATTGTGCATCTATAAAATTATGTGTAGCCCTAGTGTTAATAAGTGAGATCACTTTTTGCCCTTGGATAGTACTCCTAACCTTGAATGTGATTTCCTTTTAAGCCCCCATTAGTCATGCTAATGACTTCTGATCCTTAGGAATTTTGCTCTCCTTTGTAGTGCTATCCTCTTATGAATTAGAGTTTTAATCCTCCCTCTCTGACTATGAATCTTCTTCTAAGAAATGCTACATTTGATTTGCCTTAGCCTTGAGAGGAAACTTATGAGATAAATCCCAAGGCTCTCTATAATGAAAACACAACTTCTTTCTTAAATCATTCAAGGTGTCATTATCCAACTTATCTCTTTTTTTCTTAGCATTCTTGTGAAATTTTTTTTGTCCTTCTCCTTGTCCTTGTCCTTTTTCATATAAGAATCCCTATGCTAAAATCTTCTCCTTAATGAAGAAGGTGCTAAATCATGAGTCTTTTTAGTCACCTCCTACAATGTAGCTGAGTCATGCCCCTTGACCCAACCTCACAAGGGTTCTAAGAGTCCATTCATAAACAACACTACTAACCTCCTCTCTAAAATATCTATGACCAACATAGCTAACCTCAAAAACTCACTAATATACATCTCAACTAATCCCCACTACTTGAGTTGTGCCAACTCCTTAAACTATAATTTAGGATCCCTAGTATCAAATCTCTCTATGAGCTTCTTAGTGTACTCCTCATAAGATGTGATTTGATTATTTTCCAAGGTTACCATGCCATATTGCCACCACTCATGTGCCGATCCATCCAAGTGAATAGCCACATACTTTATAGCCTCCTCTTTAGGCATAAGATTTAGCTACAAGTATGTATCCATCTTCTGCACCCAAGCTTATGCAGTCATCTTCCCTAAAGGGTCATAATAAGATAAAGAAAGTTTCCCAAATTTCTTTCTTAGCTCAAGGGTTTGATTTCTTCCTCTTGATTTGGGCATGTGTCTCATCCTCAAGTCCAAGTAACCTCTGAGAGATGTCTGCCTGAAACTTTGATCCACTAGTCTCCCAATCACTCTTGAATTGATCCTATAACTTCATAATCTGTGGTTCATGAATTGGTTGAACTAGATATTTGAGTTGGAAGGTAGGTAGAAGAGGTCTCGAGCTAGCTATTCGAGCTGGGCATGCATTATGTCTAAAGTTATCAGCCTCATTCCCATTGTTGTCATGTCCATTATTACCATTAATGTTGCCTCAACCTCCATTATCATCACCCCTATTATTTTTGTTTCCATTGTTGGCATCACCCAGATTAATATTGATGCCCATCTATCTAGCCATTAGCTGCAACATCATATCCATTCACCTATTTTGCTCCTAAAATTTATCCAGTAACCTTAACATTACATTTTCCTAATCTGGACTAGTATTTCTATCATCTTGGTTAGCCATACTACTATCTTGTTCAAAGAATATCTCCTCTATATGTGTATGACTAGATTGTATGTCCCTATGCGTGGATGAACTACCCTATTCATTCTACAAGTCTGAACTCCTACTTTGTCTTGCTCTAGTATTGTAGAAACTATAAAGCCCTTGTCACCTGCTCAAACATAGATGCTAAAGATCTCCATAGGATAGTAGGGCTTATAGCTTTGATACCACTGTAATGTAATGGGCTCTACTACCACCATAATGGACACCCTAGAAATGCCCAAGAACTAACCAATTACTGAAAAATTATTTTAATGTCTTTGTGTAGGTTTCAATCCACATAACATGAGCAAGAAAGAATTTATGCAAATTGAAGATTGAACCACTGCTGAAATATTATTAGTTCTCCAAATGATGAAATCAAATACATAGCAATGTATTCTAAAGGCCAAACCCCAAGGGAATGATGTCTAGAATGTTACAAGAGAGGATGACCATCCTCTAATGCCAAGAAAGATATGTGACTCACACATCTAGGCTCTTATCAAATGCAATTTACAATCATCTGATCCTCAACAATGACTCTTCCACCTCTATTTATACTTTTCCTACACCCTTCCAGAAATAAACAAAATATTAATTAATTGCAAGTACTAGAAGCTTCCCCTTCCAATAATTAATGCACTCTCTAGAAACTCTTCCATTGCAATACAATAATTAATTGTGCTTCTAGAAAATTAAATTACTAGAGGTTTCCCCTTTCCAATAATTAATACACATTCTAGAAGGTTCTCCCTTGTAATTAAATTAATAAAATATAAAGTCACCTTTTAATTTTTAATTTATTTATTGACTTTATAAGAAATTAATTTAACTGTTAAAGTGGGGACATTACAGTCTACCCCCCTTGAAATTTCTTTTCCTCAAGCAATCTTAGTCCTGTTTGTTGTAGCACCTACTCACTTTCCCAAGTAGCATCGTCCTTTGGCAGATATCTATTAGTCCCAAAATGGTTTTGACATTTGAGTGCCATCACACTTAACCATTTTTGGAGCTGAGCACACTATGTATGTCGAGCCACAACATGAGCTGAGTTAGGAAATCCAATAGGTGCCGAGTGATCTTCAGGTGCTGAGTGAAGATCAGGTTCCAAGTGAAGATCAAGTGCTGAATGACTCTACGTGCCAAGCATTGTACAAATACTGAGTTATATTTGAGTGTCGAGTCACAGACGATGCCGAGAAATACAGGAATGCAACAAGAGCCGAGTAATCCAATTTGTTATAAGTGTCGAGCATCAGGAATCAATAAGTGTCGAGTAACACAGAATGTACATATGAGTTTGTAACTTTACTAATTCAGATGTAAACCATTTTCATGGCCGACATATGATGAATCTCGAAGTATTAAAATGATAAGATCAAATATTTTTTATTTCCTATGCAATCTACATGCAACCAATAATACAAGTGCAAGGAATGAGTGGGAAACAGAGATTCAATATGGATCATAGATCCACATCTAACCCTAAGTCTTTGAATGTCTTTATAAGGAAGACTAAGTCTCATTGAATAGAGAGAGTGAATGGATGAAGGTGTGTAAGGGAAACTATTTTTAGAGTGGAGAATATCAGATCTTAGAGGATCAAGATTAGAGAAAGAAAATCAAGTGCTTGTATTCAGTAATCAAAAGATTGTAAGCTATCAGGCTTATTATACCTAATACTCTCTAGCAACTATATTAGAAAGGAAATCCTAGGGTGATAGGTTAGCTTAACAACTATTTTGTAGATCCTTTAAATAGGTGATTAAATCCTTTAACAGGGTAACACTTCATGTAAAGTGTTTGTAAATCCTCTAACAAGGTCACATTTAAAAATGTGTTGTAGCCTTTAACAGGGCAGGGCTTTAACAAGGCAAATCATCAAAAGTGGTCAAACATTATTACTATAGTAATTTTGTGGGTATCATCCCCACCCCTATTTTACCTTCTTATTCCTGGAGGGTTTCTGGGTTACCAAAATTTTTAGTGTTATGTGGTGATGCACATGTGTTTTTCATAATTACTTAATGTTGCTATCCATGTATGTACATTTCAATATTATGTTATTAAGGATTTGTGAAAAATAGGTTAAAAGCTAGTACTTCTAATTCACCCCCCCTCTCAAAAGCATTCTTTCCATTAAGATATTTCAACAATTGGTATCAGGGCGACAAGGTTCTCACAAGAAGAAGTCTAACAGCTTGGAGAAAAAGGTCTAAATATGGAAGTCTTAAAACTTGGAAAGATTATTGACAATCAAGTGATTGATGTGAAACTTTCTATACACAAAGTAGGTAAAGCAAGGGAGGAATTGAGAAAATCCTTGAAAAGAAGAATGGATATAGCCATAGCTGAAAATGATATAAACTATAAGGAGATAGATACCACAAAATTGTTTGTCAATGGAGACACTAGAGAGTTTGATGCAGCAATAGCAGAACTAATGAAGAAAAACAAAGTTCAAATAGATGAGATAAGATCTCTCAAGATGGAACATGAATCACAAGCCATAATGTTATGTGAAATCACTGAACAAAAGAAAAGATTAGCTGAGGATAGAGTCATGATGGAAGATGGAAAAAGAAATCTTGCAAACAGACTTGAAGAAAAATGTACTAAACTAACAAGGATCTCAAACATGCAGATGGATACACTTGCCCAAATGATGAACCTTCATAATGAACTCAATATGAAAGATATTGAGATCTCTACTTTCAAGATGTAGAATGAACAACTGCAGAATGAATTGAATAGAGAAAAGGAGGTAGCAGAGAATCTAAACAAGTCAAGTGAAGCCATCAAGTACTTTGAACAGTTGATGAAATTTCCAAGATTCACCCATGATACATTAGGACTTCGATACAATAGCACAGAAGTAGGAGAATCATCAAAGAGAGTTGAACAAAGAAGTGACAAAGGTAAGGATTCTAAACCTACTTTTCATTACTATAATAAAAAGGGGCATACTGCTAATGTTTGTAGTAGTAGAAGAATCAATCAGCCAAAAACACCCATAAATAAAAGTTACTATCACAAGTGCAACATGCAAGGGCATATGACACAAGATTGTAGATCCAAAGTTACAAGGACACAAAGATTTGATGGACATTTTCATAATTGTAAGAAGTATGGACATAGAGCATTTGAATGCAGATCAAAGCCTATGTGGACATCAAATCAACCAGCAAAAACAAAAGGAAATAAAAGTCAGTACCATTGGGATTACAACACCAGGTATAGCTATCATTATTGTCAAGAATATGGACATATAATCCATAACTACATAAGAACACATTTCAAAGGAAACTATAAAAGATGGTTGAACCAAACCACATGTTTTAGTTGCCTAAAAATTGGTCATATCAGTAGAAACTTTCCTACAAGGTCAAAGGCACCAAAGATTGAAGTAAACAAGGGTAGAGAAAAGATTGATGTGGAACACATAAGAACAAACATGAAGAAAACATGGTAGAAAAAGAATGAATCAAGTTCATCCAATGAAAGGGTCACTTCACCCATAAGGTCAAGTGATCATTTCTCATTCAATTAAACACAAGAAAGAGCCTATGGGGCTGACACATATAAGGAAGTATCATACATCAGCCCTAAACCATGAAGAAGCAATGCAAAGTATAAATCAACATGAAACAAGATACCAAAATAAAATTTTAAATGATGATGTTGAGTTGTCTTTGGATGCCGAGTAAAACTCCAATACATGCCGAGTTCCTAACAGCCATCGAGTTGAAAGTTGATGCCAAGTTGAGTAACTCCTATGGAAGCTAAGTAAATTAAAAATGTAGTGCAAGCCAAGTTTGTAGTTGATCATTTAATATAATGGAAATAGGGTATATTATCGTGATTTCAATCATTTTTTCTCATCGCGATCAAGAAGCAAAGAAGATAAAGAGAGCAGAGCGACTTCATAATAGTGAATCTAGCATTCCAAGCAGATTGCAACCTCTTACAATGCATTTTCATTGATCTTAAGGTATTTTCATCTGTGTCGAGCTATGCAGTTTCATATTTCTATGTAAAGGAAACCTTAGTTTGCATAAATGGCTTCGAGTTCTAAGAAAACCTAGGACAAAGAATCATTTGAAGTCCAACTAGTATCTAATGAGGTTAGGCAGCCTAATTTTTGCCCTATCCCCAAAGTTGCATACAAAAATGATCTTGCCGAAGCCCTTTCTTGCATACCCCCAAATGTTGCTATGGTTCAGGATGTAAGGATATGCTATAATTGCAAGATAGGAGCCATAGGAGACATGGAAATAAGAGAAGCCTTTGTGAAGTTGTGTGTTGATGGAGTCTTGAAAGATGAATATAAAATTGCTGAAAGGAAGAGTTTAACACAAGTTTTGAATTTTCCTACCATATTTAAAACTGAATGGATCAGACTTGTGTTGAGCAAGATTCATGATGGTAGTGTATGATTAGAAGATGTTCCAGTCAAGATCACAAAAAGAATCATTCATAGGGTAACTGGGTATCCTACCCTAGATCAATTCAAAACCTTGAGAAGTGAATCCAAGGAGGTTATTGAAAAGAACATAGGTGCTTAGTGGAACAAAAGAGGAATGAAAATTCACACCATTCAGGATCCTCTAGTTGAGTTTACTGTTAGAGTTATTTCCCACAAATTCTATCAATCCAGTAGACTCAACAATGTGCCATGTATTGCAGTAGATGTAGGCTACAAATTGGTGAAAAAGGATCATACTTATGATCTTGTAGAACTACAACTACAACAAATTAATGAAAACCTAGCTGCCATATGAAGGAAAAAGGGTGCACAATGCAAATTTGGAGCAATTCTAGTTTATGTATTATTTTAGGTTCAGAATGAATTTCCCTCTTTTGGAAAAGTTACATGGAGAAATGATAGAACTATCATATCTCAAATTAATGAGTATATAGAACAAATGGGAGACAATTTTGATACCCTGATGACAAGCTATTTTGAGGATTTCAAGAAATCCATGAAGCAAAGGCTGAGAATACCAGTTTCCTTAGTGGAAAACTATATTAATGATATATGCTTCTTAGTTGATATTGACTTCACCTATATTCAAGCAGCAATTCCAAGGGTGAGATGGCTAAGGCCATTTGGTTATGAGATCAACATAGATGAAGCATCTGCAGCAATAACTACATTGTTGGCAAAAGACACAAATAAGAGTGCCCCACAATTTGGCACTTATGATGTGGTAAGGTCAAAGATAAACATGGAATTAAAAACTTCATCCACATTGAAGAAGAAAGATAAATTTTTCAGAAAATTAAGAAGAAATTTGGTGAAGGAATAGAGGCTAAAGCAGAAGAAGAAGAAGATGATGATGACAATGATGATGATGAGGATGAACAAGAGCAAGGCCGAATGGGATTAACTCAAGGCCTAGGTGAAGACAAGGAGAAAGGTGCCGAGGAAGAAGAAGCCAAAGAAGCACCAACCCAAGTTGAGCCAAAGAAGAGAAAGGCAACAGAATAGCTTCCAGTTCAGCCCACACCAAAGAAAACAACCATGCCATCACCCCAAAAGCCAACAACTAGAGCTGCAACATGGGCCTCCACACAAAAAGCTAAAGAGGAAGCCACAAAGAAGAAAACAATCAAGAAGACATAGGAAGAGCCAAGGAAAAGAAGAAAATATGTGGCTCAACCTGATACTGATGAGGAAGATCAATCTGAAAAGGTAAGCCATTTTTCAATTGATACATTATGTAAAAAGATTGGAAATAGAGACTTAAGCAACATAAATAAAGTTGATTTCAATAAGTTCACTAAAGATGAACAAAATAGAATAGAAAAATCAATTTATGGAATGATGGCACAGTTCAAGTATACTCCTCTTGAACTAGATGGACAATTTCCAAATGAATTGTCTAAAATTGTAGAAGACAAATAGCATTTTTGTTTGAAAATGGAAAAGGGGATGAGAGAATCAACCTTAGCAAGCATACTACCTGATTTGACTAAGGAGAAAATAGAGGAAGCAGTCAAAAGGCATAATACTAGGTTTACACCTAAGTACAGGGCATTCTTCATTCTCCAAAACAAAATGGAAGAAATTGTACAAAGAACAACAAAATCATGGAAGTACTTGTACAAAAAGATTGAAGATTTTCTTGAAGAAGAATACAAGGAAGAAGCTACTGCTCCACCAGAAGAAAGAAGAAAAAGGAGAGAAGAGAAGATAGAAGTAGAGTAAGGTAGAGAAGAAAAGAAGGAAGAAGAAGAGAAACAAGAAGAAGAGAAGAAGGAAGAAGAAAAGAAAGAAACAGAGGAGGAGACACAAAAGCAAGATGAAACGACAATAGCTGAGCAAGAGTAGCAACAAGACCAGAGTGTCCAAGACACACAATTTCCACCTTCTAGCCCTCGTCATGTACCTATCACACCTACAGAAACTGTAATAGTACAAGATGTTCCTGACACTTCTGCTCAGAACATCAATCCATTAACTGCAGAGGAACTCAAAAGAATCCTTGACCAATCCATGCAACAAGCAAGATTATGTAAAGATCTAGTATTGGTCAGTGTGGATGAATTACAAAAACTAGTAGAAAACATAGTTAGAGATAAGGTGAATCCACAAGAACCACCTTCCATCATCTCTATAGCTACTAGTGGTCAACTTCAAATGTCAACAGTTGTTTCATCAGGAATAGTTGATACCACTGTACAGAAGCCAAGTGCAACAGGAGACAAAGGAACAGAAAAAGCATGAAAGACTATTACATCTGATCCTACAACACAAACACAAGGTGCACTTCCTAAAATTACAATAATTGATCAAGGTAGATAACAAGAGGAGAAAATAGAGGAAACCCGTAAAGAGCAGGAGGCAATACAAACATTGATAAATTTTCCTACCTCAGGGACTCCTTCACAACAGCCACGACAAATATTTGCACCAAGATCAAGTTCTAAAAATGTTGTAAGGGTACTACACTATGGAGACCCTGAACTAGATGAGGAAATAGTCATACCGAGTTATGACTCAAAAACAATAAACATTGATCAAATCAATGAGGTTTAGGAAGCATTAAATAGAAGAAAGAGACAAGAGATACTTAGGAAGGAGTATAAACACAAGAAAACTTTACATGAAATTAAAGACATATTTTTGGATGCCTTCAGTATTCAGTCACCAGATGAGTCCAAGCATATAATGGAACAATTGATAGATATTGTTGACCAGGTGACAAATGCAGACCAAGAGACAAATGTAAAACTTATGGAATGGTCTGAAAGAAAATTTCAAGGGAAAGTTAATGAGCAAATATCTAGTGAAATAGCACTTTCATAGGTTGAATTGGAAAAGGTCATAGACAAAGTGAAAAAGGTACTTGAGAATATATTCTCAATGTACAAAAAGTTGTGTGACTTTTCATACTTCACACAGGAGACACGCCAAAAGATAATGATCCTGGAGAGGAATTTGAATGTTTCAAGCATGCAACTACCAAATGATCTAGCTCAAAGTGAGAAGCATTTTGTTCAAATGCTTCACACTCAAAAAGAAATAGTTGTATTAATAGCAGAAGAGGCCACCACCAAGGAAAAACTAATACAACTCCAATCCTCCATTACCCCTCATTTAGAAGTACTCCATAAAGAACAGGTCTATGCTGAAGTTGTTTTCAAGAAAGATTCGAATATTTCTACTTCAAAAGGACTTATTCATCTAGCTATTGAGACTGCCATCCAACACAAGTCATTAGAAATTGCTTTGCATAATTGGGATGCAGCTCTTAGGATGATTATGGAGGTAAACAACACATTTTTGGTGAAATATGGTCTTAACCCTTAAAAACCTTTGACATAAGTGTCAAAAAGGGGGAGACAAGATGAAGAGGGGGAGACAAGATGAGATGGGGAAGACAAGATGGGGGGAGACAAGATAAAAAGGGGAGCATGATATACAACATAAAATTTTGGTTACTAAGGTAGCATAGATAATGACACAATCAACTCAAGGGGAGTTACAATAATTTTGAGGTATACATTGTAAATTACAAAATTTTGATCAAGTTTTTAGAACCTCTATATATACCAAGTAGATTAGTAAATGTACTCATAAGGTTAGTTAAGTGTTTTTGTCACTCATGTCAAAGGGGAAGATTGTTAGTCTCAAAATGGTTTTGACATTTGAGTGCCATCGCACTTAACCATTTTTGGAGCTGAGCACACTATGTATGCCAAGCCACAACATGAGCTGAGTTAGGAAATCCAATAGGTGCCAAGTGATCTTTAGGTGCCGAGCAGTTTTTAAGTGCCGAGCAACCTTCAGGTGCCAAGTGAAGATCAGGTACCGAGTGAAGATCAAGTGTCGAATGACTTTACATGCCGAGCATTATACAAATACCTGAGTGATATTTGAGTGTCGAGTCATAGATGATGCCTATCAATATAGGAATGCAACAGGAGCTGAGTAAGATTGTTTGTTATAAGTGCCAAGCATCAAGAATTAGTAAGTGCCAAGTAACACAAAATGTACATATGAGTTTGTAACTTTACTAATTCAGATGTAAACCATTTTCATGGCTAACATATGATGAATCTCTAAGGATTAAAACTATAAGATCAAATATTTTGTATTTCCTATGCAATCTACATGCAACCAATAATACAAGCACAAGGAATGAGTGAGAAATAGAGATTCAATATGGATCATAGATCCACATCTAACCCTAAGTCTTCGAATGTCTTTATAAGGAAGACTAATTCTCATTGAATAGAGAGAGTGAATGGATGAAGGTGTGCAAGGGAAACTATTTTCAAAGTGAAGAATATTAGATCTCAGAGGATCAAGATCAGAGAAAGCAAATCAAGTGCCTGTATTCAACAATCAAAGGATTGTAAGCTATTAGGTTTATTATACCTAATACTCTCTAGCAACTGTATTAGAAAGGAAACCCTATGGTGATAGGTTAGCTTAACAACTATTTTGTAGATCCTTTAAATAGGTGATTAAATCGTTTAATAGGGTAACACTTCATGTAAAGTGTTTGTAAATCCTCTAACAAGGTCACATTTAAAAATGTGTTGTAGCCTTTAACAAGGCAGGCCTTTAACAGAGTAGATCATCAGAAGTGGTCAAACATTATTGCTGCAGTAATTTTGTGGGCATCATCCCCACCCCAATTTTACCTTCTTATTCCTGGAGGGTTTCTGTGTTACCAAAATTTCTAGTGTTATGTGGTAATGCACATGTGTTTTTTATAATTACTTAATGTTGATATGCATGTATGTACATTTCAATATTATGTTATTAAGGATTTGTGAAAAATAGGTTAAAAGCTAGTACTTCTAATTCACCCTCCCCTCAGAAGCATTCTTTCCATTAAGATATTTTAATAATATCTCCATTTGACTAAATATTCTTTAATCACCCTATTTCACAGAGTCCTTTCCCTAGTATCTAGAATTACCTTAGGAATAAATACGAGCTTTCCCTCCTCATCTAATGGTGGCTACTCTACTGAAGGAACAACTCTCTGACCAATGGCTTTCTTAAGCCTTTACACATGAAACACCTTATGCACTTGACTACCCTCTGGAAGCTTAATCTCATAGAAAACCTTGCCCACCTTGTGAATCACTCTGTAGGGGCCAAAAGACCTAGGCTTCAACTTCTCTACTCTACTTTTCTTGAGTGATGACTATCTATATGGTTTTAGCCCCAGGTAAACAATATGCCCAACTTCAAAGCTGCACTCTATCCAGTGCTGGTTAGCATACAATTTTTTCTAATTTTGGGCTTTTTGTATATTCTCCTTGAGTGCCCTCAAAATATCCTAACTATCCTACAAGAAGTGTTTTGCTCTGGGCACTCTACTATCCCCCAAAACTAGATCCATGAAACTAGGTGCTTTATACCTATATAGTGCCATAAATGGAGTCATTTTGATGGACTTATGATAAGTGGTGTTATAATAGTACTCTTCCATATGTAGCCATTTTACCCAAGCCCTTTGTTGTGTAGTGACATAGTTCCTTAGATATCCTTCCACCCATTTATTCACAATCTCTATTTGCTCATTTTTCCATGGATGATAACTAGTGCTAGGTGTAAGATTTGTATCACAACACCAAAAATATTCATTCCAAAAAGTACTCATAATTTTACTATCTTGATCACTAACAATAAAATTAGCTAGCCCATATAACCTAAGTATCTCTCTAAAGAAAATATTGGCCACCTGTGTTTCTATATAAGTGGATGGAATAGCAAAGAAGTGAGCATACTTTGTCAACCAGTCAACAATCACATAGATGCAATCTTTCCCCTATACTTGTGGTAACCCAAAGTGGTATTAAAGCCATTTCTAGGGTATCCATTATAGTGTTATCAGAGCCTAGCTTCCACTATAGTGCTATCAGAGCTATATGTCCTACCATCCTGTGGAGATCTTCAACATCTATGTTTGAGCATGCGACAAGGGCTTTATATTTTCTGCAATACTAGAGCTATAAGTCCTACCATCTTGTGGAGGTCTTATAGGGAATTTTGGATAGCCAAATAGAGGGAAAAGTGTTTGAAAAAATGTATATTAGACTAGATTAGGAAAATGTAATGTTTAGGTTACTAGATACATTAGAGGAGTAGAATAGGAAAATGGATATGATGTTGCACCTAATGGCTAGACAGATGGGCATCGATATTGACAAGTTGTATGTTGCTCTAGTGCGGGAGGTAGTTGATTCCTTATGTGAGATTGAGACATGTATAGAGCTACCTAGCTATGATGTTGGTGATGTGGGCATTTTAGCAGAGTTAGTAGATTTTGGTTTATGCTCTAGTATTATTGATTTCCACTCTAGTGTTGAGTCATGTATGCAAAGTCAGGAGTCCACATATGAAGCTTTGTTAGGGGATGGTGATGCAACAATAGTTAGATTAGGAGAATGCAAGGATACTGTCATATCAGTAGCCACTTCTATGTCTGTTGTACCATCCAATAAGGAGTTTAGTAGTATGCATGCAATGGTCGATGTATGGTCTAATGATGGCGTACATGTTGATTATGAGTTTCCATCAACTATAGATTCAGTTTAGTTTTTTGTTGTAACAGTTAGTGATGTTCCTATGTTCATTTATTTCGATGTGGTTATAACTAGTGTTGATACTGTTAGCATGAGTTCATAAGGTTTTCCTGTAGCTACCTCTTTTTCAATGCATGTTGGTGATGATCAAGTTTCTAGTCCAAAATATATTATGTGGGTGGATATAGGGAAGAAGAGATTTCACAGATCTTCTACGGAGTTTCCTTCTAGTGACATTTTGAGTTTTACATCATTAGCACAAGTTTTGAGTGCTAGGTTATAGGACATGTGGTTGGTCCCGATAATACTGGTTTGTAGTTGTTTTAATGTCCACATACTACTTCAATTGGGATATAGGTGGAGGTTGGAGTTCATTGTGTTTCTAGATTGCTTGATGATAAGCAATTTCAAGGAGGGCAGACTGTAATGTCCCCACTTTGGTAGTTAAATTAATTTCTTATAAAGTCATTAAATAAATTAAAAATTAAAAGGTGACTTTTTATCTCATTAATTTAATTAATTATTGTATTGTAAGGAGAAGCTTCTAGACATGGCATTAATTATTGAAAGGGGGAAGCCTCTAGTAATTTAATTTTCTAGAAGCACAATTAATTATTGTATTGTAAGGGAGGAGTTTCTAAAGAATGCATTAATTATTGCAAGGGGGAAGCTTCTAGTACTTGCAATTAATTAATATTTGATTTCATCCTAGAAGGGTGTGGGAAAAGTATAAATAGAGGTGGGAGAGTCATTGTTTAGCATCAGATGATTGTGAGTTGCGTTTGATAAGATTTTGGATGTGTGAGTCACATATCTTTCTTAGCATTAGAGGATGTTCATCCTCTCTTATAACATTCTAGATGTCATTACCTTGGAGTTTGGCCTTTGGAATACATTTCTATGTACTTGATTTTATCATTGTGAGAACTAATATTATTTCAGTAGCGGTTCAATTTTCAGTTTGCATAAATTCCTTCTGGCTCATGTTATGTGGATTGAAACTTATGCAAAAACATTAAAATCACTCTCAGCAGTTGGTTCAATTTTTTGGGCACTTCCAGGGTGCCCATTATAGTGGTATCAGAGCTACCCATTATAGTGGTATTAGAGCTTTTTCTAGAACTCATTACAAGGGTCCATTACACCTCACCCATGCCTCGAGTGCTAGTACAGACTAGGATGGGAGTAAAGAGGATGCTTGGTTGTGAGCATGCATTGTTAGTATGCCTTGTCAGTATGAAAGGATACTAGTGTAGTGTAGAGTCATTAGGGGACCGAGGTCAAGTTAGACTTCCAACGTAAGTCTATAGTTGATTTATGTGATGACACTTGCCTACTTGCATAGTAGATTCCCTACGTGTCTTTGTTTTCCTCTAGGTCTAGATTTCATTTTATCTTGGAATCTGTTGGTGTTTTACATTATAGCTAACTTATCCTCAATTTCATCAAACTTTTCCTCATTCATAAGAGCAAAATGTTTTACCAAACTGGAGATTTCCTTCCCAATAGTTCTCTCTAATGTCCACACAATCATATTGCCCTGAGCAGTTTCTTCTATATCCATCATCTTAGGAGTCTTGGTGTCAGGGGCCACAATCCATACTGCTAGTGTTTTAGTGTCCACATTAAAACCTGACCCTCTTTTAAAACCTTCACTACTAGTGGCTTCATAACTAATGGCCTTATCTTGTCTTCTCATTTGGTCCAACACAAAAGCTTTCTTAATGTCCCAATGTGGTATTAGAAACATGCCACTCCTATGTGCTAATTCCCTAGCTTCTGCGGCAGTCATTGTTTCACTTTCAGGGTCATAAGCCAATAGTTTTTCAACTAACTCTTTATTTTTCTTTGGATATTCTCCTAGCATGAGACTCAATGTGAGTTCATTTTGTTTGATTTTATAGAGAAAACTTTTAAATTCTGATGATTTAATAAAATCATCATCTTCCATGAATTTCTCAGATTGAATGAGCCTGTCATCCAACCTTGATGTTGCAATTTGCATGTTAGTAGAAGCTTTTCCTACTTTAGTAGTCGTTTGATGAAAATAATTTTACCTAATATCAGCAAAATACTCACTACTTCCAGACATAACTTGTATAGCTCTGCTTACCACCTTTTCAGGGATGTGCATTGTCTTTTGTCTTTTATTTCCTTGTGGCACTGAGGCTGAAGTTGATGGCTGCTCTTCTTCTAAATCAATTTCTAATTGTGTATCTGGTTCAGGGGATTCTCTATTTACAATGGCTTCTTCTCCCTCTGGCTCATGAGGCATTTGTAACATGATATGATCAAAACTCTCAATCATTTTCCTAAGATTATTAGGATATGGAACTTCTGAATAAAAGCCCTTAAAATCAGGGTTGGTCCTCTTCAAAGCATTTTCCAATTTCCTTATTTCTTCATACTTCCTCAATAACTCATCTGCCTCCCCTATTGCTACTATGTTGGCAATTATGTCCTCTATAGGGATAGGCTTACTTAGAGGCAGAACAAAACCCCTAATGGTCTTAACCTCGTTTGCAATATAATTGTTAGGATCATACATCCTATAGGGCCTAGTAGCAAATTTATACTGACCTAAATAGTCACTCAATTCCTCAAAAGAATTCTTGCCTATTTCAAAGTCTCCTACCTTAAAGGTTCTACATACAAAAGTAGGCTTATGCAGAGAGGGAGGGATCATTTCTTTATTCATCAATAAGAATTGCCAAAAGAAATCAATAATGGCCAATCTAGGGGGTAGATATTTAGGCAATAGATGAGGAGGTTGTGGGCATGCAAAAACTCTGATTAAAGTACATTCTTTAAACAAAAATATGCTTCCCCAGTTATGATCTAATTTTATTTTTTCATCTAAGAAAGAGGGCCTAAGAAGAGTCTTCAAAACATTGGGTGCCCTAAAGAAAGTATGATCTAGTTGCCTCATAATAAAAGAACTGAACAAATTGAAAAAAACTAGGGCATTTGAATAGAATAAATCTTTATGCCAAATACGAGTCCAAAGTTGCACAGGTAACTCACCAAATTCGTCAAAAGTTTGATCAATGAAGTCTCCACTGATGTACCCAATGTTGCTATACATGATAAGGTGCATCAATAATGAATAATGGTGGAACTTGAAGTCTTTTAATTCTCCTTTCTTAGCATCACAAATCTGCATGTGTATACTGTCAATGATAAAGGCCACATAATCATACTCCTTATGATGAAAAGGATCCTGTATGTTGCATGCCATCAAAAAAAGAGAACCATATACACAATCCTTTACACCATCACTTCCCAATACTTTGTGCAACCCATACACTGTGTTTTTGAAATATTTTTTGAACCTACTCAAAGGTAAAAAGTCTCCCACCTTTTTTGGGATTAACCCTGCCTTCTTAACTTTGTAAGGAATGTGTGGCAGCATGACATTGTTTACAAAGTAGGTTTTATTTTTAGCAAATTTTCCTTGTAAGTCTGCAATGTCAATAGGTACATCCATTTGTCCCATCAATCCAAAAGCCTCAATAAAAGAAGTTATGTCCAATGTACATAATACACTCCCATTATGCCTGTGAAAATTCTTTGTTACTAGATTGTATGAATTTATTAGGGCCTTCAATAGGTCAACATCAATGAACACTTCTAGAAAAATTAATTTTGCCATATTTCTATTCCATGGGTTACATACTGGCACATTCTCTATTCTATTCTGATAAAAGTACACAAAAAGATCATAACCAGTAATTCTAGGGCATTCAGCATCTTGAACAAAAGCATAAGGGTCTCTAAATATATGATCGTTTGCATAAATTGCATTTGACAACCCTGGAAGGAGTTTTAGCCAGTCTTCTGCATGCTTGTTCAGTTTTCTAACCCTTGTCTTCTTTTCTGTTTTGATAGCAGATTTCTTCCTTTTTCCTTCTGGTGTGACTTCTACCACATCATCACCCTCGTCTTCGACTTTGAATTCTTTTGCGTGTACCTCTTTAACTTCTTGGTCAGCCATGTCTTTCTTAGTATACTTTGAATTCTTCTGCAACTTCACAGGATACACAAAGCTCTGTAGCTTTCAAAACTTTAGAACAGCATAGAAACAAGCTTCTTGAGGCTGGTAATTCAATTAAATCCTTGATGTTTTAATTATATAGATACCAACCTTTTTAATAAATTTAGCATGCATGTGCTTTAAAACTTATGATTGCAGGTCGCCATCAGGGTATATCAGCTGCAAAATTGGATTCTAATTGTACTTTTCAAAGCCTTACTTTGCTTGGCTATAGTAATTTTGTCCTTTTTTGCTTATCTTTCATGACACATCAAAGGTTCTTTCTTATATGAGTATCTTCCATTCTTATGCTGAGTGAAACCTTCAATCTTCGTGATGTTGGAAATGCTCTCGATGGATCTCTACGCTCACTTGAAGAAGCTTCAAAATTCCCTAATCGTAGGAATGTAATGATGCTTTTACATTGTTTTGCAAATCCATTTTACATTTCTATGAAACCTTTTACCCCATAGGATCTCAAGCCCTTTTACTATGTGTTTTCGCTTTTACGATTTAAGCTTCTTCCATATAAGCATAAAGATCCTTAACTTTGTCTTATTACCTTTTATGCTTATACGTAACCCTTTACACTGGAACATTGAAGACCTTTTTACAAACATCTTCGTTCTTACGATTCAACATTCCCTGCATGAGTGTAAAATCCTCACTCAGGCCATCCTTGTAGCCTATACGCTCCTACATGTACACATCTGTGGAGACCTTGGAAATTCCCTCTATGTTGTTTCACTTACTTCATTTCCTGAGGCAGCGTAAGGCTTCAAAACTTATCTTCCACTCTTACAACTTAGCTTTATTCGTATCACCGAAGAGCCCTCTCAAATGCTATTGCGGTCTCACGTTTTCCTTTTATCTTATAAGCGTAAAGGCTTTTTTCTTGATCTTCCTTTTCACCTTTTTACGCTTACACGCTGAGACCGGACCCATAACCACGAAAAAGGGAAAAAACAACTCTTCGTTCATACGCTTAACTCACAAGCATAAGGGTGTAATATCAAAACTTAAGTCATGTGCCATGAGGGATGGGCCCATCTAACATACATATTGTGCCTCTATCTGATTTGCTGCAACTGGCCCCTTCTCACACTACAATAGGTCCCACATGATTCTTTTACCGCTAAAACAAAGCTTTACGATCATCCGCAAACCCAAGAATCATAGACACGTAAACACCATGGAACCTTGCCTCCATCCTTACAAAAAGCCTTTACTCGTAGCACCATAATACCCTCGCGTGCCCTTCAGATCATGCTTTACGCTTCTACACTACCCATTGAAATGTATATGCATAAATCACATTGTAGGCTTTCCCTGCTCCTTCTCTCAAGGTGTTTACTCGTAAGCCCATAACAAGAGCTTTTCAAAGCGCGATAAATCCTGTATGCCTCTTCATTGAATTATAAAGTGTGGCCACGAAAACCAAAAGCAAAAGGCATTGCATTGTTACATGAAAGCTCACACCGTAAGAATGTAAAGGACTAACTTAAAACACTTTACAACTCCTCTTAAGAAATTCAAAAGGGATGCCACCAATTTCAGACTTGGGAAAAATTCATGCCTATTTTAGGAGATAAATCTAGAAAAATCAATAGACTGTGATAACACATGAAACTGGGCAAGACTAGGGCAATCCTAAAAACTCAAATGATTTCTCACCATAATTTTCAAAATTTTTTGCAAGTGTGAAAAATCAGACCAACAGTGGCTCTATCTAGGGATGATAGACTACTTCAGTCTATGCAAGAATTCAAAATCTCTAGGAGAGCAGACCACATATTTGGTAAGATGACAACTTCTTCAGAGAGCACAAAGCAACACACAAAACCAAGGAACTAGACTGCACAAGGGTATTTACAAGGATTTACAGAAAGCACAATATGTACAAAACAACAGGAAACCCTAAAACTATTGTTCATGGAAGAAAAATAAGTATTTTCAAGAAAAATACCTCTTCAAGAACTGTCCATGAGCTGGAAATTCAAGAATATTGTCAAATATATCTTTGAGTATATAAGAATCTTCACCCCAAGTATTTTCAATGAGATATGGGCCTAACCAAATAGGATTAAATTTTCCATGTTTTCCTTTACCCTCAATTTTGGGATTCCACATCAGGACTAAATCTCCATTTTCAATTTTTTTGCTTACAGTTCTTTTATCATAGAGTGTCTTGACTTGCAATTGCAACTTTTGGTTCCTTAAAGATGCTTCTCTTCTGGTTTCGATCAGTCCTACCAATTCATCCATTCTTTCTTGCATTTCATCTGTAGTATCTTCATCATATAACTAGATGTAATTGTATAGTCCCATCAAGTTATTCTGAGGCATTCTGGCTTGAATCCCATACACTAAATCAAATGGAGCTACACCAATTGCTTTCTTTACAGTTACTCCGTCATCCCATATTGCCAACTGTAACTTGGAATCCCATGCCTTTTTATTATCATCCAAGGTTCTTTTAATGACCTTCAACAGGCTCTTATTTGTGGAGTCAGCTTGTCCATTCCCTTGTGGATGATATGGAGCAGATGATGACCTTGTCACTCCATATTTATCACAAAACTGGATGAACTCCTCAGATCTAAAGCACATAGCATTATCTGTTACAATTCTCTGTGGAAATCCAAATCTAGAAATAATATTATTCAACAAGAAATTATTTACCACTTTACTTGTTGAATTTCTTGTGGGGATAGCCTCTACCCATTTTGTAAAGGAGTCAGTGGCAACCAGAATCCAAGAATAGCTAGTGCTAGACTTGGGGAAAACCTCTCCTATGAAGTCCAGACCCCATTGTTGAAAAGGTGCTTGAATCTCCACTGGCTTTAATGGAGTATTTCTTGAGAATTTTAGTTTTCCAACAAACCTTTGATAGGGGTCACATTTCCTAACCATAACTTGGGCATCTTTAAAAAAGGAAGGCCACCAAAATCCAGCTCTCATTATCTTATGTGCAGTAGTTTTGGCCATGTAGTGTCCCCCACATACTCCAGCATGCATTTCTTTCAAAACCTCTTTTGCCTTTTCTTTATCAACACACTTCAACAGAGCTCCCTCAAAATTTCTCCACCACAGGTTATTTTGGACAATTATATACCTGATGGCTTGCAATTTAGTATTCCTCTTTTCATTGTCAGGAAGATGGGGAGGAGCTTCCATATGTTGCAAGTAATATATGACATTGGTGTACCAATCACATTGGTCCATGTCACATAAGTTAGCTCTGAGATCATCATTTACCAGATTTATCTGATTAGCCTCTAGATTAGTTTCAGCCATGAGTTTGGCCAAACCTTGACCTCTTACTAAATTTGTTATTTGTATATCAATGTTAAATTCCTAGATTCTATTGATCCATCTACACCTCCTGCCTACTACTTCCTGTTGAGAGAATATATCCTTGATTGCAGCACTAGGTACAAAAGCAATAACAGTAGCACCTACCAAGTAACTTCTGAAAGCTTTTACAACCTTTACGAAAGCATATGCTTGCTTTTCATTTATCTCATACTTAAGTTCAGCAGGTTGTAGTGACTTACTAAAAACGGCAATAGGCTGCTCATATCCTTCTTGATTTTTCTGTAATAAGACTGCAGCTACAGTATGAAATGATGCAAAAGAGAAAATATGCATGGGTTTTGCATAATCTGGGGTCCTCAACATTGGAGCATTCTTTATTGCAATTTTTATATCCTGGAATGCTTGTGAAGGTTCACCATTCCAATCTATAATAGCTCCCTTCTTGAGCATCTTTGAGATGGGTCTACTGATTTTAGCAAAATTGGTAAGAAACCTCCTCATGAAATTGACTTGGCCAAAAAAGGACTAAATTCCTTTCACATTTTTTGGTTTGGGGACTTTGTCAATAGCCACTACCCTTTCAGGATCTATTTTTACCCCATCCTTAGACACTATGTGTCCTAATAATTTTCCTTCTGTGACTCCAAATGTGCATTTCTTTGGGTTTAAAGATACTCCATATTCCAAGGCTTTTATAAAGATTCTTTCCAAATGTTTGCAATGATCTTCAGCCTTATTAGAGTACACTGTAACATCATCCTGGTACACAACCATAAATTTGTCAATATACTCATGAAATGCTACATCCATGGCTCTTTGGAAGGTAGCTCCTGCATTAATTAAGCCAAAAGGCATCCTCACATACACATATGTTCCCCATGGGGTTGTGAAGGTTGTCTTGAACTGTTCACTTTCTTTTACTAGAACTTGATTATATCTAGAGAAACCATCCATCATTGACATCAATTCAGAGCTAGTCACTTGTTGTAACATGGCTTCCATATTAGGTAAACCATAATTGTCTTTCAGAGATGCAATGTTTAAATTTATAAAATCAACACAAAGCCTAATATCTCCATTCTTCTTCCTGACAAGAACCAAGTTTGAAACCCAGGTGGAATGCCTGATCGGTTTAATTATCCCACCATCTCTTAGTTTTGTCAGTTCTTCTTGCATTTTTGGGGCAAGGGTAGAATTGATTGGTCTCTGATTTTGCCTGAAAGGTCTTACATTTTCCTTTAATGGTATGACATGCTAGAAAAGATCCTCCCTGTAAGCCTTAAGGTCATCATATGACCAAGCAAAAATGTGTCTGTATTTTCTAAGTAGGTCAATCAACATTTTCCTGATTTCAACAGGCAGACTTTGGCCAATATAAACCCTTTTAGGAACTTCATCAGTAGCCAAGTTTATTTCTTCTAACTCCTAGGGTTTGGGGTCATTAACTCCTAATTTTACTCTGTCTTGACTATTGAAAATATTTTCCAAGACTACTAGCCCCTTCAACATCTTATTTGTTTTCAACTGCATTATTTCTTGACCAAAAATGGTTTCCTTCCCATTTATGGTTTCAATTAGTCCACTACAATCCATCTCCTGACTGTGGTACTTGTCTTCATTTAACAAACAATTTGTAATATCTTTGTCATCTTCAAAAACCTGCCAATTTTCAATGTTGTCAGGTATGAAAGGTCTGTTTTGCACCTCAATCTGGGAGATTCCTGCAAATGATATTTCTTTTGGCTTGATTGCTACATTTGCCAACAGATCAGCCATCTTGTTTTGGGTCCTATCTCTCCATGAGATCCCAAATGTATCCAAGAATTCTATCTGATCCCAGACTACATTTCTATATTGTTTCAATCTCCTATTCTTGGATAAGTAGGTTCCTTTGATCTGAGAGATAATTAGTTTAGAATCCCCTATGACACATAATTTATTAATTTTATGATGTATGGCAACTTTGAGTCCTAGCAGCAATGCTTCATATTCTGCAATATTATTAGTGCAGGTAAACTTCAAGGTGAATGAATACCTAAAAGTGTTATTTCCAGGGGACACAAAGACTACACCTACCCCTGCACCTTCTTTAGAACTAGCCCCATCAAAAAACATTGTCCATAATTTTGGTGAATTCATGCAACATTCAACTTCATTTTTGATGATAGCAGGTAAGTTTTGAACTTCCTGAATAATTAATTCAGCCCTGAAAGCATTAATCCCAGCATCTAGGAAACAAGTGGTATCTTTGTCAATTTCTTCACCTAAGATGTGGTTAACCCTTGGTTCCCTATTTACCTTGACAGCTTTGTCCCCTATATGAAAAGTGGCATAAGTAAGATCACATTGTAGGCTTCCCCCCATGGCAGCACTCCATTTTTTGGATAGTAACATTCCGTAGTGTGGAGGTATATCTACCACAAGGACAGACATGGTCAATTCTACTTCAGGATATGCAACCAGTTTGAATGGTAAGGCATTTATAGTACCTATGACTGGGACTTCCCTAGGATACATCCCTCTGCATCTACCCTGCTTGGTATCCACCTTCAATCCTAAGGCTTCCATTACTTTGAAAGGCATTATAGTGTTGGAAGCTCCTGAGTCTATCATGCCATTTTTTAAGGTCTTCCCCTTTATGATTAGACTGAGGAAAAAAGGATCAATATCTTCTATGAATGCCACTGAGGAATCATCTAGAAACATTTGAGGAATCTAGGATATGATACCACTATCCTCTATTACTAATGGGGTCTGTTGGGACATAGTTTGATCTACAATAATATTATTGTTTTCTATTCCACCCAACCATGACAAAGCCTTATTCTCATGCTCTTCAATTCTAAAAAGTTCAGACAAGGGCACTTTTACAGTAATTTGAGATAACATGGGTATCATATCAACAGGTTCAACCACAGTAGGTTTTGCAATAGTACCTGGAATCAGAGTCTTTTGAGTAGTAGGCACCACATTTTGCTTGATAACATTCGGTTTGGACTTCTTTGGTTGCACAACTAGTTTTGTTGCTTCACTTATCTGAAATTGAACCTTCTTCTTTGGTTCCCATTTCTTACCCTTGTTCTCCTTGATTTTACGCACATCTACATTGACTTTCTTGTCTTGATCATTCATCTTATGAGTGATGTCTTTGATGAATACACTAGATGGCATTCTTGCATCATTATTTATTGCTCTATTTCTCAAATTATAATTACTATGGACTTGTGAAATCATTTTGGCTGTAATTCTGTCAATTTCCTCCTTGGAGGGCATTCTTAAACTTGTGAGACCTACATCAGAAAATGTACTGCATACCTTATCTGTATCATACCCTTCATCATCTAAAAGTACTTGCTGATGATGTAGTTGGTAAGCAATTCTCTGGCTAGTAACATCATTTTCAGGCTCTTCTGAATCAGAATCTATCAAATCATCACACATACTCACCATATTGTAGCTTATATCATCATGGCTTTTTTCTTCAGTTTTTTCTTCAGCTTGCACTCCTTGGGCTTGGGCAAATGACTGAGCAACAACACAATAATCATCAGAATGAGGTGATTGGCATATAATGCACCATGGTACATCATCATTCATATTTATAGTGTTCCTTTGCAGGGGGTCTGGAGTACCCTTATCCTTCACATTTTGGGTCTGGTTGGGAACTGGTTTACCATCTTTCCATTGAGTGGTATAAGGGTAATTCTGCATCCTAGGCTGCCTATTGAAGTTGTTGTTATTCGCAGGGGGTCTTTCAGCAACATTTGGCTTATTGAAACTAGTGGGATTCATCTTCTTGAGCATTTTTAAAACCTGGCCTATAGTAGGTTCTTCGAGCTTTTTTCCTATAGGAGTTTTGTCACCCTCCCTTTTATTATTATTTTTAGGATTAAAAAGCTTAGGATCATCCCTCCTACCTAGTTTTCTAGATGCCTTTCTATTATTCTCTATATTTACTGCAACTCTATAGGAATCTCTTAAAGTTTTAGGATCTTTATCCCTTAATTGATAAGCCATTTTGCTATCAAAAGCATTGAAATAGGTTGTGAGACAGACGTCTTCATTTAACCTCATGAATTGAAAATGTTTTTACATACCTTTTTGGAATCTCACATTGAAATCAAATGTGGACTCATTTGGATTCTTCTTGATATTGTTGAACTCGTTCAACATGAATCCTGCATTAGTATTGTCCCCATATTGCTCTTTGAACAACTTCTCCAAATCACTCCATGAGGAAATACTGTCATCAGGCAACCTCCTAAACCAATCCCTTGCATCCTCTGTTAGTGAATGCACAAACAATTTCATTACCATGTCTTCATGTTCAACTTCATAATCATTCAACATGTCAATGAAAATCCTCAAATGTTCTTCACTAGTAACATCATTATTTCTAGAAAACTTAACAACTTTATCCCTTAAATCAAATGATATGGGATGGGGGGCACGAGGAATACCAACAAATGATATATGTCTATACTTTTCCAGGTATATAGGTTTCTTCTGGAAACCAGGAACATTTGAAGTACTAGCTATATTAGCTTGACTCAGGGGAGCAGCTTGGGACTGTTGTGGTGGGACAAATGGGACTTGGGTGCCAATAGTGGAAGATGAGGTAGGAGCAGATTGGGGTATTCCCTGAGTTGAAATTGTGGGAGCAGTAACTGGTGCAGGATTTGTAGGTGGGATAGACGAATTGGGCCATGAAGCCAATACAGAATTAGACTTTATGAATTGGATTTTCCTTCTAGTTTTTGTAGCTTGAGCTTCATTTTTAATCTTTTCAAGTTCTTTTGCAAGGTCTTCCCTCTCTTTTTGAGCCTTCTCAAGATCTAGATCTAACTTCGACATGGAGGGTTGTATAGGTTTTCTTGGTATAGCTTGAGGCTCATTTATTTGGATTCCTATAGCCTTGCCTTTCCCTTTATCTGTAGCTTTTGCAGTGGGCTCTACAGAATCAACTTGAATAGGTTTATAGGCTTGGACCTAAGTAATAACTGGTTCTTGCCTTTGATTTAGGCATTTCTCCTATTCTTGAACTTTAGCTCTCAGATTATCAACATCTCCAAAAACATCCTTATGGAGAGTTGTGGTATTCTGTTCTAATTTTTTATTTTGCTCTTTCAAAGCAGCCATCCTTCTTAACAGAGCATCTCTTTCTATTATGGCATCTAAGTTGGCTTGCTACTTCTCTTTTTCAAGACAAATGTGTTTAGCTTCTTCTTGAGCAATCCATTTCTTCAAAAATTCTATTTTAGAGTGCACTTCTTTAGGATCTATAGAAGTTGCCTTAGAATCAGCAAGGTCATCCAGATCTATAAGGTTTGGTTCTACATATGGGGCTACTCTGGGATAAAAAGGATTATCAGATGAACTCCTAAATCCTAGCCTATAATTCATATCTACTACAGGATCTGGTCTTAATGAAGCAATTCTCATAGTAGACACATCCTTGTCTTGAAAAACTCTCTCATCTGGTAATGGGGTACTGAAAATGCCTCTTAAGAGTCTTGTAGTTTCGGATTCAGAGCTAAGCGAAGAAGACTCTCTTCCTATTACTGGTTGATAATGAGAATTGACGGATGCATTACCTCTAGGTTTCCAAGTGGGATTTGGATCTATCTTTTTCTTATTTTGGTTCTTCCTACCACCTTGGGGTAAATTAGTATACATTGATACATCGGGATTGGCTCTCATGTAAGCTCTTGTGTTTTTTCTCTTGTCAGCCATATTCACCTTTTGTTACAATAAGCACTAGCTTCAAAACCTTGACTGAGTCACCACCCTATTTCAGGAAAATAGATAATGACACTTTAGCTAACCCAAGGAAAATAATACACAAGTAGGAACAAAATATATGGCACAGACAGACCGATCACTGATGTAGTAAGACTACAACTCTTGCTTGTTAGATAAGACACTTGGATAGGTTGGGTACATCAGTGTGTAGCAATGGTACTTGGGCTCTATCTTCTTTAAATTCTCAAGGTTTGACACTAAAATATTCCCTTATAACCACGGGCAAAACATAGATCATATGACACACACGTACACAACAGGACCAAAGAAAACTATAGTACTTTTCATAGATGTGTTGGACAACTCCCCAGCAGAGTCACCATTTTGTTGGTGACTCGGATGGGCCAAACCCAATTGAGAATAGGACTAAAATTTTCAAATTATACACCATATATTCTTTTCCTTTTAACAGTGAATTACTTCACAGCTTCCCCAATAGATTCGCCATTTTGTTGGTACATGAAAACGTTACCCATTTCCAATTATCCCCATGAGAATATGACACATCTAGGGGCAGCTAACTCCCATTATCAACATATCATTTTAGACACAAGGCCAACTATAAGGCATGACCCTTCTTCTACTTCGGGCTCTACAAAACCTAGGCAGGTAGACCTGTAGATTCTTTATATGGTACCAGTTGCCAAAGCATAGCTACGATAACATAGACCTACGATAGCTAGATGCAGATCTATGAACCTCATAAGCTGAGTGAGGGCATTCTATGATAGCTCTTCAACATGAAAGGGGAAAAGCGTTCAATTTTTTATGTTGATTTCAACAGCCGTCAGATATGCAGCAGTGAGAAAGTAATGACCCTGTAGTTGATTAGTGCCTAGTCCATTGGGAAAATTCCTGGATCACAAACATACATATGAATATCTAAGATGTGTGTATCCTCAAATATAGATCTATCTATTTAACTTGTAAATAGACATCTATGTTCAGTTTAAAATCTCGTTCTTACCTGATATCCTCCTCAATAAATCTGCAGCCCTATTGATTTCTATGAAGCATTTACACAATTCCTTGAACTATCAGCAACAATGAAACAACATACAGTCTTAGGGGACTGCAACTATGACCTAAACTCTTTTTTTAGAGATCGTAAAACATTGAAATTCAATGAGAATGGAGACAAGATTCAACTAAAACTTAATTATCTGCTGCTCTTTGTATTATTTCCTTGAAAATATACAATCATACGCATGAAAAGAAAGACATGAAACAACCTAACATATCTGAACTATCTATATTTATCTTCCTACTGCTGTTCACATGAGAGAAATTGCTAAAGAAATATGTGGTATCATAGTATGGGAACATATCAAAACTGGATCCAAAATCTGGTATCTCAGTAGTGACTGGTTTTTCTCCAAAGAAAACTGCAGTACTTTTCACAGATGTGTTGGACAACTCCCCAACAGAGTCACCATTTTGTTGGTGTTTTAAAAAGTACTAAAACTACTAAGCGACAAAAAGCTTAATACCAAAATGATAGTACATACACAATCTAAAGACTAGCCTATTCTTATTAACAATTGCATATGTAAGGTATTTGGACCCAACTTCAACAAAACCACAGATGGTTTTCTACTCTTTTGGCTTTGCAAAACCAGGGTGGGTGTACCCAGGGATGGTTCAAAACTGGAACAACTGTATGAAGATTATTCTTAGTTTCATTCTGATTCTCATTTCAAGATCCTCAAACATATACATGATTCTCACTAACATGGTAAACACATCCCATAAAACAGATATGGCCAAGAATTCTTCTATAGATCTATAGATGTTTTTAACAACAATGGCTAACTAAAGCTAAAACATTCCATGCAGACAAGTGCTGGCCAACTTTGAAGATCTACAGAAAATAAAAGTAAAATTTGATTTGATGATGCATTTGAATAACCATTTATAATATATTTCTCCTTCAGCTGAAATAACTTGATCAGTGCCTAATCCATTGGGGTTCAGAGTCTATAGCAAATTCTTAGATTTAATTTTTTGCCTTACAACAAATTCTATCAGCAATTCTTATCAGAACTTATCATTCAAAATCCTTTTCAATACTTAAGGAATCTTATCACATTCATCAATGCCTTTATTTAATCCATTGAATTAACAGCAATGATAAATGGACATACAACCGAACTAGATTGCATTCAATTGCATAAGCTTTTACTCATACAACATCAAGATAGCTAAGTATTTAAAAGGAGACGAAATTCAAAAAGAACTGATATGGGGACAGTTCATAATTTGTATTCATTTCCTTTGAAATGGGTATATCTTTTACAATAGACTCAGAATGGCCTTCAGAAAGAAACACAAATCATTCTATATTCATGTATTCTTAGAGAATTTGCAGAAAAATACATTACAAACTTGCTTTCAAAATTTGGACCAAAAACCAGACTAAGCATAATACTTAGAAGAAATAGAATTCGGACCATTCTTTAACCTTGGGATCTCACTTAAAATAGTGTGAGATGCAACAAGCTTCAGGCTAAAGAAAGTGACATGTGTCCCTTTTCAAAAATTGGGTAAATTACTCCTTTTCAAAAGAAAATCGAACAAACAAAACAAAACAAATAAAATAGAAGGCAAATGACAACTGGAGCATAAAATCTTCAATTCTGTCCTTTTCTCTAAATGCTCCTAGTTGGTAGTGCTTTGATTTCTACGATTGCTTCCCAGACAAATATTTCTCTTTTAGTGGGCCAATCACATTCCTTAACTGTTGTTAATTCATCCACTATTTTCTACCACCTGGCATCAGTAATCACCCTTCCTTCTATGATAAACCTATTCACTTCAGTTTCAATCTTGAAAAGGGTATCAATTAGTTCATTGAAAAGACATTCATCAATACCATCTTGGAGAACAGACACCACTTGTGGCAAGTCTATAATGTGATCAAAAGAATTAAACCACTCATCAAAATCTTTTAACTTATCATTAGAATTGATAACAGAAGGAATCAAAGAATAGAAACCATTTGTCAGCATTTTTAATTTACTTTGAATTACTACCAGCTTCCCTGTGAAGATTTGCAATAATTCTTTCACTTTGTCCATACCTTCCTTCATAGTAATAACTTTATCTGGGAGATCTGGCTTCTTGGCTAACAAGGGTATCAACCTGTCAAAATATTGCATATAGGGTCCCCACTGTTGAAAAATAGGCTCAAGCAATCTAACTGCACTCATGCATACCTATTCTGCAGATTGTAGACTGATGAATGTATTATAAGTATCTTGAGATAATATTTTTAGAATGCTGATTCTATGATTTAATACATTCATCAAAACATTTTTCTTGGTATTATTGTCAACCTGGGAAACTTCTGTTTCCACACTAATCACAGGCACTGACACTGTTGTTCCCATAAGCATTTCTTCTGTCTGGGCCTCTGCTTCTACTACGTGCCTTCTTTCTTCCTCTTGCCTTGGTGCATGCTCTACCTCTGCTGCTATCTTGAGTTGTTCTTTGAGGGATTTTATTTCTATTTCCAGAATCTTAATTTTTTCCTCCAACTCCTCTATTCTTTGTTTCTGTACATGGCTCATTTTGAGCTCTTCTTCATATGTTCTCCTGATATCAAGGCATTCATTAAACATTGCAGCTAACTTATCCTCAATTTCATCAACCTTTTCCTCATTCATAAGAGCAAAATGTTTTACCAAACTAGAGATTTCCTTCCTAGTAGTTCTCTCTAATGTCCACACAATCATATTTACCTGAGCAGTTTCTTCTATATCCATCATCTCAGGCTTCTTGGTTTCAGGGGCCACACTCCATACTGCTAGGGTTTTAGTGTCCACATTAAAACCTGACCCTCTTTTAAAACCTTCACTGCTAGTGGCTTCATAACTGATGGCCTTATCTTGTCTTCTCATTTGGTCCAACACAAAAGAATTCTCAATGTCCCAATGTGGTATTAGAATCATGCCACTCCTATGTACTAATTCCCTAGCTTCTGTGGCAGTCATTGTTTCACTTTCAGGGACATAAGCCAATAGTTTTTCAACTAACTCTTTATTTTTCTCTGGATCTTCTCCTAGCATAAGACTCAATGTGAGTTCATTTTGTTTGATTTTATAGAGAAAACTTTTAAATTCTGATGATTTAATAAAATCATCATCTTCCATGAATTTCTCAGATTGAATGAGCCTGTCATCCAACCTTGATGCTACAATTTGCATGTCAGTAGAAGCTTTTCCTACTTTAGTAGCCCTTTGATGAAAATAATTTTGCCTAATATCAGCAAAATACTCACTACTTCCAGACATGACTTGTATAGCTCTGCTTACCACCTTTTCAGGGATGTGCATTATGTTTTGTCTTTTATTTCCTTGTGGCACCCAGGCTGAAGTTGATGGCTGCTCTTCTTCCAAATCAATTTCTAATTGTGTATCTGGTTCAGGGGATTCTCTATTTACAATGTCTTCTTCTCCCTCTGGCTCATGAGGCATTTGTAACATGATATGATCAAAATTCTCAATCATTTTCCTAAGATTATTAGGATATGGAACTTCTGTATAAAAACCCTTAAAATTAGGGTTGGTCCTCTTCAAAGCATTTTCCACTTTCCTTATTTCTTCATACTTCCTCAATAACTCATCTGCCTCCCCTATTGCTACTATGTTGGCAATTAGGTCCTCTTCAGGGATAGGCTTACTTGGAGGTAGAACAAAACCCCTAATGGTCTTAACCTCATTTGTAATATAACTGTCAGGATCATACATCCTATAGGGCCTAGTAGAAAATTTATACTAACCTAAATAGTCACTCAATTCCTCAAAAGCATTCTTGCCTATTTCAAAGTCTCCTACCTTAAAGGTTCTACATACAAAAGTAGGCTTATGCAGAGAGGGAGGGATCATTTCTTTATTCATCAATAAGAATTGCCAAAATAATTCAATAATGGCCAATCTAGGGGGTAGATATTTAGCCAATAAATGAGGAGTTTGTGGGCATGCAAAAACTCTAATTTTAAAGTACATTCTTTAAACAAAATATGCTTCCCTAGTTATGATCTAATTTTGTTTTTTCTTCTAAGAAAGAGGGCCTAAACAGAGTCTTCAAAACATTGGGTGCCCTAAAGAAAGTATGATCTAGTTGCCTCATAATAACAGAACTGAACAAATTGAAAAAAAACTAGAGCATTTGAATAGAAGAAATATTTATGCCAAATACGAGTCTAGAGTTGCATAGGTAACTCACAAAATTCATCAGAAGTTTGATCAATGAAGTCTCCACTGATGTACCCAATGTTTCTATACAGAATAAGGTGCATCAATAATGAATAATGGTGGAACTTGAAGTCTTTCAATTCTCCTTTCTTAGCGTCACAAATCTACATGTGCATACTGTCAATGATAAAGGTCACATAATCATACTCCTTATGATGAAAAGGATCCTGTATGTCACATGGCATCAAAAAAAGAGAACCATATACACAATCCTTTGCACCATCACTTCCCAATACTTTGTGCAACCCATACACTGTGTTTTTGAAATAATTTTTGAACCTACTCAAAGGTAAAAAGTCTCCCAGCTATTTTGGGATTAACCCTGCCTTCTTAACTTTGTAAGGAATGTGTGGCAGCATGACATTGTTTACAAAGTAGGTTTTATTCCTAGCAAATTTTCCTTGTAAGTCTGCAATGTCAATAGGTACATCCATTTGTCCCATCAATCCAAAAGCCTCAATAAAAGAAGTTCTGTCCAATGTACATAATACACTCCCATTATGCCTATGAAAAGTCCTGGTTACTGGATTATATGAATTTATTAGGGCCTTCAATAGGTCAACATCAACGAACACTTTTGGAAAAATTAATTTTGCCATATTTCTATTCCATGGGTTACATATTGACACATTCTCTATTCTATTCTAATAAAAGTGCATGAAAAGATCATAACTAGTAATTCTAGGGCATTCAACATCTCGACCAAAAGCATAAGGGTCTCTGAATATATGATCATTTGCAAAAATTGCATTTGACGACCATGGAAGGAGTTTTAGCCAGTCTTTTGCATGCTTGTTCAATTTTCTAACCCTTGTCTTCTTTTCTATTGTGACAGCAGATTTCTTCCTTTTTCCTTCTGGTGTGACTTCTACCACACCATCACCCTCGTCTTTGACTTCGAATTCTTCTGTGTGTAAATCTTCAACTTCTTGGTCAGCCATGTCTTTTTTACTATACTTTGAATTCTTCTACAACTTCACAGGATACACAGAGCTCTGTAGCTTTCAAAACTTTAGAACAACACAGAAACAAGCTTCTTGAGGCTAGTAATTCAATTAAATCCTTGATGTTTTAATTATATATCTGCCAACCTTTTTAATAAATTTAGCATGCATGAGATTTAAAACTTATGATTGCAGGTCACCATCAGGGTATATCAGCCACAAAATTGGATTATGATTGTACTTTTCAAAGCCTTACTTTGCTTGGCTATAGTAATTTTGTCCTTTTCTGCTTATCTATCATGACACATCAAAGGTTCTTTCTTATATGACAATCTTTCATTCTTAGCTGAGTCAAACCTTCAATCTTCGTGATGTTGAAAATGCTCTCGATGGATCTCTACACTCACTCGAAGAAGCTTCAAAATTCCCTAATCGTAGGAATGTAATGATGCTTTTACACTGTTTTGCAAATCCCTTTTACATTTCTACGGAACCTTTTACCCTATAGGATCTCAAGCCCTTTTACTATGTGTTTCTGCTTTTATGATTTAATCTTCTTCCGTATAAGCATAAAGATCCTTAACTCTTTCTTTTTACCTTTTACGCTTATATGTAACCCTTTATACCGAAACATCGAAAACCTTTTTACTAACATCTCCATTCTTACGATTCAACATTCCTCGCGTGAGCGTAAAAACCTCACTCAGGTCATCCTTGTAGCCTTTATGCTCCTACGTGCACGTATCTGTGGAGACCTTGGAAATTCCCTCTACGTTGTTTTGCTTACTTCATTTCCCGGAGCAGTGTAAGGCTTCAAAACTTATCTTCCACTCTTATGACTAAGCTTTATTCATATCACTGGAGAGCCCTCTCAACTGCTATTACGGTCTCACGTTTTCCTTTTATCGTATAAGTGTAAAGGCCTTTTTCTTGATCTTCCTTTTCACCTTTTTATTCTGACATGCTGAGATCGGACCCATAACCATAGAAAAGGGAAAAAACAACTCTTCATTCATATGCTTAACTTACAAGCGTAAGGGCATAATATCAAAACTTAAGTCATGTGCCACAAGGGATGGGCCCATCTAACATACATGTCATGCCTCTATCTGATTTTCTGCAACTGGGCCCTTCTGACACTACAATAGGTCCCACATGATTCTTTTACCACTAAAACAAAGCTTTACGGTCGTCCTCAAACCCAAGAATCATAGACACGTAAACACCATGGAACCTTGCCTCCATCCTTATGAAAAACCTTTACTCGTAACATCATAATACCCTCGCGTGCCCTTCAGATCATGCTTTATGCTTCTACGCTACCCTTTAAAATGTATATGCGTAAATCACACTGCAAGCTTTCCCCGCTCCTTCGCTCAAGGTGTTTACTCATAAGACCGTAACAAGAGCTTTTCAAAGCACGATAAATCCTTTATGCCTCTTCGCTAAATTATAAAGCCTGGCCACGAAAACCAAAAGAAAAAGGCATTGCATTGTTACGTGAAACCTCACACTGTAAGAACGTAAAGGACTAACTTAAAACACTTTACAACTCCTCTTGAGAAATTCAAAAGGGATGCCACCAATTTCAAACCTGGGACAAATTCATGCCTATTTTAGGAGATCAATCTGGAGAAATCAATAGACTATGATAACACATGAAACAGGGCAAGACTAGGGCAATCCTAAAAACTCAAAAGAATTCTCACCATAATTTTCAAAAAATTTTGCAAGTGTGAAAAATCAGACCAACAGAATCCTTTGAGTTATATTACTTTTAAGGATTTCTTTGATATAGATATTACTTTTGAATTTTGGTATTGATATCCTATTTGGGACTTGAAATTATCTCCTAAGTGTGGTGGGAGTGGAACTTTTTGGGTTACCACAAGGTCAAGTGGTAGTGCTTGTCACTTTTACCATTGAGATCTGCTCGTAGATGTCATGGCTAGAATTCCTTGTTCTACGTTTCCTTTCATTCTATCTTTGTGTATTATGATGGATGGTTATATCTATATGATGGATGATTTCACTTATTGTATTGTACATTGTTTTATGGATTTGAAAGGGATGATGTAATCTATTTTATAAATGCAAATTCTTTTAGCCTTCCATACCCTGTGACATGTACAGTGGATGATTGTGCATTTTGAATTTATTGCCAAGTGGCATTTAGAAAAAATGTATATTATTTAAATGGATTGGACTTGTAGTTATTCTTTTATGTGGATGTATTATTTATTGGACTTCGTATTATTTAAATTTAAATGTGACTCAACATCTTGGGATCCTTAAGGAATGCAATCTGTTATGTTTTCTTATGTATGATTGTATGTTATTGTTTTTTTCTACTTTATAATTGTTGTACATGATATTCTCTAAAAACCAAGGTTTGAAAAACTTAATAAAACTTTAGATTAGTTCTTTTGGATCCCTTGGTAGGGCATTACATCTAGTAACAGAGCCCAAGTTCTACATTGGGAACTCTAGGCATATTGGAATGCCACTAGTTGTTAACTAGTTGAACTAAAATGAATTTGAACTGTTATGTATATCAATTTCAAACTGAAACTTGAACTATATGAACTTAAACAAAACTTAAACTACTAGTTGTATATTTTCAAACTTGAACACTTAGACTTCAAAACTGAAATATACTTAAACCTAAATTAGGAAAAATTGAAAATTGAACTTATATACTATTTTCTAGATATGTGTCTTTTATGTATTCCTTACAATAGTATGTTTTATGGTTATTATAGCATCTCGTATCTTGGATATTATTGTAGGATGGAATCTCAAATGAGATTTTTATTTAGAGGTCATTGCCTAGGCCATGGTAGAGGCTATGGATGAGGCATAAACATCAATGTACATGAGTCTGTCCATGAAGGCCTTAATTAGGAAGAGGGTAGGGAAGAGCATGTTAGTGAGCATCAGGAAGAGAACCATAGAGAGCAGCAGGCTGACTTAGAGGAAGTTGACCTGAGGAAAATGATGAAGACTATCAATGATTGCCTACCTTCTCTTTAGGGTGTTAGTTAGGATGGGGTACACCAGGCAAGATATGAGCATAGACCTAGGTCTAGGAGCCCTTAGAGGGACTAACATAGATACATTATAGCTACTTAAATGAAGGACCTTCAGAGGTCCAACATCAATCCCTTTAATGGGATGGGTTTAAGTTATGTAGCCGAGTAGTGAGTTATTGCTCTTGATAGGGTTTTTGCTATTTAGGACTTTGACACTAATGTCAAAGTAATGTTTTCTATTACCAACCTGGAACTCTTTGGAACCACTTGGTGGACTATCAAAGAGAACTTAGGTATAAAAATGAACAATGTCACATGGGAGTTATTCCTGGAAAACTTCTGTGAGCATTTCCTACCAGAGGAATGGAACTAGCTGAGAGCAGATGAATTCCACAATCTAAAATAGTTCACTATGACCATTGCAGAGTATGAGCACAAATTCTATGAGCTCATGCCCTATGTGGGAATTAGTGTTAGCCCAACACAGTTGGCACAACATTTTATCAGAGGCTTGAAGAACTATCTAGTTGGGGGTGTTAAGGTATTTGAAACTAAAACCCTCAAAGATGTGGTACATCGAGCCATACTTGTAGAGTAGAGTGTTAACCTAGGACATGGGGGTTTTGTGGGAGCACACATAGTATCAAGATCAAAGGGTAACCACAACTCAAGTGGGAATAGGAAACCTCCTTTTCCTAAAGGGAATCAAAACCAACAAACACCTCAGCAACAATAGTAATAGAGGGGATCATACCCTCAAGCACAAAGTGGTAGTAGTGGTTCTAACTCTAAGAACTATTGCAACACACAGTGCAATAGGAAAAATTAGAACACTCGGCCTATGCAGAGAAACCAATCTTTTACTAGTAGGGATAACCACCAGTAGTCCAGTGCACCTCCAAAAGGGAGGGGATTTGATAGAGGCACATGATGTTATTCTTATGGGCAGTTTGGACACATTGCAACCCACTACGCACACCATGCATCTTAGTATTAAGGTTCTAGGCCAGCAACATTTGAGCTGATAGTTGAAGATGTAGGTAGAGCTCACATAGTACTTGCAACAGTGGACCATTGTCAAGTAGACCATCAAGGGACCTTGGTTGAGACTACGAGAGCTATTCAAGGTATACCTCTCTTTATATTGTTTGATTTAGGTGCCACATAATCTTTCATTTCATCATCATTAGTTGCTAAGTGTAAGCTAGAAGTGATTAAGCAAGATTTGGGTTGGCAAGTGGAACTAGCCTTAGGTGCTAACATTTCTATAGATTCTGTAGTTTAGAAGTGTGAACTAAACTTAGGAGGGTTTGCGATGTTATTTGACCTTCAAGTAATTCCTCTTGGCTCTTACGATGTGGTCTTAGGTATGGATTGGCTTGGCTCTCATAGAGCTAGTATAGATTGTAGGAAAAAAACCATTGTGTGTCAGGATGATCAAGGGAAGGATGCAAAGATTATGCGGATACAAAGATCTATATCTCTATGGATGATATCAATCATGCAATTAAAGAAGATTTTTCATAAGGGATATTAGGTATTTGGTATTATGGTAAGCAACATGGAAGAAGACGACCCTATAGGAAAGACTGTATACTACCCTATTCTATAGGAATATGTAGATGTCTTTCCTAGTGAGATTCTAGGCATGACCCCAAAGAGAGATACCGATTTTGGCATTGATCTCATTCCAGGAGTAGAGTTTAATTCTAGAGCTCCTTATCATATGACTGCTCAAGAATTGAGTGAGTTGCGCCTACAGCTTGAGGACCTTCTACCCAAGGGTAGTATCTAACTGAGTTTATCACTATGGGGAGCTCTAGTGCTCTTTGTGAAGAAGAAGGATGGTTCATTGCACCTATGTATTAATTATAGATAGCTAAACAAGGTGACAATAAAGAATAGGTATCCTTTACCAAGGATTGATGATTTATTTGTTCATATTAAGGGAGCTACAATGTTCTCCAAAATCAATCTTAAGTTAGGATACCATTATATTTGCATTCAAGATGTTGATATTCATAAGACCACCTTTTGAACTCACTATGGGCACTACGAGTTCATAGTAGTCCCCTTTGGGCTCACAAACACTCCATCAGTTTTCATGTGTCTGATGGATGGAGTGTTTCATTTATATCATGATAGATTTGTACTCATGTTCCTAGATGATATATTGATTATATTCTAGATCCCAGAAGGAGCATGAGGTACATCTATGCTTGGTTTTGTAGTGCTTGAGAGTTAATCAACTTTATGCCAACTCAATGAAGTTTGATTTATCTCAATCAGAGATACAGTATTTAGGGCATATCATGTCAGGTGAATGTATCTCTGTAGACCTTGCAAAGATTTAGGAAATGGTAGATTGGCCCACACCCACTACCATGTGGGAAATTCATAGTTTCATGGGTCTATCTAGTTATTATCATAGAATTGTCCAAAACTTCTGTAGAATAGCACATCATATCACTTCCCATCAAAGGAAAGGAAAGAAGTTTTTATGGACAGAAAAATGTGAGGAAACATTTCAAAAGCTCAAGGAGCTTTTTATGAGTGCACCTTTCTTATCAGTACCTAATCCAGCAGGTGACTTCATGGTGTGTACAAATGCTTCACTAGAGGAGATTGGAGTAGTATTGATGTAGGATGGATGGGTGATTCCATATGAATTGCACAAGCTCAAGGATCATGAGTTGAATTATCCTATGCATGATCTTGAGTTAGCTACATTAGTTCAAGCCCTAGTGAGATGGAGACACTTCTTGCTGGTACATAAATTCGAACTTCATAGTGATCATTGTAGTCTACAATACATATTCACACAACCTAATCTAAATGCTAGGCAAAGGCTTGGATGGAGTTTCTTTATGAGTATGACATTGAGGTGAAGTATATTTAGGGAAAGGAGAATGTGGTAGCTAATGCTTTCAGTCATAGGAGACATGTGACACTATCTTTGACTCTTAGTGTGGATTTGAGGAGCCATATACTTCAGGCACTTCTTATAGATATTTGGTATTAGGAGGTGAGCAGAGAGATAGATTCAGGGAGACCCTTGGAGGGAAGGTTCTCTAGTTATGTTTTGGAGTTAGATGGCCTTTTGTGTCATTTAGGAAGGATTTATGTACCACTATTGGATGAGCTTCATATATTGATCCTATTAGAGGCTCATCGTACACCTCACTTGGCACATCTAGGTGTTAAGAAGATGCATGCAGACTTGTGATGTATATATTATTGGACAAGGATGAAGTGTGATATCACTAACTTTGTGGCTAGGTGTCTTGAGTGTCAGAGAGTCAAAGAAAAGCACCCACATCCAATAGGGCTTTTATAGCCAAATCTCACTCCTTCATGGAAGTGGGATATCATCTCTGTGGATTTCATCATAGGATTGCCTATGACTACTCGTCGACATGACACTATCATGGTCACTATTGATTGGTTGACTAAGGTGGCACATTTTTCACCAATGAGATCATTCTACACTGTAGCTTTTGTAGCTAATGTCTTCATGAGTGATTACATAAGATTACATGGTATTCCCTAGAAGATCATTTTGGATAGAGATATTGTATTCACTTTCACATTTTGGACATCACTGCAACATGATCTTGGAGTGTAGTTGAACTTCAGCTCAGCTTATCATCCAAAGACAAATGGTCAAATTGAGAGAGTGAATCAAGTTTTGGAGGATATGTTGAGGATGTATGTGATGGATAGACAGACTCTTTGGGAGGATTATCTCTACCTAGTGGAGATTTCTTATAATAGCAAATATCACAGTTCTATTGGGATGGCACCTATTCAAGCTTTGTTTGATTTTCCTTTTCATATACCTTTGAGTTGGGGTAGTCTTGAGGATCGCATCCTATTGGGTCTTGAGATGCTTCAAGATATGGAGCAAGAGGTAGTGCACATCCATGAGCACGTGTCTATACCACATGATAGATAGAAAAAGTATGTTGATCCTCATAGGACGGATAAGCAATTTGTAGTGGGAGAATTTTTTTTCTTGAGAGTGTATCCATGGAAGAGTCTAATCCATTATGGAAAGGGTTTGAAGCTAGCACCTCGCTTTGTGGGACCATTTGAGATTCTTGAGAGGATGTGACTAGTTGCTTCTGTCTTACATTGCCACCTACCCTAGCTCGTGTTCATGATGTTTTCCATGTTTCTGTACTTAGATAGTATATTCTTGATATGGTACATGTTCTTGATTGGAATGCATTACAAGTAGAGGATGAAAAAGTAGCTTTGGATCCAGTTTGCATTTTGCAGCAGTGGGAGTTGACCCTTAAGGGTCAAACCATAGAGCAAGTAAGGGTCCAATGGGACGCTACTGATGAGTCATCAGCTACATGGGAGGATGCAATTTGTTTATGGGATTTATATCCCTACTTGTCTGTAGGCTTCCAGGAGTAAGCCTCAGTCTGGGGGGGGTGGATGTAGTGCCTGCCCCTAGTTTACATTCAAATATTATTGCCAAACTCTTTTACGCCATTTTATGCTTCATGATTAGTAGCATTATTTTTCAAATTATTGGATATTGATTTCATACTTAGTTGATTTTTATGATGAGACTACTTTGATACTACTTACTTTATGTATGGATGAGTATACTTTGATGATGATTATTTACAGTGATTTTAGTTATTTGAAGATGTTAGCTAGATGGATTATTTATACATGTTTTCTTATAGATACTTACCCCATACTGCATGTGTATGGTGTGCGTGTGTGTATGTTTTCTTTATGTATGATGTTTCTGATGTGGTTAAGGAATGGAGTCGTAGTCACCTACTAGTTGGGATCTACACAATGCACCACTTCCTGCCATTTCCTATTTAGTTTCGAATATATGTGTTTGTACATGTGTGGATTTTATGCAGATTGTAGGTACCAGGTATCAACTTCCCTAAATTTCCAAGATGAGCGTACCCTATCGCAATATCTCAATGGTAAGAGGGGAGATAAATTCTTGAGTCCAAATCCTAACCTTTAAACTAATTGTCCTATAAAATTAGGACAAGTATCTGTAATGATTACCCTTTCGAATTCATCATATGTTGTAAATTCATGATTATACCCCTTGAGTTTGGTCTTGTATGGGGTATTTTATGACGGGTTTTCATATTTTTCCTTGTAGGTCTTTGGTGATTTTTCTATTAATCAAGTCAAATTAAAAGATTAAATAATAATTTACTTTAATGGAAAATTATTATGATATTTTCAATATTTAATTGTATTTAATTACTTGGGAAATTAATTAAATAAAAATAATTAAATTTAAAGATAAATTTATGGTATGATTTTAGAGCATAATAATATTTATTTAATTTAATAATAATAATATATTTAGGGGATCATTTTTAAATAAAAGCTAAATATTATTTTTACTTAAGCTAATAAATATTTTATCAAAAATGCTTTGAAAATTAGTTAAAGAGTGAAAGAGAAATTAATTTATACAAGATATTTTAAATTGCATGAAGTATGCATGAATATTCAAAAAGTTAATACAGAGTTAAAAGATTGTGATCAACAAGTTCCCTCGTGCGATCACACAATCAATGCCCTGATTTTAGGGAAGAACTCAATATCAAAGATTGAAAGTTCTTTTCGTAGGGACTGAGATTTTTGGAGAAGGGATTTTTTCAAAGAGAAGGCTTTGAGAGAAGAGAATTCTCTCACAATCTTTGGCTGATTGTGTATTAGCATTAGAACCAGGTAGAGCCTTGTGTTTTGTTCACCCAATGAATTATGTAATTTAATATTCCTATTTTCATCGTGATTGTTAAATTGTTTTCCAAATTTTGTTGTGATGAACTTTTTAATATTTCATTTGAGTTTATTGGTATTCATATCAATGTCTTTTGTATATGTGAGGATTCAAAATTGGTAAAACCTAGTTCTGTAGATTTAAAAGTTATTGATTAAACTAGGAAGGGTTTTTTAAAAAATGAAAATTTTATAATATAAATTTGACTAGTTTGTCGTATTTTTCCTATCAGAGTATTGATAGAATGTTTTAAAAAAAAAATTATACTAAGGGGAGCTTGTTTTTGAAAAATGTTTATATAAATATATATAACAATAATATTTTAAAAAAATACCAAACCCCCACCTCCCTCCTTATCCCCCCCTCCCCCCCCCCCCCCCCCCCCCCCTCGAGACCTTTTTAATTGCCTGTGTGCGTAGACATATTGTTGTACATAGCAACAATAATTATTACTGCTGATTGTGGTAGTAGTCAGTCTGCGACTACTCATTAGTAGCCTATGAAGGTCGGCTGGTGGGCCTAAAATGTATTAATATATGTGACTATCATTTTATAAAAATTGTTTATAATTATTATTATATTATATTTTATTTTCTTTTAATTATTAATTATTGATAATTTTATTAATAGTTATTATTATTATTTATTAATTTTAATAAATGATTAATGAATATTAATATAGTTTGTTTATAAATTATTATTAATTAATTAATTTAATTTAACTAAGTTTAATTAATAGTAAATATTATCCAATAAAGTTTTAAAATTTTCTATTTTATTATTATTATTAATGATTTTAATTTTTTAATAAAATTGTAATTATTTTATTTGAAAATCAATAATTATTATTTTAATAATTTAATAAATAATTACCTTTAAATTATTTTAGAATATTTAACTTGTAATTAGATAAGGGTAATTATGCAATTTGTTCAAATACTTAGAAATGGGTTAAATAGTAAGGGTTAAAATGTAAATCTAATGTACTTGAAAACTTACATTAAAACAAAAACTTGACCTTACTATTAACTCAAACTATGTATTTTCAAAATCAAACCAAACTATGAAACTACATTGTTAGCTATATGTTGTCTTGTGTTTTGAGTTTGGGTTGACTAGGGATGTCTACCAAAGGCTTGGGAGTTCTATGTTTGTGATATTATGATGATTTGATCTTGATCTTTTAAGGTCAACCATGGTAATGTGTCTGGTATGCTTTATGATGAGTTTGGATGTATTGTTTGTTATCGCTTTTAGTGTTCTTGTGTGATAATGCAAGGAATGGTATGACATAATTGTCTTGTCCTTTAAGTCTTCGATCATTTTTTTTGGGATGCTTTCCAGTTGCTTGTAAATAACTAAGGTGTTATTATTAATTAATCTTTTGATGTTTTCTAGTAACTTGTATAGGAATGAGGTGAATAATATGATTCTTTGATTTGTACTTTTATGAGCTTAGGGTAGGTTACCTATATGTAATGTCGGGAAGTGGCTTGCAATGGAGGCTAGAGCCCAAAGTGGCTACCAGGGCAACCCATTGTAGGTTTCTTAATAATTGAAAATACTACACTAAATGAAAGTAAAATGAACCTAATAAGATTCTTTTTCTTTCCTCGCGTATGCCTCGAGTTCTAGTACAAACTAGGATGGGAGTAGAGATGATGCTTGGTTGTGACCATGCATTGTTAGTATGCCTTGTCAGTACGAAAGGATACTAGTGCCACATAGAGTCACTAGAGAGCCGGGGTCAAGTTAGATTGCCAAGGTAACTCTAGAGTTGATTCATGCAATGACACTTTTTTGCTTGCATGATAGATTCCCTACATATCTTTGTTTGCCTCTGGGTCTAGATGTTGTTTTATCTTGGAATCCTTTGAGTTAGATGAGTTTTAGGGTTTTCCTTGACATAGATATTACTTTTGATTTTTGGGATTGATATCCTATTCGAGACTTGAGGCTATCTCCTCAGCATGGTGGGAGTGGACCTTTTTGGGTTACCATGAGGTCGGGTGGTAGTGCCTTTTACTTTTACCATTAAGATCCGTCTGTAGATGTTCTGGTTGGAGTTCCTTGTTCTAGATTTCCTTTCATTCTATCTTTGCGTATTATGATGGATGGTTATATCTATATGATGGATGATTTCACTTATTGTATTGTACTTTGCTTCATAGATCCAAAAGGGATGATGTAATCTATTTTATAAATGTATTTTCTTTTAGTCTTTCATGCTCTATGACATGAACAGTGGATGATTGTGCACTCTAAATTTATTGCCAAGTGACATTCGAAACAAATGTATATTATTTTAATGGATTGGACTTATAGTTATTCTTTTATGTGGATGTGTTATTTCTAGGAATTAGTATTATTTAAATTTAAATGTGACTCGATGTCTTGGGATCCTTAAGGAATGTAATATGTTATGTTTTTTTTATGTATGATTGTATGTTATTGCTTTCGCTACTTTATAATTGTTGTACAAGTTATTGTTTTAAAAAAAATTGTTTGGCAAACTTAGTAAAGTTGTAGGTTAGTTCTTTTGGATCCCTTGGTGGAGCATTACAAATTATCCTTCCAAAATTAATTTTTTGACCATTTCCAAGTTGCAACATACAACCTTTTTAGAGGAGAGGTTTACATTTGATAATGTTCTTCCAAATTTTGGATCCTTGAGGGAGGTTACCATCTTTAAACTTATCCTTAAAACTTCCTCCCTACAGATACTTTGCTCTCATAATGTTGCACCAATCCTTTCTTCTAGCATTAATTTACAAGCCATTTTGCAATTGAGGGCTCTATTGATGTTTCTAACTTTCCCCTCCAGTTTTTTTAGGAGTACAAACCCTATCCCAACTAACCAAAGAGAGCCTCTTTTTTTTCCTCAGTTCTAGGTTCTAGTCCATAGGAAGTTCCAACTTGCCTTGAGATCCTAAATTATTAATATGTTGATAATATGCATTTACTAAATATTACCTTTTAAACATTATATAAAGAAATAACACCCAAAAACAAAAAAAACTAACTAACTAAATGATTACCATTGAAACTCTATCCATCATTCAAACCTCACATCAAAAAAAATAGAAAATGTCTGATCTTATATTCAAAATTTCCAAAATAGAAGTTTTAATAAGCTTAGTATAACAAGGGCTCTACAAGAGTTAGAGTCCCTACCTTTTGGTGAAAAAATAGATGATTGTTTTAGTGATTGATTTGTCAAATTATATATATATATATATATATATATATATATATATATATATATATATATATATATATAACTATTAATCAGTAAGTAAGTAATTATAACATAGTATACGAATATATAGTGTGGATAAGATCCAATGCATTTCTTGCAAACCATTTTATGGCAACAAAATTAATACTAGTTATTGTAAATAAATTTATTTTAAGATAGACAATAATAATATAATTGTATATACTTATTTCAATATATATTCGTAGTTGAAATTGTTGGGGAAATTAATGTTGAATAGAAAACGCAAGTTATGTTTCGTGTAAAAAATAAAAATCATATTTGTATGTTAGAAAAATTCATATTTCATTGCAAAATAGAATCCAATAAATAAACAACATTTATAATAAAGTTTGAACTAGGAAGAAATCTGAATTTTTTAGTTGAAATAAATTCAACAATATTGAAAGGAATATGCAATATAGGCCATAATATTTTAAGGACAGTAGCAACAATATTCTCCATTTACAAGAGCGAAAATAGTAAAGAAATGCATCAAAACACCTCCATATGTTTCCTAAAAAGAAGAGAAAAAATATTTTTGTTGTGTATTGGTAAATCTCAAAACAATTAGACAAAAAAAAGTTAATTCCATTGTTGTTGCTTGTTCTCACATAAAAATAAAATAAAATGAGGCACTTTTATAGAATATTTATGAAGGCATTGTTAACATCTAAACAGGAGGCTACAAAACTTTAAAAAATTAATATCTACTTGAAAATCATTGTGGAAAGAATAGAAAAAGGAGAAACACCATGAATAGTTATTTAAACATAAATGAACAAATTTTTGAAATAAACATTAAAAAATATATTAAATACTTTCAGTTAAGATCATATAGCCAATTAACTACACTAAAACATACACTATTGCCATGACCTGAAGAATGTAACCAAAACTAACTATTTATGAGCAGTAGCCAAAAAAATTCATTATTAGTAAAAAAATACTATGAGTTAGTGAGAAGACAAGACTAGATAGTACATCACCCATTGTAATAAAATTGTAAGAGTTTTTAAAAAAGAAGAAGTTATTATGTGTGTAAAACAAAAATAACTTCCATCACCCATTGTAATAAAAAAGTAAGAGTTTGTAAAAAAGAAGAAGAAGTTATTGTGTGTGTAAAACAAAAATAACTTAAAAGGTACATGAAAATTTATTTTAGCAAGTACTAAACTTATTAAAAAGGAAAATATTTTGAAAGAAATGTTTTGATTATTTCGCAAAACAATTATCGAGTTGGATGGGCAATATGATTATTGTGCATTGAATAATGCTGAAAAAAATTCTCTGAAACAGTATTATCAGCGGTGTCGTATATGTTGAGGAATATTTATGACAATAATAAAATAAAATGTAACGTTGTGTGTGACAAACCAAGTTCTTTGAATCATAATCTAATATAAATAATAGAGCTCAAGATTTATTTATTTGAGTATTCTAAATGTTTCAAAAAATCATTGCATAGTACATTGCATGAAATACCAATATTCTAGCTATTGCAAGGGCCAATTGTTTCCAAACTATGAGGCAAGATTTAGAGAAAGTGTGACAAAGGGACAAGGAGGAATATCAAATATAGTTACAAGAGCAGGAGACAATCCTAACAATCCAAAAGCTCCCCCGCAATTAATAATAGAGATTTTAGAGTGATTAGAACTGGAAACACTATTGACATGGATAGAATCCACAATATTATAGTGCTTCACAACTTACAAATAAATATGCAAGTCTCATCATTCTCGATCTCACAAATTCCTCTTCTTGTGCAAAAATGTCACATCATAAGAAGATGCATTTCATAGACAACAATTTGAGCCTTTAAAATATGGATTTTTATAGATGTTTAATACTTACCTCCTTTAGTGTTTAAGTTATTTTTGAAATCCAAAATAAAATGATTGGCACTATGGAGGTATTTGGTTCTAATGGGGTTACTAAAAAAGGTTTACTAAATGTCTTTCATGGAATCTACAAAGATTTTTCTACATTATGTTAGAACACTTAGATTATATGGCTACAAAAAACTTATTTGTTTAGAGACATGTATCTAACTTTGTCAAAAAAAAAATCAGTGCCTCTAACATTTTATATACCCTAATGGAGAGTTTCAAATGAGCTCTGTATCGTAATATTGTATGAGAATTGAAAGAATCTTTAGGCCTTTGAAAATATCTTCTCCAAATTATTTAAATGCTTCCCTAGACTGCCAATTTGGCTAGCAAGATCATTTATTTCACATCTTCCAAACTCAAATATTTTATAAAAGACTCCCAACCTTTGCATCATTTCTTTTGATAACTTCTTCAATTTATTTCTCAATCAGAAGGCCTTTATGATGACTAGGTGGAAAGATGAATTGTTCAAACTAGACCTAAGAATAAGGGCTTTCATTTTTAATCAACTTTCCATCACTTCCATTCTCATCTTCATCCTTGTGTCTAGATTCTTGAGGCATTTTTCTCCTAGGACATGCAACAAAAGTTGATGTAGTATGTGGAAAAACTTCCTATTCATGACCATGACTCTTACTTAACTCTTGCTTAATCCATTAGACCTTTTTTCTTACTAAACCATGTTTTGATCTTGTAGAGAAAAGATATATGAATACACCAATTTGTCCCTCAAAATATCACATGTAACAGTCAATCTAAAAATTTGAAGGCAAAAAAAAGATTAATCAAATAGCAGAAAGAAATTATGAAATTTACTACAAGATGGGCCAAACACTAGAATATTCACTGTGAAAACAAAGCTCTATCTTTAGAAAATATTTCCTTTAAAAAGAGATGTCAAAGAATATTTACCTAGCTAAGGAGGAGAATGGATACGTGGACAAGGAGGAGCTTCACATTGAATGGTAACACAAACTGAAAGTTAGTAATTAAAAATATAAAAAATGCCCAAAACATAGAAAATTACAAAAAGAAGAATAATGAAGATGTCTGGAGTCTTCCATACAATGACAAAAACTATGTACTATTAATTTCATAATGATATTAGACATCCTCTACTAAAGTATAATGTTGAACACCATTTTTATCCAAGGAGTACATAACATAGCACTCTGACTTGGGGTTTTCATTACTTGAAGAATATGAACTCTGTATAACTCTATTTTGATATGTTCTTGAGAATGAAATCCTTGCAACAAATACAAACCCTTTAGAAAAATATATAAGGCTGTTGCAATACAATATAAATCCAATATTGATGTGATATGAACAAAAAAATCCCAAATAATATAAAAGACAAGAAAGCCATAAGGAAAAATAAGCCATAGAATATAATGGAGAAAATGGAGAAAGACAACTACATTGGTTTTACTTATCTCCAACCCAACCCCAAAAAACACCAAAGCTTTGTGAGTATTCTAGAAAGCAAGTATGAAATATAAAACAAGTGCCATATAATGGCTTAGTACTTGCCTTAGTTTTAATAGTTTTTAGTATAAATCTAATGTTAAAATAATAAATTTATCATAGTATATAAAATATTTTAATCAACACAAATCTTATATAGTTATATTCTATTCATATATATCATATATACTATTATAAATAAATTATCATATGAAAATAAAAATATTTTAATAATAATAATATGTAATATTGTTTCTTAATATACTATATAATATAAGTATAGATAATATTTTTTTAAAATATTTTAGCTGAATGAAAAAAATTAAATATCTAAACTAACTTACTCACAAATAAAAATATTTAACTTCAATCATGTGCATATAAGACTCAAAACAATTTACCCAATCCAATCATCATAAAATATTTAATAGAAATTAGGTAGTTAAAAAACTCGCATCTAACAATGCATTTTATAATTAAGTTTGAAAATGATAAATTTAAACTCGTAAAAACAATAAGTTTTAATCATGAGTTAGGCATGAAATGTAATACACAATAAAATGCATATATGACTGCTAAATAAAATACATATATGGCAGAAATTTAATGAATATAATGCAACCACTAAGGTCATATTAAATGCTGGTCCTTTATTTAAGCCAATTTCCTTTCACATAGCAATAAAAGAATTTCAATGAATTTTAAAAATGTTTAAACCACTAACAAAAATAGTAATAACGAATCAAAAAATAGCATTTAAGTGTGAAAAATATGTATTTCAATAATATCAATAGACATTTAACATTTGGTAACATTTTTAGATTTTTGAAAAAAATTAGTAATAGATTCTACGCATATAAGACTCAAAACAATTTACCCAATCAAATCATCAAAAATATTTAATAGAAATTATGTAGTTAAAAAACTTGCATCAATGTATTTTATAATTAAGTTTGAAAATGATAAATTTAAACTCGTGAAAACAATAAGTTTTAATCACAAGTTAGGCATGAAATGCAATATACAATAAAATGCATATATGGTTGCTCAATAAAATGTATATATATGACCGAAGTTTAATGAATATAATGCAACCACTAAGGCCATATTAAATGACAGTCCTTTATTTAAGCCACGTTCCTTTCACATAGCAATAAAATAATTTCAATGGATTTTTAAAAATATTTAAACGACTAGCAAAAATAGTAATAACCAATAAAAAAATAGCATTTAAGTGTGAAAAAAAATGTATTTTAATAATAATATCGACAAACATTTAACATTTGATAACGTTTTCAGATTTTTGAAAAAATAGTAATAGTATAAATAGGGCAAAAACTATAGTCTCCTACCCATAAGGCAGGGACTTAAAAACTATACTAAGTTATACGACTAGGCCTTCATCAACTAAAGGTAGTTAAATTTATGTTCGAGTTGGTGCAGAGTCTTTCATCCACTAATGAAAAAGAAAGGAAATTTGTTAACCCTTTGAGTTGACAAAAAACATCGAAACCGTCACTATATAATTCATTTTCAAACACGATGATTTTAATGTGGGATATATAAACCGTTCGTTTACGAAGCTCAAATATGTGCCAATTCAATTTGCTGGAGTTTTTAAATACGAAATTGGCTAAAAAAGCCATGATTAGGTTTTAGATTTAAAAATGGTTATCACGTCAGTCTAACACACTAAAGGTCTCCGGTTCAAGTCTGGGCAGCGCAATGTTAAAAAATGGTACCCTTTTGATGAAAGCTTATGAAATGTTGTACAATCCCTCCGAATACACAGTTTAATAAGTAATGTTTTCAATAGATCGGTGTTTCTTTTGTAACTCCACCTTCTGCATCTGAAATTCCTTCGGTGTGAAACGCTACAAAATTAGAAAACAATTCATTAACAATCAGTCCTCCAACTTAATTTTTCCTCCATTGATGATGTTCAATTATAAGTAAATGTAAGTTTTACTAGCTTAAGAACATGAGTGCAACTGTCAATCAAACTCACTCTGTTCTCAAATGCAAATATCAAGATGGTGTCAAGAGAAAATTCTTAAAATGTCAAACTGGCAATATATTTTACAATCTAGGACTTCAAGCACACCTCTGTAATAGACATTACAAAACCTACAGAAAGTTTTAAAAAATTAGGATTGGTTAAATGTGTTGAAAGTAAGTTGCAGACCCAAAAACTAATTAACAACAGAAATAGAATAGAACAATAACAAGATCAGAAAAAAAAGAACAGAAATAGAGACACCAAAATTATAGTGGTTCATCCAGATATTCTGGATTACATCCACATTACAAGTAGGGCCAATATCTCTATTAGAAATAAATCTTGATACAATGATACATCAGCTCTCAGCTCATAGCATATATAAATGCATTCAAGCATCTCTAAGAATCAAGGAGGAGTAGTTACAATCAACGGTGATTGGGCTTCACAAAGAATCTCTGGAGAACCGTTACATTGCAGAACCATTACAATCTCCCACTTGAAGTCCAATCAGCGCTACAAGATGAGCTGCTTAGAGATATCCACCACTTGGTGCTTATGGCTACGTCGTCACAATGCCGAGAGAAGCTCTACAGAATTCAAACTTCTCTCGAGATACAACTTTGGAGAATATATCAGTCGGATTGACCGTTGTGTCAATCTTCTCTAACTTTAATCTTCCCTCTTCAAGAGCATGACGAATGAAGTGAAATCTGGTTTCTATATGCTTGGAATGACTGTGGAAGGTTGAATTGTGGGCCAAATAGATGGCACTCCTGCTGTCTGAAAACAGAGTAAAAGTGGATTGTTTAAATCCCAACTCTCCAAACAATCATTGTAACCATATCAGCTCTTTTGCCCCCTCCGTGAGAGCAATGCATTCAGCCTCGATAGAGGAAAGAGCAACAACTGGTTGCTTTTTAGAAGTCTAGCTAATCGCTGCCCCGGCAAACTTAAACACAGAGCCTATTGTTGATCTTAGTTTATCTAAATCTCTAGCCATATCAACATCAGCATATCTGCAAATGTAAGGAGATTTACTATTAAAACATAAAACATGAGAGGAAGTGCCTCTCAAATACCAAAGAATCCATTGAACTGCTTGCCAATGAGTTTTTCCAGGATTACTCATAAAACCACTCACAACTCCCATTGCATGAGCAATATCCGGACGTGTGCTAACCATGGCATACATTAGACTCCCAACTACTGAAGAATAGGGAATACCAGCCATCGCATGTTTTTCTTTCGGAGTAGAAGGACACAACTTAGAAGATAATTTAAAATGATCAGCCAATGGAGTGGAAACTAATTTGGCATTGGACATATTGAATTTTTCTAAAACTTTAAGAATGTATTTTTCTTGAGATAATCTAAGTTCTCTTTTATGCCTATCATGGATGATATCCATCCCAAGAATCCTCTTCGCTGCCCCTAAATCTTTCATGGCAAAACAAAGAGACAAGTGTGTCTTCAGCTCATGAATGACTCTCATACTATAACTAGCAGTGAACATATCATCAACATATAATAATAAGATCATGAACTCACCAGTCGGAAGCCTTTTGTGTTATACACATGGGTCTAATTCGCAACGGGTAAAACCTTGTTGAGTCATAAAATTATCAAACTTAAGTACCATTGACGAGGAGCTTGTTTCAGCCCGTAAAGACTCCTCTTTAATTTGCAAACTAAATGTTCCTGCCCCTGTTGGATGAAGCCTTCTGGCTATTCCATATATAATTCTTCGTCAATATCCCCATGTAGAAATGTAGTTTTGACATCAAGTTGCTCAAGCTCAAGGTCCCATGCTGCGGCCATGCCAAGTACCAAATGAATTGTTTGCATTTTCACCACTGCAGAAAAAATTTCATTGAAATCCACACCCTATTTTTGAGCAAATCCCTTCACTACTAATCTTGCCCTGTATCTTTTTTGACCTCCATCTTCCTCTTTGATGCGATAGACCCACTTATTTTTCAATGCTTTATGATTTGCTGGAAGTGGAACCAAATCGTAGGTTTGGTTTGATTTTAAAGACACAATTTTATCCCACATTGCATTCATCCAGAAGACTGAATTAATATTAGAACATGCTTGTTTATAAGTTTGGGGCTCTGCTTGATCAGAACAGAGAGAAAATAATAGGTCATAGTCATCAAGTTTCCTGGGACATTTCTTCTCTCTTGTAGACCGCCTTAAATTAATATTGTGCAGTGTGGGAACCTCTGGATTTGCAGCCTCTATATTTGAAAATTTTTGTTTTTCAACCTCTGTGTTTGCAGTAACTAGTAACGGTAGGGTAGTAGACATCATAGTTGGTACAAGAGGCTGGTGAGACAACGTATTTGGCAAGGGATTTAAAATGACTTTGACACTAGATTGGGGATGCAGAGGTGACTCTACCAACAGGTGAGGAGAAGTAGTGTGTAGCGCACGTGGTAGGGGTGACTGTATATAAATTGCAGAGTCTACATCCTCTACAATAACATGGGTAACGACTAATGGCATGGTGTGGGGAACTGGCAGGGGTTGCGATGGGAATAGAGAAGCCTCTTTTTCAAATGTGGGTTGACCTATGTGCATGGAGGTGAGGGGAGGAGCTTGTTGAAATAGGGAAAATGGCAATAGAGTAGTAAGAGATGAACTTACATTTCCTGAAGGCATACCGATAGTGGAGGGATGGAATGTAACAAGAGGAGAACGTGGAATAGTATTGCCATTAGCTGACAAATCAAAGTTAATAAAATCATCAGAACTAGACCTCTGATTACTCAAACCTGAGAATACTTTCTCATTAAATACAACATCCCTGCTCCGTATTAATTTTTGAATCCCATAACTGGTAGCCAAATTGATCTTCACCATACCCCAAAAATATACAATGTTTAGATTTAAAATCCAATTTCATTCGCCGTTCTTTAGGAACATGAACATACGCATCACACCCAAAAACTTGTAAATGAGAATAGGAAATCCTCTTACCAGTCCACCGTTCTTCTAGAATGTCAAAATCTAAACGTGATGAAGGTGCTCTATTTATTAAATAGACTGTTGTATTACACGCCTCTGCCTAGAATTCTTTCCCCAAACTAGCATTTGATAACATACATCGAGCTCTTTCTAAAATAGTCTGATTCAACCTCTTAGCTGCACCGTTTTCTTGAGGTGTATACGGGACCGTTTTAATCCTCCGAATACCATTATCTGCACAAAATTTGTCAAACTCCGTAGAACAAAACTCACCACCATTGTCTGTTAATAAGCATTTTATTTTTCTTCCAATCTGATTTTCCACCATAGCCTTAAAAACTTTAAATTTTGAAAAAACTTCATATTTTTTATTCAACATATAAATCCAAACTTTTCGAGTGAAATCATCAAGAAATGTGACAAAATATTTAGCACCACCAAGAGATGTTATCTCCGTAGGACCAAAAACATCAGAATGCACAAGTTCTAATTGAGAAGATTTCTTCTCATGACCCGTCCTTATAAAGCTGGTGTGATTTTGTTTGCCATAAAGGCAATGCTCACATAACTGTAAATCAACCGATTTTAGACCCGGAAGTTGGTCTCTATGAAGCATAACTTCAAGACCTGTTTTGCTCATATGATTGAGCCTCTTATGCCAAAGTTCAGCATTACTATCCACAACTGCCATCGCTGCTCCCACTTCACCATGACACTCTAATGTGTACAAACTTCCAGTTTTTTGCCCTTTTGCTAAAATTAATTGACCTTTTGACACTTTCCATGAAGCTAAATCAAAACTAACATTGCAGCGTTGTGTATATAACTGACTAACAGAAATTAGATTACGCTTAAGTGTAGGTACATGCCTAACATCTTTTAAAATCCATTTTCTCCCATTTTTCAATGACAATAAAATGTCCCCTTTTCCCACTATGTCACATTCTTTATTATCCCCAAGAAAAAAATTACCGAACAAACCTTCTTGGTAATTCATGAAAACACTTTGACATGGAGTTGCATGAAATGAGGCACCGGAATCAAGGACCCACAAATTTGAATTTGTGTCAGCAGTTGCAAGTACCAAAGCTTCATCAGTTGTAGCATTAACTCCATCATTTATGACTTTATTTTGAGCCTTCTTGTAATGCCAACACTGCTTCTTTGAGTGCCCTGGTTTTCTACAAAACCAGCAAGACCCATTTCTTCCTCTCGATTTGGAGTGATGAATCAATCTTCCTCTTGCATTACTATTATTATTATTATTATTTCTTCCTCTCTCTCGACTTCTACCTCTATTGCTCGTGCTCACAACTGTAAGAGCATCACCGAAAGAGGGTTCTTGATGCTTCCTCCACATGTCTTCACTAAGAAGTGTGGCTGCAACTTCATCGAATTTCAATTTGGTCTTGGCTACAACTGAAGTGCTCACAGCCATTACTACACCTTTCCAACTGTTCGGAAGTGAACATAGTAAAAGAATAGCTTTGATTTCATCATCTAATGGTATACCAACTGAAATGAGTTGACTAGCCAATGCATTAAACTCATTCAGATGATTCGACATTACTCCCCCTTCTTTCATTTTCAGATTATATAGCTTCTTCATTATAAAAACTTTATTTGAAGTAGAAGGCATCTCATACAATGAAGATAATTTCTCAACTAACTCTTTAGTTGTCTTCTCAGCTGAAACGTTAAACAACACGTTACTTGAGAGTGCCAAGAAAATTGTTGCCCTTGCTTTCAAATCCAATTTTTCCCAGTGTTCGTCTGACAATGATCCTTTTCCCTTTGTCTTACCAAGCAATGCAGGTTGTAAATCTTGCTTGATGAGCAAAGACTACACTTTCCATAGCCCAAAGTTTTGCCCAGAAAACTTTTCAATCTTCCATTTTTCTGCTTCATCCATGGTGCCTGCAAAAAAACCTCACCGATTTCCAAAAAAATTTGAACGAGCTTAACCAAGCTCTGATACCAATTGTTGAAAGTAAGTTGCAGACCCAAAAACTAATTAACAATAGAAATAGAACAGAACAATAACAAGATCAGAAAAAAAAAGAACAAAAATAGAGACACCAAAATTATAGTGGTTCATCCAGATATTCTGAATTACATCCACATTACAAGCAGGGCCAATATCTCTATTAGAAATAAATCTTGATACAATGATACATCAGCTCTCAGCTCATAGCATATATAAATGCATTCAAGCATCTCCAAGAATCAAGGAGGAGCTGTTACAATCAACGGTGATTGGACTTCACAAAGAATCTCTGCAGAACCGTTACAAAATGATCAGTAGCTTGAGTTTTTCTCAAATAAACTGTCCAGCATAAACAGAAGAAACCCTATAAGTTTAAGAAAATAAAAGCAAAAGATTTTGTTGCCTCCATCAGCATTGGTAACAATATGTAGATACATCCTAATAAAGCCAAAATATAAATATAAAAACCAAACAAGCCCTGTCAAACTCAATTAACAAGAATTTGAAGAGCCAAGCTGGCCATAAATTATGGTTTAAGACTCTAAACCACACATTTGTAATAGATATTACAATACCCATACAATTCAAACTTCTAACGACTTTAAAACCCACCGCTGTAACACTGAACCTTTAAGACTACAAATTACAACGATGCTTCAAATTTACACTCAAAATGTTGTCTAAATAAAAATAATAGCAATTTGTATGCGCCAATAAATATATAGTTGAAGGCAGAATTTCATTGATGGAGGCGGCAATTTTATTAGAAAAACAATCAGAAATATTTATAGACAGAGATAAAGACAGAGATAAACTTAATAGCAGCAAAAGAAGCCAATAAGCATTCAAGTTAGAATATTATGCAACTCTTAACGATTTAAACTGGTTACTTTGATTATTATTTTTTCAACTCAGTATTTTTTTGTTTGCAAATAAAGGCTTATAATATAAATATATGTAATCTTTATTTATATAATTTTATTAATGTAAATATATACTTACATAACTTTAGCAATCTAAATACATACAATCTTATTCATCAATGTTTTGTTCTTGTACAATGACTTTTATGTCTTTTATTTTTATGGAAATTGTATAATTTTAATTATAACATAGAAAAAAAAAATTTTCATTAGATCTTATTTACAATTTTTTCAAATATTTTATTTTTTAAATATATTTTTGTAGAGTAGTTTCCTACTCCTTGTTTACTAATATCAATTTTAGTGAGTGTAAAGTTATTTTTTGACGCCAAAAAATAAATACTAAGAATCTTCTTCAAAATTATATTTAACAAATTTAAAATAAATAAATTTAATATTACTACTTTAAAAACACAATGTTAATCTTATATTTATACCTTTTCTTTCAACGAGTAACTTAATATTATACAATAGTATGTTTCTCATGCTCTCCCACAACTCTTATTTTTTAAAGGCTCTATTATTTGGGATTTCATGATGGCTTCATGAGATAGTGTAGCAAAATATGTTACTTGGGAAGTGAATAATGGTAATAGGGTAAGTTTTTGGAGGGACTCTTGGAATGGTCAACCTCCTTTATCAAACATCATGATATCTCAAAATATCATCAGGGTTTCAGAAGATCAGTGGGGTACACAATTCATTCAAATGCAGCTAATGTATGTGAAAACTTAGGCAAAGTGAATTGGAAAAGTTCGGATGAGTTACCATTGACATCTCAGGAAATAACTCAATTCAAAGAAATTTTGGCTTCTAAACAAGTCTTCATATTTGGATCTAAAGATAAGATGTTTTGGGCTCTGGCTAAGGATGGCCACTATTCAATGAAAGACGGTTATAAAATCTTGTAGCAAAATGAAGTAGACAAAGTTGCTAGTAGAACATTTTCATTTTGTTGGAATCATGTTGTGCTTCCAAAGGCAGGTTGCTTCGCATGGTTTGCATTAAACCATAGGATCTTGACTAGTGACAGATTGAGCAGATTGCACATTGCCCTATCATTTAACTGCAATTTTTGTAATGAGTGTGAAGAATTAGTGGATCATCTTCTTATTACATGTCCATTTTCTAGTCAATGTTGGAGTTACATAATGAATAAGTTAATCTATAGTACTCCACTCCAAAATAATTTATGGGACTTGTTTCAATCTTGGCCAATCCTCTACACAAATTCATTATTTGCAAACCTTTGGAAGTGTATACTGGCATCACTGGTGTGGGCTATCTGGTGGGAACATAATAAGCATATTTTCAAAAAAGAGGTATCTACATTAGACAAAGTTCATGAGGGAATTGAAAGAGTTATTTCAGATGTGACTAACACAAGTCCAAGAAATTGCAAATTTAATCCAGTTGTTACTTCATGGGACTCTAAAGTGATTAAGAATTGGAGGCAGTTAATCATTCCTGATAGTTGGAAAATAATAATATAACTTCATCTTCTATGTCTCAAAGGAAGATTTATTGGAGATCCCCATCTAAGGGATTTTGGAAATTGAATTTCGATGGGGCATCTAGAGGGAACCCAGGAAATTCTAGTTTGGGGGCATGTATCAGAGACTCAAGGAATAGTAGTGGTCATTACAACTTCCCCTTTACCTACTTGTACAAATAATATGGTAGAAGTTCAACCTCCACTCACTGGCCTCATTCTAGCTAAGCAAGGTAATTATCGAAGGTTGCATATTGAAGGAGATTCATCAGTAATTATAGATGCTTGCATACATAGAAAAGTATACTCATGGAAATTAAAATATATCTCTAGTCAAGTTTGGAGGCTTCTAGATGAATATCAAGATGTTTGTATCTCACATACATTTTGGGGAGGTAACCAAGTAGTTGATTATCTATCAAATTTGGGTTGTGATGGGTTGTTATTTTCATTAGTACATCCATTCTCAATGATTGAAAAGTATGATGTTCTTAAACAATTAGAAGTTGACATGACTGCTTGCTTGCATCCACATCATTACTCTAAGAATGATTTGGTATAGTTAGTATATGCCAAATATATTAATCAAGGGGAGTTTTTTCTGTGTTTTGTGTGAAAAAATTGACCAATTATGCTTATGTTTGGAAGTAAAGGTTGCAGACCTTTCAAAGGAAACACCTCATGCATTTTTCACATGGCTTTTCTCATGCAAAACTAAATACAGATTGTCATCATAAATAAGGTTTATATGGATAAGGATTTTCCATATCTACTAATAAGTATCTTCATCATCGCATATTTCTCCACATTATTTATCTGGCTCTAGTTTGCACTTTCCTCATTTGATATGAAAATGTCAAAAGTGATTGATGTCTCTGTTTCATGCAAAATGTGTCACAAAAAACACCATGTTTTGCTGCCAAAGAATTATTGCATATGGATTCCTCCAAGACTTGATGAAAATGTGTTTTTATCTAATGTGGATGATGTTGTGCTCGATTTGATGTTTATTGTTCACTCACCTATAGTTCAGAGAGCCATCAGTCAAGTTATTGGAGAAGAATTTATGGTTTCTTCGATGCCACATTTCTTATATCCATCGAACATGATTTCCATCTTCCTCTCTAATGCTATGGATTTAATGCAATCTCCCATACTTCTTCAATCATTAGCTAACAAGGTAATATGGCCTTAGTTTATCACTGATAATAAACTAACTGTGGCTATGCAAAACTATGATCTTTGGAGTGGTATGGCTCTAGTGGAGGGTCTATTTTTGCATTCACAGTTGCTTCACAAGCATGAATGCTTTGTTATGTTTGAAGCTTTTAAAAAGGAAATTGACAAGTGTAGCTCTTCCCAGATGAAAGGTGCACTACAAGCCACCTCCTGTGCTTTGGGCTTTCAACTAGCAAAGAGAGTAAAGAAAGTTGGGTATGCTCTCTTAGATTTGCAAAGGTTTTCTAATTTTCTTCACAATTAGGGTCCAAGTATGGGGACTTCAAATTTTCAAATTTATGAAAGGAATGCTTGGGATTCTCTATTTGTACCAATAATACCATCCTCACATAACACAATACAAACTGGATCTAGATGGTCACCCAAATCATCAAAGGTGGCGTGTTCTGGTTGGGATCTTGAGAGCATTCAGGGTTGGGGCTAGGCTTCAACATAATGCATGATTGTATGCACATAAGGTGCCATGGATTGTGGTCATAACCAAGAGCGGATGGACATGAATGATAAGGTAAATATGGGTGCTCATGGATGTAATGATATGGAGGAGTGAATAGTGAAATGTGTTTGGTTTTTTAGTATTTTGCTAGTTAATCTATAAATTTGAACATCGAATGTGATGGTAATCAATTTTTGTAAGGAGGTTGTTGATACTCCTTAATTTATTTATGCGAAATTTTCAATAGTGTTCAAAAATACAATTTTAGAAACTATATTGATGTAATTAAAAGGGATGATGTTGGGTTTTCTTACTGATTCTTTCCTAGCTAACCTATTTGAATCAGATTTATATATAAATATTATAGTGGCTTGCCACTTTTGCCTAAAAAAGTAAAAAATATTTATTTGACAAATTATTTATGATCACCAATTTTACAAAAATAAAAAAAATGTTCTAAATATTAGTATTTGAATCACTTTGTATTGTACAATTCCCCAAGGTTTTTCCAATTTGTTTATATGTTATTGTCATCTTAATCTTCAAGCCATATATAAATTCACTTTACTTCATCTTGGCATAATATGTTCCTAAAATGTATCCAAATTTATTGGTTTCATCTTCCCAAACTAGATAATGAAGATTTTGTAAGCCTAACACTAATGATGAGGCCTTCAAAAATATAGTTTCCTTCTCACAATATAAATCCACTGAAGGATGAAGACATCCTCATTATTTTTTAAGTGCTTAAATTTCATTGACAAATTATATATGACCTACGATTCTCCAAAAGTTCAAAAGAGGCTCTAAATATTAATTTTTGAACTTGCTAACTAGTAAACAAATCAATTTGCATTGCACAATTTTCAAAGAGTTTCTCAAAATTTTCCATTTTTCTCTATTATAGGCTCATATCATCTTAATCTTCAAGTTGTATATAAATTTCCTCTGCTTCTTATTTCCATCTTGACATAATATTCTTCCAACAATATATCCAAATTTGTTAGCTAAATGGCCCCTAACTAGATAATTAAGATTTTTGTAAGCCTAACATTGATGATGAGGCCTTGAAAGGTTTTTTCCTTCTCACAATATAAGTGAAACTTTGGTTCCAATAGAAATATACACTTATCCATATTTTCATGAAGAGCTTCCAATAGTGACCAAAATCCAACAATGTGATTAGCAAGATGATTTACACTTAGAAGCATGTAGTTCACACATGTGTGAAGTGTAAATGTGAAGAATAATTAAATGAGAATAAATCTTCCAAGGTTTTGTTTGCTACTTTGTCAAATTACCAATAGCATGCTAATATCAATGGACATGGCTATCCTCCCACAAAAATGTATAGTTGACCAATTTTCAAAAGATTGAAAACATCATGGATTTTTTTTGAAAATTTCAGTGTTTAATCTTCATGATCTGCATAGTTTGTAGTAAAAAACAACAAAAAATTTGGAGAAAAATCATTATGTTTTCTGAATCTGGAAAAAAAAAGTTTGACTTTCTTTTGTCTTTGGTACATTTTTCTGGGAGATTAGCTTGTGTCAATATCAGTTAGATGTATAATGCTTTTTTTAAGTCACTGTGAATTTGCAAGTTATCAAAAAGAAAGATTGTGCCTTCAATTAATCAAGAAGGGTTGATTTATTTTAGTTCTTTATAGATTGTAAAAGCACTGATGCATATTAACCTATCCATTTGGCAATCTTCTTGTCACTAGCTCCTCTAAGGTATTGATGTCTTAACTAGTAACAAGTACACATATTGAGTTACCTCCATCAAGTAGTGACCTTTTATCATTGAAAAAATGTTTGATAGACATGCCTTAGGGTGCTCTCTAATTTCCAATTTTGGAAATCCTTGTTTTATAACATTAATCATGACCATTAAATTAACTTTTGTAATGAGGTACCTAGTGCTATCCTAAGAAGCCACTTGCAAGCCCAAAAGGAGAGTCTAATCCTCCACATCAGATGCTATTTATTGGTAGTAACTTCATTGTAGCATTTATGACAATCTAGCCCAAATTTTTGAAAGAAAGCAAAGGTGCTAAATATGTTCCCTATACAAATCTATATCCGAGGAGGCATGCATAAAAATTATTTAATTATATATTTAAAACAAAATTAATATCAAAAAATTATACCATGAGACATAAATTTATACAGTGAAACCTGCTTTTAGTGAAAATTTTGTTGGATAAAAAGATAGAAAAATTGAAAGAATAACTTCTACAAGTATATGCATTTATGTAATATCTAATTCTTAAACAATAATTATTAGAATATTGAATTATTTGATTGTATAAATCAACATGATATAGAATTTTCCATGAGATATCCTTTGTAGAACAAACTCCATATTAAAAAACACATTTATTAAAATCCAAATGAGAGATACATCCAAACGTAGACACTACCTTCACTATAATAGGACTTTGGAAACATTTGTGTCCCTATGAATAATCTAATATTAAATCACCATCTCAAACTCTTAGCATAGAGCATGGAGAGAAGACAAAATCATAAACTGTTTAACTAAATAATGAATATCAAAACTATAGTATCATGCAAAAGCCCCACACCCACCTTAGAATTTACTAAGTATATAAAAAATGGATAAATGACTTCATATGAATATCACACAAACATATTAATTGGCCCCAACATAGAAAAATTAAAGTAGATATAACAAAATTATCTTAGGTGCCATGACTCCTACTAACTCAAATCCATGCTCCAAAATAGAGTGGTGAACTAATGCAAGTCCCATCTATAGAATATTCAAAATATTTGAATTTCTCTACACTAGGCAATATTGCTATTCTCTATTTTTGAATTTAATCAACAGTTATATAATCCTAGCATGTTCATTTTTTTAAAAATAATATGTAATTTTAGAACCTATAGTACATGAAATTCACACGTAGAATACAATAGTTGAAATATTTCCTTTTATTTGAACCCCTAGATATTTTCACTACTCAAATGTTGTACTACTTAGTCAAATATTTTACCATCTATCTGTAGACACCTAAATCTAATTACACAATTAAGTAATCTTATTGAGTCATCTCCTAAGGCATTATTAATCAAGTATTTAATGTTTACGTAATTTATGCTATCTCCTGGCTAATTAATTTAATTAATTGACTATAGTCCAATTTATAATCAAAAGAAAAATAATAGTTTGATTTATTAATTAAATCCCCATTCCTTTATTAAATTAAATATTTGCACAAAATTATTTAATTTGACTTTAAATTTCCTCATTTGATTAATTAATTCAATTAATTAAATCCTTAAACCTTAGCTGATCCTCAACCCATCCTTAACCTAGTGGTTTAGCCTAATCCAACACATACACCCATAATAAGCTTATTTAATTAAATAATTGAACTTATTTAATTAATCCATCCACTTGTATTTCTCTAACATACCCATTTGACATCCATATCAATCTCTTATCTAAAGCATATCACCCTCTTATCTAAGCCACATCACCCTCTTTTCTAAGCCTATTTACATCCCTAAAATATATGGACAATTTTAGGCATAGATTAAGACTTCCTAACTCAAGCCTAAGTCCACTCTCATGCCACATTGATGCAAGGAAGGGGTAATGGTCACCTCCTAGATATTCTTTCTTAGAGTCACACATGGAAGACAATAAATAGAGATAACAAACACAAACTTATAGAGGAATAAATGAAATAATGGACATATAATCTTCATTCAACATGCTAGGTATAAGGCCTACTTGATTACAACCATATAAATCCAAATTATAATAAACAAGATTAAAATCTCAGACTTATAGAGCCAAATATTTTTATTTTCCTTCTATCTTTAAACTTCATTGTACTTTTCACAATCCTAGACTCCTACTTTTATAGCCAACAAGACCACAAGTCATCCTTTCAAGAAAATTATTATAAATTATAGGTCCTTCCCCAAAGTAGAATTCAATGACCTTACAAATAAGAAAATTAACTTCTCCAAGGACAAGGATAGATCCATACGTGATCCAAGAAGAGATTTCCAAGTGCACAAAATGCCACAGATCCATATGAAATTGAATCAAAACCAAATCTGCATTTACTCGAGCTACTAGGAAATCATTATGCCTCTAACAAGAAGAAGGATAACTTTTGCAAATTATGGAATTAAGCTATGTGCTCTTAGCCTAAGAATCCATGATATGTACACATTATGGAGATGAAAATATGAAAAGAGAAACCATGAACAACAATGACTATCCTCCAAACAACAAAAAGGAGTAAAGAAAGCAAATATTTTTGGGTGATGCAAGATTGCCAAAGTACCCAAGATGCTCATTCATCGTACAATTGGGGTAAAAAAATAACTGATGTCCACATTAGGAATCCTTGATTCTTTGGGAAGCATCATAAATATACAACTCAACCTCTATGATCCAAGAACTATCTTCAACAAGCTTATTCTGCTACTAAACCAAATACTCTTTGCAGCCCTTTCCTCTAGTGCTTTTACTGATTTTGGTATCCAAAATCTTTTCAATCCCTTGTATCTTCCTCTTAGGATAATCAGGTTTATTATTTTCCTCTTCATCTAACTCATGATACTTGGATATGTTTAAAATATTAATCACAAGTGAAATATCCATATCCTTAGACAATTCAACTTCAAAAGCATTACCACTGTCATGTTTCTTCAAGATCTTAGAAGGACCAAACTTCTTCATCTTCATCTTACTATAGGTTCCAATCATAAATTAGTTTTTCTTTAAGTGTGTCATTATACCATCTTCAACTTCAAAATTCTTATGTCTCCTCTTCTTATCATATCTATCTTTATATCATTGATTACTATCATGTAAATTACTTTTAACCTCTTCATGCAAATCCTTCATAAAATCCACAAATTTCTTATCTTCAACATTGCTCTTTATCTTAGCATCCAATTTCCTTAATTCAATAGTTCCTCTTAGACTCATGATATTTACAATTTAAAAAGGATTCTTATTAGTGCTTCTATTCACAAAATTGTTACATGCAAACCCAACTTGTGCCAAAATCAAATCCCAATTTGTAGGTCTGTCTTCAATCAAACATCTCAAAAGGTTACCCAAACTTCTATTGATAACTTCATTTTGTTCATCTGTATATTGTTGAAATATATAACTAAAATTAAGATCATTATTTGGATCCCTCCAAAGTCTCCTCCAAAATAGCTAGTAATTTTTTTATCTTTTTATAAAACAATAGTCTTAGGAAATCCATAATGTCTCATAATTTCTCAAAAAAAAAGATCTTCTATATGTATTGCATTTGATGTCTTCTTGCAAGGTATGAAATGTTTCATTTTAGAATCTATCAACTAATAAAAAAATAGAATTATTACCTCTCTATGTTCTAGGTAGTCCCAAAACAAAGTCCATATTGATATATTCCCAAGGTTAGCAAGGAATAGGAAAAGGTGTGTACAAACCAATGTTTTAACTATTTTCTTAGCAACTTGACATATTTTGCAACTCTTCACCATCTTTTGGAAATCATTATATATTTACGACTAAAAGTATCTCTCATAACTCATCTTTGTTCTATTTTTCAATCCTAAAATATGCTTCAAATCCACCACTATTCTTCTCTTTTATAATGTTATCTATCATAGATCCTTTTGGTATGCATATCTAAACTCCTTTAAAAAAATGTTTTTAATAATGAAATAATCAACTCACTTATCTCATTCATCATTCACAAGGTTCTTACAAGATTTCCAAGGTTCTACAAAATCAAGGTCTCATACAAGTTCTTTAATTCTCAGAACCCAACACTTTAACTCTCATCTCGGTCAACAAAATTCTTCTTCTACTCAAAGAATTTTCCACCTTGTTATATTGTCAACTCTAATGTTTTAATACAAAAGAAAAATTCTACATATACTTAGCCCACTTCATATGCCTCTGATTTAGGCTATTCTAACTTCCCAAATACCATAAAACTTTATGATTAGTGTATAGTATGAATTCCTTAGGCATCAAATAATGTCTCCACTTCTTTAAAGCTTGGATAATTACATAAACTTATTGATCATAGAATAAATAATTCCTGTTAGGATCATTAAATTTTTCATTATATAAATCTATAGGTTTTCCTTCTTGACTCACAATAGCACCAATGACATTATCATTAGCATCACAATCAACTTGAAAAACTCTATTAAAATCTAGCAAAGAAAGAATGGGTAATTTTGTGACATTTTCCTTCAGTGTTTCAAAAATTCAATTTTCTTAATGTATCCACTTGAAATCATTTTTATTACCTCCCATAGTCTTTGTCACAACATTACAAATTGAGTTGGAAATTCTAATAAACTTTCTATAAAAACTAGCCAATCCATGAAATGATCTAACTTCTCTAGAATTATCAAGTGTAGGCCACTCAAGAATAGATTTTACCTTCTCACGATCCACGATCCATCTTCAAACCATTAGCTAAAATCACAAAAGCAATGTATACAAGCTCCTCCTTCATAAGGGAACATTTATTCTAATTTATCAACAACTTCTTCTCTTTTAATCTCTACAAAACTTGTCTAATATGCTTAGGGTCATATTATTTAGTCTTACTATATGTCATCAAGATATACAATCACAAACTTAACCAAGAATTTCTTCAAACATTTGTTCACTAGCCTCATTAAAGTACTAGGTGCATTAGTTAAACCAAAAGGGATAACCAACCACTCATACAAGTCTTCACTAGTCTTAAAAGAAATTTTCCATTCATCACCTTCCCTAATTCTTATTCAATGATAGCTTTTTTTAAAATATACTTTGTAAAATATTTTTCTTCACTTAGTCTATCCATAATGTCATCCATCCCAAGCAAAGCAAAGCAAAGCTATACTTCAATGTTATCTTGTTTATAGCTCTAGAAATCATGCACATTCTCCATTCTCCATTATTTTTAGGTGATAATACAATAGGTGTTATAGAAGGAATTAAAATTTATTAGATCAAAATTTTCTCAAGCAATTATGTCACTTGTCTATTCAATTCTTCATTTTCAATAGTATAAGTCTATGTGGTGCTTTCTTAGGAAAACTAGCTCTAGGTATCAAATCCGTACAATGAATTATACTTTTCACAAGGGGTAATCCATCAAGAATGTTATCTAAAATAATATCTTGAAATTTAGTCATGAAAGATCTAACCTTAGGTGCATGCTCAAGTTCATCTTGTTTCTCAATCTTTCTAGGGATCAAAGCAAAGCAACCATTTTATTTCTTCATATCTTTCACAAACTGATTTCCATCAACCAAAAAAAATCTCATAGAAGTACTTTGACTTCTCTCCAATTTCTCAACCAAATGCAACAATATTTATTTATTTCCATTAGGGAAAATAGTATACCTATTCAATCTACCTATTGGTGTTTTTCAACTACTAAACAACAAAATTGTCAATACCAAGATAATGAAACCACAAACAATCTAAGGATCAGCTACTTCCTATAAACAATTGAATGTGTTCCTTATTTTGACCCAACTGTAATGAAATCAAGATTGATTTCCTACTCTTTAGGATCTACAGAACCAAGGTGGGTATACTTGAGGGATGGTTCAAATGAATACTACTAAGTAAGAATCTTTTAGTTTCATTCTAATTCTCATCTCCTATCTATGACATATACATAGTTTGTTCATTCCATGACATTTTAAAATGATATACATCACTTATAAGTAGATTTGGTCACAATTCTTCTCAGATTTACAAATATTTCTAGCAATATTAGCTAACTAAGGCATAGAGATCAAATGCAAATAAGTGCTAACTACCATTGATATATCTTTTGAACAGTAAAGTAAAATAGATTTTGAAATTAAGATTGATGGTTCTTCATGATCATTCCTTCTGCAGACTAAAATAATTAGATAAGTGCCTAATCTATTGGGATCTAGAGTCTACTCAATTCCTACATCTTATTGATTGCATTACAATCAATATAATCATCAATTCTGACTAAAACTCATTGTTACAAACACCCCTTCTATTATTATGGTAACCCTATCAATTTCACTAAAGCATTTACTTCATTCTTTGAATTAAAAGCAATAACAAATTGACATACAATTTGACTTAATTGTATTCAATTGAATAATATTTTCTTGTACAGTTTGAAGGCAAATAGATAAGACAAATGGAGATAAGATTCGGTTAGAAAAAATGTGGTGATAGTTCATCTTTGCATTGATTTCTTTTGAAAAGTTTGCATACAATTGAATAAAACTCAGAATAGCTTAAGACCAAGCATTTAGATCCCGTCACACTGATACAATTCTCATAAATTTGTAGAGAAAAATATCAAAAGGTATATCTTTAAATTTTTTTTTGGACCAAACAGACCTAGTTAAGACTTAAAAAAGATAATAATTCAAACCATTTCTCTAGCCCTAAGATCTTAGTTATATAGTGTGAGATGCAACAAGCTTCAGGCTAAGAGAAAATGATAGATGTCCCTTAAGACAAAAGATATTTACATTCTGCTGTCAAAAAGACAAAATTTTGTGTAACAAAAAACTTATACATCATAGTATTCCTTTGGTAGGTCCCATTTCTGTTACACCTCCAAATGCTACTAATTCCATGGTCGGCTCCTATGCTATTCTAGCTCTTCTAAATATGTAGCTATTAGATTGACCAATGCTGTGTCTTGTACTAGTACTTGAAAATCAACCTCAACTTGAGGATTTTTGTTGTTTTTATCACGAACTAATAAAAACCACCTTTATTTCTACCTCTTCCTTTGCCATGTCATCATTTTGGGCTTCTGCACCTACAACTACAATTGGTTGCTTGTCTTTTTCCTCCTCTTTCTTCTGATCTCTTGAAGTTGCATCAATGATTTGTATTTCATCTTGATCCATCTCATCACCATCACTTTCACCTTCTCCCCACTACTCTTTAGAAGCAATATCTACCATCCATTTGTCAAAATGTGTGTCATCTAGTCAGTTAAATTATAGGATATCATTTTTCTTCTTAATCACATGTTCAACCTCTTTATCATTCTTAACAAAATCTTGTTTTAAAGAATCAAAGAATAAATGGATCTTCACCATTTCCTTTTTTGTGGTTGCCCACCATGCATGTCCTATTTCATTTATGAATTTATTCGTTCTTAAACAAAATAAGTCATCTATTTCCTTGGCCCACATATCTTTACTGTTCAATTTATTCTTTCTATCTAGAGCACATGGGATTAAGTCAAAATTTACACTTTTGTACTTATCCAAGTAACTAAAAATTCTTCTTTGAAACCCAACTCTTTTGTCATAAAAAATTGGGAGGTCACTAGTAATATCAAAAGTTTTTTCAATGTAGTCATCAGGAAATTCTATAATAGAATAACATAACAATGCAACCTTTTTCCTCCTCTTATTACACTTATTAACAATGAGTTTCAAAGTCTCTTCACTTGCTTTAATTTCCTCCCATATATTTATTATCCTTGCTAACTAATCATAGAATAATGGTGATTCAATTTTATCAACTAGATACATAAGAGTCTTCCTCAATATATCTTCATATTGCACATTTAACTCTACATATAATGCCCATAGTTGGTTCTTCTCTTCTTCAAAATCTTTAGCTGTATAGTATTGTGTGGAGTATCTAGGATTTCAATAAGAGGAGTGGATTTAAAAGGCTCCACTAGTGGGCAAGGGTATTTAATCCTTGGCTTGGAAGATCGTCCCATCACTTTGTTTTTAAGTTCAATCCTTTTCTGAACTTCTTTATTGTAAGCCTCCAAAACTCTCTCATATTTAGCCTATAATTCTAACCTTTCCCTCTCATCTCTCTCTATAGTGGCCAAAGCTAGGTTGGATGTGTCAACATTGAAATGTGCAACCTCCACATTAGTTGTATCTGGTACCCTTTTGATAATTATATTGCCCATCAATCTATTATCATCTGACTATGAGGAAACAGTCTTGGATCCCTTTCTTATGGACCAAATAACTAAGGCAGCATGGTTTGTACTGAATGTAGCACCTTTGATTTCTTTCTTGTTTTGATCCTATAGGTCTAATTTATTAGAAACAAAATTGAAAACTAAAGAATTTACTATATCCCAATTGGGTAGCAGTAAAACACCTGATGCTTTCACCAGTTGTCTTCCTTTCTTAGGGGTCAAGTTTTGGAGTTCTTATGTCATTTCATCTTTTATTTGTCTTTGTATGGCTACCTCCCCCATTTCTGGGTGCTCAATCCTCAACTTATTGCACCTTTCCTCATATCTACCTATGTTTGATCTCCATGCAAATTGACAGAAAGCTCTTGACTTAACAAATTGTCATCTAACAAAAATTCATGGCTGGCTTGTTCTATTATAGGGTCCAATTCCCTTCCTTTATAATTTTCTACTATCAAATCAAGGCTTGGCATTAGAGGCTCTTGAGGGTTTCCCTCATTCAACTCTGCTTGGGTAATAAATACTCCCCCTTGGGACCGTAGTTGTTCAACTTGCTCCCCAGTGAGCTGCTCCTCTCTAATCTGCAAAGGGGATTGGGTAGGTGAATACTCCTCAATGTGAGCACCTTTCTCTTTTATTATTTTCTGCCTCTTAGGGGAGGGCTCTCTTCCAAGACTATGCTAGTGGATCCTATTATTTGTTTGCCTTTATCCACAATAGTCTTCTTATTCTAGATCACATTATAACTTGACCTTTTTTGGACAATCAATTGTCCTATTCCCATATTGGAAGTGAATTCCAATCTCTTCATAACCTCTTTGACCTTATCTAGATATGCATTAATAAAGAATTTTTTTTTTCTCATTGATGGTTTCCATTGTTTTAGGAAAGGTAATCATGAGTTTATTGATTCTGTCTACCTCTATTTTTTCCTTATCAAAAGGCCTCTAATTCTTGTCAAATCAATGAATAAATTCCAAAACTTTTCCTTCTTGGTCTCTTGCTCCTACAAGAACTCATTTCTAATTATTTCCTTAGGGTAATATGGTTCATGTTCTACGGAACCAAATTTAGACCTTATTTTGAAAAATTGGTCATAAAAACCCTCTATATCACAAAAACATGCATGAGACACTACCATCTTATACTAGTCTAAAATTTTGTATAAAAATAACTAGCCTCCTTTTGTAATAACAAAATGATTGGCTATAGTACAAGTGGGGAAAATTGAGCCTCTTTGTCTTTTTACTAGATAGGTTTCTTCCAATCCTCCCAGATGCCACAACACTTCGGCTATTCCTATTTTTAGCGGAACTTGGTAAGGAAAAACATGAGGAGTCCCTTGAAAACCATAAACTCTAATAATAGTAGAAATAGAGTATGGTATAATATCCCCCCAATTGTGTGATACTTTCAAACTGGAAGGATTATCCATGGGCCTTGTTGGGACTAACAATTGTAGCTCAAATTTTGACCACTATAAATGCTTTTTGATGCCTGTGTACCTGACTGTACCTTTGAGCCCCATGAGGTGTTTAATGTTTCCAAAACTTTTCATTCAGTGCATCTACCTATTTCATGAAGTTAATATGCCATTTCGAGCCATTTCATGAAGTCTCATTCTGAATAATTGTCAAATCTACACACCTGTGTCAAACAACCACAAGAGGTTGTGTTTGCATTTGAATATCTTTAATCCAGAAATGTTTTATGAATCACCACTTTAGGAGTATCTAGTGTCCATACCTGAGAACCTATGTTTTAGATTTTGAGTCATTTTGAGTCTGTTTGACTAGGTTTTGAATCCCTCAAAGTTGGTAGTTTATTTTTTTCATGCTGATGCACATTGCACATAATTCTGGAAAGCCCTTTTTGACATGTTATAACATTGACCCAGTTGACCAAAAGGTGAAAATTCCTTATGTGTTGCACTGTAAATGTCAAAGACTTGTTATGTTTCAAGTTTCAGCTCATGACATATCCATTTGATCAGTTTTCAAATGTGATTCCAAATGCAATTTCTATCTTTTTACTGGTGTCAGCATTTGCAAATTTGTTGGAACCCCTGTTTGTACATTATATTTTAAAATTCGTGATTGGTGAGATTGAATGGATTGTACAACTATGTTGTCCTATGAAAATACTCCAAGTGTGCTAGTTTGCAAGTTTTGGTGAATCCATTTGCACACTTTTCCAGGTCAATTCCATTTGCAAAAATCACCTTTCTGCCATTGTTTCCAATCACCAATTTGAGTAGCCCACTTTGACCACTCACCATTTGTGCTCAGTCATTCTTCATGAGCCCAAATCGTAGATCCATAATGCCCTCATGACAAAGAATCAATGCCCCAATTTTCATTTTCTCAAGTGTCAATTTGCCTAGTTTTTGAAGCCAAATCCAAACCTAGTTTATTGCTTTCTGACGCGTTTTGGTGTAGGTGATTCTGAGAAGGAAACTTCAACAGTGAATATCTTTTGACGTTGAATTCATCATGAGATGAGATTCGACAGAGTGAAAGTGTGCAGAACAAAGATTTAGTGTGCCTGTTTTCAAGGCATGGTCAGGTGTTTAGGTCAATTTTTAAAGGAAGTCAATGGACTTCCTCACATGAAATTCACAATTTGCAAAATGATGGTAAAACCAGTTTTGAATGATTGTTCAAAAGGTCAAATGTGTTTTGAATTAGTACGAGGTCACCAGTGGATTAATTTGATGGTTCAAGTGTTTGAACACAAAATTTCTTTTAGCCGAACCCAATTTGGGGCTCGACTGATTTCATCAGTTGCTCAGAGTCTTAATAATAACTTCAACTATTTGGTGTTAAAGGGATTGTTCTCCTTGAGTTTTGAAGCTGAATCAAGTTTTAGTAATAAATCATTGAGAAAAGGTTCCTGGAGGTTTGGTGAAAATAAGGCAGATCCAGTAATGTTTGAAATGTGAGTTTGCATTTGTTGATTGGGGAAGAGAAGAACATTCAAATAGAGAGGAGTTCTATGTGAATGGGGAGGAAGGTGCCTTTAAAGTTTGAAGTGGAAGCTATTTAAAAGAAGGAAGATCTAACCCTCATTAAATTTCCATCTAAAAAGAGTGATTTGAAGAAGTAATGCAACCTATGTTAAGCATAAAATTTGTGGTGACTTGTGAGATGCCAAGTCTAGAGGAGGATGGAAATTTAATGGAAATGGGAACAAAAGCCAAAGCATATAAAAAGAAAGAACATAGCATAGCATAAAATGTTAGAAAGAAACATGCCAGAGATGATAAAGGAACAAAAGTTTGAGAGCTACTTTGGACGAAAGATGGCCGTTGATGCCAGTATGAGCATATATCAGTTCTTGATTATTGTTGGCAGAGTTGGCAATGAAATGCTAACAAATGAGGCAATAGTTTTTAATAAGGAGCTAGGCAAAACCAATGAGAACCCGTGGCTTCTGTATAATAGAAAAATTATGGCTAAAACAGGTATGTACAAGTCACAGGGGCAATGTAAAATGATGGAGGAGGCCTGCGAAACAAGCAAGAATGCAGTATGATAAAAAAAGAAGTAATCTCATGCATGAAAAACCAAAGGAAGCCGTTTCAGGCAAAGCTCAAGCAAAGAGGGAAATTTTTTTGAAAGAAATGAGAAGGAACCCATGGCTAATGAAGCTGTAGAGCAGTTTAAAGAGTAGTCCACGCAAGTCAAAATAGCTAAGAGAAAATCAAGAATGGCATCAAGAAAGTTAAAAAAGGAGTTCACACATGTTAAAAAGGAAGTTAACATATGGTTAAAAGGGAATCCACAGCCATTCACACCAACAAAAGAAGAGGCCATAGGAAAATGAAGAGGAACAAAACAAAAGCTACAAGAAGCAGTCAACATCATTGAGAAAATGAAGGATATTCAAAATGAATTATCCCACATTTCTCGTGGGATAGTTTTTTATGTCTTTAAATACTATTGCATGCAATATATGTTGTGTCTCGCGAAAGAATGCTTTTGGAAGCTGTGTGCAATGCAGGGGTCCCACTAATTTCATCAACCGGGCCAACCAAAAAGAAATTTTAAACAAAAACACATTGACGATGAAATGGCATGCAAAATGGAAACTACGCAAGATTGCACCATGTGGCGAGATGGGCGGATGGTGCAATTTTGCAAGAAGAAGATGCTCATCGGTTAAACAAAGCGAGAATCCAAGGATGTGACATGTGGCAAGTGGGTCCCATGTGTGATGAGATGGAAGTCAGGAGTGTGATCAGAGATGAAGCACAAGATGCTGCTACATGGAAAATCTAACAACGAGCGTAATTTTACAAAATGGAGATGTGCACCAGATAAATAATGCGAGATTGTAGGATTGTGACAAGTGGCAACAGGCCCCGCTGTGATGGTGACATGGCAATAACGAGGCCGATTCTATCTCAACAATGATTTGACGATTAATCAACCAATGTGAGACTACCACGTGGTAGGTGGTCAACAAAGAGTTTGACCCCAAATTTCAAGGCTAGGGTAAAAAAATGAAAATTATAAAAAAAAAATATTTTTAATTATTTTTTCAAAATGTGGATGTGTAGAATTCTTTTAAATTTAAAGAAGTATTTTTCTAAAGTTTAAACTTTAGGAAATTGTAAATTTTTGAAAATTCAAGGTTGCAGACAAAGAAGCCATAGTAGGGGGTATTTTTCAAACTGATATTTTGGGGGTTTTTGAGAGGCGAATATAGTAGTATTATATATTGCCAAAATCGGGAGAATATGAATTTTTGAATTATCTAGTTAGTTTCTGCATAGGAAGTAGTTTGTTTGAGCTATAAGAGGTTTTTTATCAAGTTCCCAATTTGCAACTCTATTTAGGTAATGAAGTTCAAAACTATTTCATAACATGGAAATGACTTGAATATCAATAAAAGACATTGAAAATGCAGTTGGGGTCATGTTTAAGTCAATTAAATCAGAATTTCACTAGCATTTTCATGAAGTTATTAGATTTTGGTGACTTGAAGGGTTTTCATCATTGAATAGAAAATATTTTGCAAATTAGTTACAAGTATTGATGAAAACAAAATCAGATCAAAGGGGTAGAAAGATGAAAGACATTTTTAGTTGTAGGAGAGGGAATTTCAAGTGGACACATGTCAATTGCATAACAGATCCAGGAACTCACTTCTTGCTATATCTTTCTTTCATCCATTCATTGTAGAGGTTGGAAAATATTGGAAAGTTTCTCTGGAATGAAGGCATTTAGTAGAATTGGCCCTAGAATTGATGAATTTTGAATGGAAGATTTGGGATCTGCTGGTTCCAAACCATGAAGCTTTTGCTTTGGCTATGAGAGCCCCTCTCCATCCCATTAGTTTCTCATTCCCGCCATTTTCTCTCTTGTATGACAACATTTGTTCATTGAATAGTCTAGTTCATTAGGTTTTTTATGAGTTAGGTTCATGCACTTTTATGTTTTATTTCAAGGAAATCAATACAAGGAACAACAAGTGTTTAGTTTCAATTTAAATCGTGTCTCCTTTCTCAGTTGAGCTATGATGTTTTAGGGTCTTTGAACAAAGAGCCTAGATCATAAGTGCGGTCCCTTAAGGCTATATGTTGCTTCATTGTTGCTTGTAATTCAAGAAATTATGTAAATGCTTCAGAGATTCAATAGGGTTTTAGGTTTATTGAGGAGGATATCAGGTAAGAATGAGATTTAGATCGAATATTGATATCCAATTTATAAGGTAAATGGATAGATCTAGAGTCTTGGCATAAGAATTGTGTTCTAGATATCCAAAATGCATGAAGGAGATTCATGAATTGGTCAATGGATGAGGCACTGATCTGTCATAAGATCATAAGTTTTTTGTTCATACCTGGTCTACATCCACTTTCCCCACCCATGTAAAATCAAATCAAAATTCAAATCATCTTTACATTTTATTTTGAAGAGCTAGAACATTTTAACCCTCACTCAGCTTGTGAATATCATAGAGTTGCAATTTACTACTATAGAGATGTGTTATTACATGAGTTAATAGGAGAAATAAGGGTTTTATCTACTTTATATTAGATTCAGTGTATGCTTTGATAATTGGTACCATATAAAGAATCTCTAGGTCCACTTGCCTAGGTTTTGCAGAGCCCGAAGAAGAAGAAGGGTCTAGCCTTATAGTTGGCCCAAGACTGTAGCCAGGTGTATCCATCATAGGAATTTGCTAGCCTTAGATGCATCTATCTGGTTTCTTGGTCATTTTCAAAACTGTTAAATTAAGAGCCAACAAGCTTGATAAAATCCATTAGTGCCTTAGGAATCCTTGGATTGTCCTTGAGTAAGAGGCATCTTAGCTTTGAGGCAAAATACCTATCAAACCTGGCAAAACTAGTCTTCTCTAGATCCCAAGTCATATCTACACTCCACAATTGAATTGGTAGAGCCTCTCCCTCATGTTCTCTATTCAAATCCATTTCTTTACCAAAATATGTTGCCCCTTTGAACAAAAACATGTGCATCAGCACAAAATAATGACCAAAAGTTTTTTCAATCTTGCCTTTGGCAATTCCAGCCAGACCTCTATGGATTTCTTCTACTAAGTAGGACGTGAAATCAAAAATAACATCAACACAAAAAGAAGAAATCTAAGCTAGCATATACATGAAACTTATAGGCATAATATTTTGTTCATCTTCACCAAAAACCCTACACAGAGTCAAATATATTTCTATAGCCTGAGAAGTGAAGTATTCCTTTTTAAAAGTCTCCTTAGAGGATGTTGTAATTGTTGGCAAGTTCCCAATCATGCCTATGTGTGCCCTTAGAGAACCCTACCTGATCATATCCCTTTTAGACAAATATTATTTTCCTAAACCTTATAGGTCGATGGGTGTATGATAATCCAATAGTGACTCTAGACCAAATATTTCTCAAATTTCTTCAAGGCTTATTGTGATAATACATTCACCATTTTTTCTTCTTACTACTCTAATTTCTAGATCATAGCTTTTGGAAATAGTCATCAATAAGTCAGCATCCATGAAGACACTAGGGACCACTAGCTTTCCCAAGTCAAAGTTCCAGATATTTACATGAGAGGCAAATAATTTCCTTTTTGAGAACCATTTTTTAAAGAGAGAAAGCCCTATTTGAGAATTTTTAGCATCCCTAACCCAATTTCCCTTATCAAACAATCCATTAGCAATCTTGAGTCTAGGGTTTAGGGAGATTAACTTTTTCACCTTGATAGTCTCGTTTATGGATTCAAGCAATAATTCAAGAAGATCATCATGAATATTTCTAGCCAAATAATCCTCTTGACCTAAAAAAAATTTCTTTGGAGGCATGGTGAACAACTTTGCAAAAAATTATAAAACTTTAATGTATATGGTGAGAACATAAACTTACTTTGACTCTCTACTACCTTCAAGAATTCTACAATATTTTGTGGAGAAGCTGTAAATCTTTCACATTGTGGTCACGTAGTGCAAATTCTTAGTAGCTCTAAATTCTTTGAAAGCCTAGAGATTTGTTTGCATATGAAAGAAACGACAAGATTTTTTGCAATATACTCTATTCCTAGGTTGCATGAGGAGTTTTAAACCTTCATAAATGAACTGTAAGGAGAACAGAGTGACACCACCTTCTAATTTTAAAAATATGCCACCGATCTAAGAAAAATCTAACAATCCAAGAATAAAAATAAGAATGACTCATTTTTCACTCACCAAGTTGGAAGTCAACCCAATTAGCTTTCTCCATATAAGCTTTTCTTTCACTGCTGGCATTTTAGACTGGTTCCATTGGCACTTCGTGGACACATGTCACCTTCTCGTTATGTCACCATGCTTAAGCAGTGAGCATATTCTTTATGTGACATAACGACCATTGTCAATTCCACTTCAAACTAATCATGTGTATTTGATCAATGATTTAATGTGACTATGGAGGGTCCCTCCTTTTCTTTCTTAGGTCGTTATGATGCTACCCTTAAAAAATTAGCCAGTCCTCATAGCGACTTAGTGACAATCGTTGATTAACTATAATTTGATGGTCTTGAATCTTCATCTGCCCTTTTCTTTCATGCATTACCATGTCATATGTGACTTGGCAATATTCTGAGAAGCTGGTAAACCATATAATATTTTAATCCTTTCTATAACACCATAAAACTGAGCTTCGCCATGTTTCATCTTTTCCAGTAAGGCGCTATGTCACTACCAACACTCAATGTGGATTTTTTGGTTGCGACATAGCAACCTTTGGCATACACATTTTAACTAATGTCAATGTGTCACACTAGATACTTGACTCATCACTAATTAGGAGACTCTTGGGACCCACCCTTTAAATGTTACCACATTTCCTTTTTCTGTCAAGGTGCTATGTTGCTATCAATGGGATTCCTTCATTTTTCGATTGTGACATGTTGACCTCCTTTAGGCTTTTGAAATTTTGATATCGAGAAAGTTCACCATTTTTTTCCATTATTACTACATTCAGTGCTTCAGACAACACATCATGAGCATATATCCTCATTAAAAATAGAATGACTTTACGGCACCTATCCATTTACAAACCTTACACCTTTTGATTTTTTTGTTAAGGCATTATGTCACTACCGACAGGGCTCTTTCATTTTCTAGTCACGATATAGCAACCTTTGAGATTTTCCCAAACTTGTGATAGAACATAAAGTGTCTTCCACCTAGTTCATTTCTCTGATGCTGACGCTTATGACATCAACCTAATCACCAAGAACTTTTAAAATAATGAAAAATAGGCATCCCATTTTCTATTTCTGTCACCATCTTTTTATTTCATGATGGTCACCATGTTGCATAGGATAAAACACTCACAACTTCACTATGTGACATGACAACCACTATAGATTTAGGAAAGATTTGATGGGAGGAAAAACTCGAGAAGAAAATATTGAAAAGTTTGAAATTTAAAATAATTTCCCAAAAAGATATTTTATTTTGGAAACAAATTGTGACTCCAAAAAAACATTTGAAAAATACAAGCATCAAACCTAACATGTTTATTTGGGACATGAGATTTTATTTTAGTAGGGTTTCACCTAGGGTTAAAGTTACACAAAAAACCAAACCCTTATCTAATTTTTTACACCTAAATTTAGAAAAATTTTGCCTTGTAAAAAATGAGACCACCACTACCATCATACAAATATTTCTTATCATATCACCAAGATCTTCCCAAAAGTATATAACAAAAATCTATATGCATGATATTACACATGACTTCATCAAGGTAATTTCCAAATTTAAATTTCACAAGGCACTATTCACTTACTAGTAATTTGCATTTATCCTTGATCCAAGAAATGTGATAAGGTTAGGTTTATCTAATCTTTAAAAATTCAATTTATTCATCAATTCTTCAAATGGTAGATTCTCAAAAATGCCACGATCAATGATCACTTTGCAACATGTCTCTTATCTTACATTAGGTCTTAAATAGACCTTTCCTCAAAATATGTTCATTTTCCAAATGCTCATTCCATAAGGTTCTCCTCATCATTAGTGTAGTGCCTACCCCTAGTTTACATTCGGTTATTATTTCCACTCTTTTAGGCTAGTTCATGTTTATGCTTGATGATTAGTAGCATTATTTTCCAGTTTATTGGATATTGTGATATGAATATCAGGATGAACACAGTTAAATCCTGATATTCATATCACAATTTGACTAGCTGTGGAAATTATCTCCTACTTATTATTGGATATTGTTTTCATACTCAGTTGATTATACGATGAGACTACTTTGGTACTAGTTAATTCATGTATTCATGATTATACCTTGATGATGATTATTTACAATGACTTTAGTTATTAGATGATATTAGTTAGATCAAGTATTTATACGTGTTTTCCTATGGATACTTACCCCATACTGCATGTTAATGGTGTGCATGTATGTTTTCTTTAGGAATGACGTTTCTAATGTGGTTAGGGAAGGAAATCATAGTCACTTGCTAGTCGAGATCTACACGATGCACCACTTCCTACCATTGCCTATTTAGTTTAGGATATATGTGTTTGTACATGCGTGGATTTTATGCAGATTGTAGGTACTAGGTATCAACTTCCCTGAATTGCTAGGATGAGCATACCCTATCACAATATCTCAATGTTAAGAGAGGGGAGATCAATTCTTGAGTCCAAATCCTAACCATTAAACCAATTGTCCTAGAAAATTATGACAAGTATCTGAGATGATTACCCTTTTGAATTTTTCATAGGATGTAAATTCATGATTATAACCCTTGAGTTTGATTTTGTATGTTATATTTTATGATGTGTTGTCATATTTCATCTTGTAGGTCTTTAGTGATTTTTCTATTAATTAAGTCAAATTAAAATATTAATTAATGATTTAATTTAATGGAAAATTATAAAGATAATTTTAGTATTTAATTATATTTAATTAATTGAGAAATTAATTAAATAAAAACAATTAAATTTAAAGAGAAAATTATAGTCTAATTTGAGAGTGTAATAATATTAATTTAATTTAATAATAATATATTTAGGAGATCATTTTTACATAAATGCAAAATATCATTATTACTTAAGCTAATAAATATTTTATCAAAAAATGCTTTGAAAATTAATTAAAGAGAGAAAGACAAATTAATTTATTAAAGATATTTTAAATTGTAAAAAGTGTGCATGAATATCCAAAACGTAAATAAAGAGTTAAAAGATTGTGATCAATGAGTTCCCTCACATGATCGTACAATCAGTGCCTCAAATTTAGGGAAGAACTCCATATCAGAGATTAAGAGTTTTTTTTACAAGGACCAAGAATTTTGGAGAAGAGATTTTTCAGAGAGAAGGTTTTGAGGGAAAAGAGAATTCTCTCACAATCTTTGAGTGGTTGTGTATTAGCATTAGATTTGGGTAGAATATTGTGCTTTAATCATTTAATGAATTATGTTATTCAATATTCTTGTCTACATCGTGTTTGTTAATATATTTTTCCAAATTTGATTTGTGATAAATCTTTCAATCTTTCATGATGAATTTATTGGTATTCATATCAAATAATATCTAAATATGAGGATTGTAAGATTAGGAAACCCTCGTTCTATAAATTGAATAGTTATTTTTCAATCAGGAATAGTTCTGAGATGAAATCAAAAAAATTAGAATGAAGATTTTGATTGGTTTATCTAGGTTTCCCTATCAGACTAAATTCACAATGTTTATATATATATATATGTATTGCATGAGGAGCTTGTTTTAAAACCAATTTATATTAATATATAACAAAATTTAAAATAACAAAAAAAATTGAAAGGAGGTGGGGCCACCAAACCCCCACCTCCCTTATTTTCCCCTCTTGGCGACGATTTGGGCTGTGAGTGCGCATAGTAGTAGTGCGACAACAACCTTTGAAGGCCAGCCGATGGACCTAAAACACTTTTTTCATATGCGATGTTTTTTTAAAAATTATTTTATTAATTATAAATTTTACTAAATTTAATTATTCTTTATTAATAATTTTTATTATTTATTAATTTAATTAAGGATTAATTAATTATTAATACAGTGTGTTTTAAATAATTATTAATTTAATTTAGTTAATTTAGTCTAATTAAGTTTTTAATTAATAATAATTTAATAACATTTAAGTTTTTTTTTTTGATATTATTATTTAATAATTTTAATTATCAATAAAATCATAGCGATTTTAAGTAATGATCAATTATCATTATTATTATAATTTATTAGAGATAATTATTTTAAATTCATCTTATGATATTTAATTGTGAACTTTGGAATTTCATAAGTTAAGAGTAACTGTGTAATTTGTTCTATCATGAGAAATGGGTTAATTGGTAAGGGTAGAAATGTAAATCTCATCTACTCAAAAACTTACATTGAAACAAAAACTTAAGCCTCACTGTTAACTTAGATTGTGTGTTTTCAAAATCAAAACAAACTATGAAACTACATTGTTAACTATATGTTGTCTTATGTTTTGGGTTTGGGTTGACTAGAGTGTTGACTAGTCTTAGGATGTTTACTAGAGGCTTGGGAGTTCCATTTTTGTGATATTATGATGATGCTTTGATCTTGATCTTTTAAACTCAACCATGGTAATATGTCTGGTATGCTCTATGATGAGTTTGGATCTATTTTTCATTATTGCTTTTAGTGTTCTTGTGTGAAAATGAGATGAATGGTATGACCTATTTGATTTAAACTTTGAGTCTTCAATAAGTTATTTATGGATGCTTTCTAGTTGCTTGTTAAGGACTAAGGTGTTCTTGTGAATTATTTTTTAATTCTTTCCAATCAATTGTATAGGAATGAAGTGAAAACTATGATTCTTTGATTTGTTCTTTTATGAGCTTAGGGTTGGTTATCTATATGTAATGTCAGGAAGTGGCTTGCAATGGAGGTCAGAGCCCAAAGTGGCTGATACGATAACCCATTGTAGGTTATTTAATAAGTGAAAATAGTGCACTAAATGAGAGTAAAATAAACCTAATAAGAGTCTTTTTCTTTCCTCACCCATGCCTCCAGTGCTAGTATAGACTAGGATGAGAGTAGAGAGGATGCTTGGTTGTGACCATGCATCATTAGTATGCCTTGTCAGTATGAAAGGATAATTGTGCCACATAGAGTCACTAGGGTGCTGAGGTCAAGTTAGTTTGCCAAGGTAACTTTAGAGTTGATTCATGCAATGAAACTTGCCTACTTGCATAGTAGATTTCCCACATGTCTTTGGTTTCCTCTAGGTCTAGATGTCATGTTATCTTGGAATCTTTTGAGTTAAATTACTTTTAGGGTTTTCCTTGACATAGATATTACTTTAATTTTTGGGATTGTTATCCTATTTGGGACTTGAGACTATCTCCTTAGCATGGTGGGAGTGGACCTTTTGGAGTTGCCACAAGGTTGGGCAGTAGTTCTTTTTACTTTTACGATTGAAGTTCTTCCATTGATGCTATGGCTAGAGTTCCTTGTTCTGCTTTTACTTTCATTCTATCTTTCTATATTATGATGGATGGTTATATTTATATGATGGATTGATTTACTTATTATACCATATTTAATTTCATGGATCCAAAAGGGATGATGTAATCTATTTTATAAATGTATATTCTTTCAGCTTTTCATACATTGTGACATGTACAGTGGATGATTGTGCATTCTAAATTAATGCCAAGTGGCATTAAGAACAAATGTATATTATTTAAACAAATTGAATTTGTAGTTATTCTTTCATATAGATGTGTTATTTACTAGCTTTAGTATTTTTTAAATTTAAATGTGATTCAACATCTTGGGATCCTTAAGGAATGTAATCTATGATGTTTTCTTATGTATGATTGTTTGTTATTTCTTTCGCTATTTTATAATTGTTCTACACATTTTTTTTTTTAATGTTTGGAAAACTTAGTAAAACTTTAGGTTAGTTCTTTTGGATCCCTTGGTAGGGCATTATAATCATGTCCTTTCATTTCTTGGTTTCATTATCATCTATAGATTCTTCCTGAATAAAAGTATTTTTGCTACTCCTTCCAAATTTTGTACCGAAAATTGTACATTCAAAAGTCATATGTGCTTCTTCAATATGCTTAAAAAAATTTCCTTTAAACCAAGCTCTATCTTTTCTTTTTCCATTACTATTATTCCTAGAGTAGCTATTATAGCTACCTCTAGTGTAGTTACATCTACCTCTTCTTGAACTATCTTCTTTCCATTTAGAATTACCCTTGACATTATATATATTTTCATATCTGCTACTTTCTCCATAAGATCTTTCTCTAGTGTGTTTAAATATTTAACCTCTTTCTCCCTATATGCTTTCTTTTTTCTTCATGAAAACTTCTTCATCTTTCAATGCATACAAATATGCTTCAACACTTTCCATCTTTACAAAGCTAATCTCATTTTGTATAGAAGTCTTCAATCTATTCCAGTATCTAGAAACTTTCTCAACTTCATCATCAACATGACTAGATCTAATATCAACTTTATAAATTTTTTCTATATAATCTTTCACAGTCATTATTTATGTCTTAAATTTTGCATTCTTTATAACAAAATTACTAGATAATCAATAAGAAGGAATTTCTTCTTCAATTTATAATGCAGGAGAATACTAGGTGTAAGAGAAATCTTGCATCACCCAAAAATATTTATATTCTATTTTTTGATAAGGATTGTTTTAGTGCAAAGTTATTTTTTCTAGAGGCTTGGTACTTGGTAAGTGAGCCCTACGAGCTTATAATGTCCCAATTTTACAAGAGGATGTTCCTCTTCAATATATCAACCTACCAGTTGAAGCTTAGTACCATATCATGAGTATTCATGGATTTTTGGTGTGCAATTTTGGTGTAAAAGCTTTAGGCTCAGCTTTGAAGGTCTAAGCCTACCTTGATGAGGCCTAAATACTCAAGGAATGGGTGCTTGCACTGACTTGATCTTGTAGATTTTTGCCCCATTTTTATTCTAATCAATTGGAAAAAGTGAGTATTATGTAGTTAGTGAGTCTAGTCCTCATTTGTGTGTAGGTATAAATTCCAAAGATTAGGTGATCTCTATTAGATTTTCCCTTTTCCCCGTCTCTTTCCCTCTTACCTAGTGGGTGTTTGTTTTGCCTTGTGAAAAGTTAGGTAAGTTAGTATCTAGTCCAATAGAGATTGAATTTTCTCATTTGATGGTCAATCATGCTCTAGATTCACTCACAGTGTACCACTCCATGATAAGTAGGAATTTGTAGAAATTTGAAAATCATCTTCTTCTCGATGGGTTTTGAACTCATGAAGGTGATTTCCCATAATAACCACTTGACAACACATATGGATTAAAAATATGAAAAAGGTGAAGGGTTCTAAGATAAATTAATATTTGAATCTAAGTTAAGATCTCCAAGCATTATTTAGATTTTCTATTACTCAAATATTTAAGCCTTGGTGGAAAATCTAAAGTTGTCTTTTCCTCAGTGGGTTTTCAACCCATGAAGATAGTTTTTCGCAAAATGGCTTGAGGTGAAAAATGAGATGTTTAATCACTCTCAAATAGGTCCTCACACCTTAACCAAGCATTCCTATCTTCTAGAAATGTTTTTGTTGAAGATTTGATCTAGAAGGAAGTAATGACAAAAAATGGAAAATGTCTTCTCCTCGGTGGGTTTCCAACCCATAAAGACAATTTTTCAAATTTTCAATTAAATCAAGTTAATGGTTGAGTTTGGCCCCCATTTTAGATTCAGAATATTTCAAAATGATATTGGAGTGGATCAAATCATTAAGGAAGAAGAAATATAGCAACAATCTCATTTAGTGAATTTTCCTCAATGGGGTACCCCAATGGTAACTTTCCAAAACTTAAAGGAAAATGGAAAAGTAAGCAGTGATCATATAACAAGTTACCATTGAGTTTTTAAAAATAGTGAAAAGACCCCTAGATTTTTGTTGAACTCTTGAATTCACTATTCAATGGGTATTTCCTCAAATTCATCTATGTGGCTCAAATTTTGAAGATCAACGGATGAATTGAAGGTCTCATATAAAGATGCAGAAGTAGTTGAATAAGTTACCACATTTTCCTTTGATTTTTCATTCTCTCAATACACATGGCTTTTGAAAAACTTGTAATCATTTCATTCATTATCTCATTCACTTTCTCAATTCAAAATCTTATTCATGAACTCATAGAAACCAAGTTTGTGGGTTTTGATGGGTTAATTGGCATCAAGTCCCAATTGCAAAACTTCACAGATACTTCTCTTCGCTTCTTTAACGTGGTAGACTTCTAGAAAAGGTTGATATCTAAACAAATTCATCCCATTACCAAGAATCTTTAAGGATGTAGTTTAGTCATGGCCACTAGTTTCCTACTTGGAGTCCAAGACTTGGAGTTGATTTATGAATGAATTCATTACTACAACCTAGAAACCAGGAAAATTGTGCTACTTGACGATTTAATGCTAATCTCAATTGATAGACAAATATTAGTGAACTAACTTTGTGTGTCAAAGTGGGAGGACTTCTCTAATTTAGACTTTGGTGGAGCTTTCTCAAAATTCTCACTACAAAGACATTAACTCCAATCAAGAGGAAAATGTTCAGTGTAGATATGCTTGGGACTGCATCTGAGGTGATTGACATAAAATCATGGCTAGAAAACACCTTGGATAGAAAGAGGAAGAGGAAAGAAGAGGGAGTCCCCAAAAAAGAAACTTTATCTCTAGCTATCTATTCTAGATTAACATTGGATAAAGTTGAGAAATAGAAGACCCTAATAATTCTTGATCAGGGCCTTGATATAGGAAACTTAACTATGGAGGTTGCTAAGACCACCAAGGAAGGAAGACTTAAATACTTGAATATAGAAGAATTCACATTGCAATTTGCATACCTCAGAGAAGTTAGACAGGACACCAAAATGGGCCTGTGGAAATCAACAAATGATGTGATAGAAGGACAAATTGAAAGTCTCAAACTTGCTAAAGTCAGAATGGAGGTAGAGATTCATGAGCTTAATTACTTCATTAGGTAACTAGCCACTCTACTGGAAAACATCTTGGGAGTGTTAGCCACCAATAGTCCTACATCCATAGACATTCAAGCTATCATCTCCTAGCTATAGGAAGACAAACACTTTGGGTAAATTTGTAGGGGTTGGAGCAGAAAAATCAAGTTTTAGGGACTTGTAGTCATAGAGAAACTTGGTAATGTAGTACTAAGGCTTAAAATAGAGAAAGATAATATCTCAACTAACCAAGCTACCCTATTAGTAGAAAAAACCAAGAATGAGGATTGCATTTCCTTATTGAAAATGATCATCCACATGAAGGCTAAGGAAGTAGTAGAGGTAAAGATTTTTCCTAAACGAGATGAGCCCTTATTTGAATGGCTACAAAGTATACAATTCAAATCTAAAATAATTCTAGTGATAAAAAAAGGATTAAAGGAAACAAAGACTAAAGTTAAAAAGGATCAAGATAGAGACTATTAATTACTAAGAGGTCTATAGACAGACTCCTAAGCCAGTGGACAAGGGAAAAGGATAGTTGGAGTTGCTATCATGCAAAAGAATTTCTTTAATTATCTAGATAACTTAACAAAGATCTTCTAATCATTAGAATAGAGTGTCAGAGCTCCAAAATCTTTGTGGGTGTGTACACATGGCTATGGAGGTAATATAGGAGTAGTTGGATTCCATCAAAGACCTAACCAAAGAGAATTCCAAGTGGCTCTTGAGATACATTAACATTCATGTTCATAGACTTGAGAAGTTGATCCAAATCATTGTTTTTGCCAAAACCTATAAGGCAAAGTCACAAAAAGGAAAGAAGGTGAAGTGATTCTTATCCCCTTCTTTCATATTTTGATGTAATGATTGTAACTGACAATTGGCTCCTTGCCAATTGTCAATTTTGAGGAGATGAACCAATTTGAGTCTCATTTTGTAATAGTCATCTTGGAATCCTATATGTACCTAATTAAAAGATTAATAAAGGTCAATTAAATTTTTATGTGAAATACTTCATATTGCAAAGACAAGTTTAATGTGTTTTATATCAATTATTTACTATTCCATCATTTGTGATAACCTAGAACATCTATTTTAGTTGGATTGAGTTTAGGAATAAATAGAGTTTTGTTCCCCCATTCAATACAACAAGCTAAAGATAATAGTAGTGTTATTGAAGGTTAAAAGAGATCTTGTCTTGCATAATTTTTTGAGTTAGTCTATTTCATGTTAGATTCAAAAGCATTGTATTAAATAGGTAATTCATAGATGGAATTAATTTTTGTATCATGAAATTATGCAGGTTCTAAGATGTATGAATTCATAGATTTGATTAGCATTAGCACCTAAATCTTTACCTAAGTTAGTCCCTATTTAGGCCTAACTTGGTTTACCTATTCTGTTCTCGAGTCAAGAGCATACCCTCTTTTTAGGACTAGGAACAAACTTATTCATTGCATATCATAACCATAACGGAGCTATACCTATAAAATTCAAAGGGAAATAAGTTGTTTAGCTATGATTTTCCAACTACTCTATTCAACCATTGTTCATAAGTTTTGGGCATTCAAATAGTTAGTATAAGTGAACAATTTGTTGACCAATAGATTTTTGGTGACTCCACTGGGGAGACAAATAGTCACTAGACTAAGAAGAATTATAGTATGAAGAAAAATGGTGCTACCTCATGAGAATGTATTCCCCATACTCCAACCCAACCTTGGCTTCCAAGATGACCAAGAAGATATTATGAAGTCCTTGAATACATTTGTCTGGAGATATAGGAGAAATGTAGAACACTATAGGAATGCTAGCCAAGTACTAGAGGAAGAAGAAGCTAGAGCTGAAGTGCAGGAAAGAGCTATTCAAACGAGAGAGCTTTGAAGAGTATAAAAGAGGTAGAGAATAAAATAATTAGGAATCTTGGAACAAGAAAGATTCCTTAGAAGCACCAAAGATCAAGGTGGGAAAGACCCTATTTTTGAGAGACTTGCAGAACTTGATTTTCCCATCTTAGACACACCAGAACGAAAGGGTGATAAGAAGAGTAGAAGCAAGCCACCTTCACCTCCCAAAGATAAAAATTCATTACACACAACTTGTTAGGTATTGGCTTTACATGGAGTAGTTTCTCCTCCAGTTGTCAATTTCCCACAATACCTTGCTAGATAATGATGCCCACTCCCTAGGCTCCAGTGACTGATCCATTGGACTTCACAACATATCACCTACTTCCATCTGGGTCAAGAAAGAACTTTCTTAATTTTTTAGGTGATGAGAAAGTTACTATTGATGAAAAAATCAAGGCTTTCTTTGCAGTGACTCATATCTTGGGAGTAGCATATGAAGACATAGCTATGAGACTATTTGTGGAAACTCTAACAAAAAATGTCATAGATTGGTTTTACCACTTGGATAATTCCTCAATTATGAGCTGGGCCAAAATGAGATTGGATTTTGAAACAAGATATAAAACTATAGAAGGTGAGAACACACTACTAACTCAGTTGATGTTTATCAAAAATTAAGCCTTTGTAAGTATGAGGGGGTTTTGTTGCTAGTTTCAATAAGATCACTAATATAATCCCCACTGCTAATGAACCTACTATAGGTAATTTAAAAAATTTCTTTATAAGTGTAATACCACCTAATATAAACTATGATTTGAGGAGGTCTCATCCCATAGACTTGGAAGATGCTTAGAAAATAGTAGTTGAATTAGAAGATGACTTGATTTTCACCAGAAAATGGAAATGAGATTTTTGCACCAAAGCAAGTACTAGTAACACCACTTCATCTGAAGAGATGTAGCAAAAATTATCAAATGAACTAGTTTCTATGAAGAGGAAACTCTGCAAATTTAATAACACTTACCAACATAATTTCCAAAATCAACTTGGGAGGAACATTGATGGGAAAACCTTACAACTCACTGGTCCACCAGAAAGACTGGCTATTGAAGCTACACCCAAAAAAGGAAATATGTATGTTTTCCACCTAACCATGGATCATGATAATGAATTTTTCCTTAGATAGCTTGTATGATGTAGTTACTATCCAATAATGAATTGAATGCTATGAATTCTAGTCTCGAGTCAGATTCCTACTCGAATGGTGGCTTTGGAAATTTATTTTTAGAGTATGAATTAAACTCAGAAGGACTAGGTGAATGCTATGCTACTACTGATGGGACCACATATATGATGTTGATTAGAAGCCAAAAAAATAAGAAAAAAATTGTTGGTAATCCTCCAGGTGGTAATGAGGCTTCTACTTCAGGTATTGGTAATTTGGATCAAGGAACCAAGGCTTCTCAATTGGGTAAGGAAAATGTTTCTTTTGATTTCATTCAACTTTGTAAAGATTCCAAAATTCAAATCTCTTCTTAAGACTACTTGAAATTTCATCCCTTGGAATTAAAAAGATTGGTAGATTATTACAATGCAGATGATATAAACCCGAATCATAACATCATGACCAAAGAAGAAGATGAATCCTTAACAACTAATCTTTTTGACCATGAGGAATCTACAGTTTTGGCAACCTTTACCAGATAGAAACCTGACCCATTTTATGTGTTATTATACATTAATGGGTGAAAACTAAGCAATTGCATAATTGATTTGGGTGCCTCAAAAAATGCAATGCCTTTTTTCTAGCTAAATCTCTAGGCCTCACTCTTACTAAAGTTCATGGAAGATGTTATTCTATGGATGCCAAACAAGTCCCCCTACTCAGTCAAATTGAGGATGCTCAAGTAGCACTAGCCTCCCAGCTAGAAAAGAAATTGTTACTGACTATTCTAGTTATAGATATTCTAGCTAGCTATAGATTTCTCCTAAGAAGAAGTTCCTATAGAGACCTAGGAGGAGAAATAAAATTGGATTGGACTCAGCTGGTCATACCCATAGGAAGCAAGAAAGAAAAGTTAGAACCTGAGGAGAAAACCAAGTTTAAAATTTTTAAGTTAGATGACCCCAAAGCTCAAATTCTCTACCAGGAATTAGAATTTGGTAATTATATGTTGTTCACTAAGGATGTCTTGAGTGACCAAAAGGCCAAAGAACAAGAAGACCAAATTCTTATTGAAGAAGAGGAATCATCATCAGTATGGACACTAGAATTTGATGGAAGCTATTCCTCATCCAGTTTGATGTAGGAGTGGTATTGATATCACCTAAAGGATAACTTTAACCTATGGCATTCAAGTTAGAATTTGGGAACACAAAAAACACAATGAAATATGAAGCCTTATTACTTGGGATAATAGCTATGAAGGAAAAGGGTATAAAATATTGAAAGCTTAGGGTGATGCAGAGCTTGTTGTATGACAAATCAAGGGGCAATACTTTATAAAGAATCATCAATCAAAAAATTATAGAAACAAGGTCCGGGGCTCGATGAATTCTCAATTGAATTAGTCCCAAGAGAGATGAACTCTATGGCATATTCACTAGCCATTTGTGCCTTCGTACTACTTCCTCATTCAAAATTCAAGAACAAAAAGTATCAAGTAGAAATTGTGTATAGACCTTTGGTGTCTGATAAGATGGAAGCCTAGAAAGTGTTTGAAGATGATAGAAGTCTACAACTATCCTTAGAAAATGCTAGGACTATTTGCAAAGATAATTCTAATGAAGCAATTCAAGAAGACTCTCACAACAACAAAAAAGAGACTGGAGCTATTGCAATCCAGTTACAAGGTAATATCATTCCCCCATATTTTGTATTGTTAGAAAAGATTTTCAATAGACATGATACTTATATTAAGAAAAAGTGAATAGAAAAAAGACCTACTAATGGTGGGTATGAGGGTGTAAATATTGGAGACATGGAAAATCCAAAAATGATCAATATCAAGAAATGTTGCATGTCTGAGGAAAAGGAAGCCACCAAACAACTTTTCATAAAATATCAAGATGTATTCACATGGAGTTATGAGGACTTGAAAAGCTATAGAGGTGGGAGAATGAAACATCATATCCCCTTGAAACTTGATGCAACCCCTTTCCAACAAAAATAGAGAAACTATAATCCAAAGATAAGTGATGTCATATTTTAAGAGGTTGACAAGATGCTAAAGGCCATAATCATTTACCTTATTCATCACTCTATGTGGATAGAAAATATAGTGCCAATTAGAAAGAAGAATGAAGAGATAAGGATTTTCATAGATTTTAGAAATCTAAACCAGGTGCCTTTGAAGGATAATTATGCCCTCCCTAACATGGACAATCTACTAAAAGTAGTGGCCAAAGAAAAAATGATGTCCATGCTAGTTGGCTTCTTAAGATACAATGAAATAGAAGTGGAAGAGAAAGATCAACACAAGAAACCCTTTACCACTTCGTGGGGTACATTCACATGTCATAGAATGCCATTTGGTCTTATCAGTGCCATTACCACTTTTCAAAGTTGCATGAATAAATCTTATGCTGATTTGAAATATCAAATCATCATCATATGCCTAGATGACCTTATGGTATTTTTGAAGAAAATAAAAAATCATATAGAAAATTTGAGGAAGGTTTTGCAAAGGTGCTGAGAAAATATGATCTCTCTAAATCCTAAGAAATCCATTTTTTGTGTGATAGAAGGATTTTTCTGAAACCACTAAGCATATTGTAGATATGACGAAAGGGAATTCAAGATTTAAATGGAATGATGACAAAAAACAAGCTTTCTAGAATATAAAGATTGCCATTGGTAATGCTCATGTACTATGTCATCCCAACTACAAACTAGACTTCATGATCTATTATTATGCTTTTAAACACACCTTATTAGCTATTCTCATACAAGATAATGAAAAAGGAATACAAGCTCCTATTGCCTTCATGAGTATACCCCTAAAGAATCATGAGTTGAAATATTCTCAAATTGAAAAACATGCTTTCGCCATGGTCAAAGCATTGAAATTTTTTAGATCTTATATCCCACACTCCCATTCCATGGTTCATGTACCTAATGTAGCAGTAAAAGATGTGTTGACTCAACAATATGTAGAGTGAAATACCAGAGGTATGTGGGTGGCTAAAACATAGAAGTATTACATTGAAATTAATCCTACAAAGTTAGTGAGAGGTAACACCTTATGCAAGGCTATAGTAGAGAATGGAAATATTGAAGAAGAGGATGATAAACAATTGGTTTTGGGAGTAAGTCTACAACACCCTTGGTTCAAAAACATTATCATATGGTGAATGTCCCGAAGGATTGACAACAAAGCAAAGAAGAGTCCTCAAATTAAAATACACTAAGTATGTGATTTGGGATGATAAACTTTTCAAAACATCCTTCGATGCAACTTTCCTCAGGTGCATAGATAAATAACAACAAGAAAGATCGTTAAAATGTTTCATGATGAAGCATGCAGCAAAAATTTCTCATCCTTAGTTACTACTTTTAAGATATTGCGACAATGCTATTATTGGCCTAGAATGTTTAAAGATGCTTACTATTGGGTGTCCAAATGCAAAAATTGTAAAATGTTCATAGTTAGGACCCAATTAGTTGTACCACCTCCTAGACTTGTGGGAATTGAAGGTCCTTTCCAAAAATGGGGCCTTAATTTCATTGGCCCTATTAATCCAACATCTAGCACTAGTCACACCTACATCATCATTACAAATAATTGCTTCACAAAATGGGTGGAAGTGAAGGCTATGAAGAGGACCACTTCCAAAGTAGTCTGTGAATTCAAAAAGGAAAATATACTAGTTAGGTTTGGTGTACCCAGTAAACTAGTAATGGATAATGCAACATATTTCTCTTTAGCTAAAATCACTAAGTTTTGTTTTGAATATGGCATAACAATTAGTCACTTGTCTAACTATTTTCTATGAGGGAATGGTCAATCTGAGCCTAGCAACAAGAACTTGGTGAACATAGTAAAAAAGCTAGTATCAGATAATCAAAAATCCTGGCACAAGAAGATTCATGAGGTACTTTGGGTAGATAGAGTGACCCCAAAGAGGGTGATCAGAATCTCCCCTTTTGAATTATTCTATGGAGTGGAAGCTAGTCTTCCCTTACCTTTAGAATTGGCTATAAGAAGATTAACGATAGTTATTGAAGATGACATCTATAAAGATGGATTGGTTAAGAGGATCCTATATCTAAGAAAGCTTGAACGAGAAAGAGAAGAGATTGTGGATCACATTAACAACATCAAATGTGTGTTAAAAACCTATTTGATAAGAAGATTGGACCACGAAAGTTTATGATAGGAGATATTTTACCGCTATGGGATAAATGAAGGGTTTGAAAGGGCATGCATGGAAATTTCAATACTCTATGGAAAGGACCATTTACCATTCATTAGGATTTTAAAAACAACTCATTTAAATTGGCATATCCAAATGGTGAAGTACTTCCCCTGACCTACAATGGTCAGGACTTAAAGCCCTATCAAGTTCCAAATTTAAAATAGCTAACCCCTATATTGTATCATAGTTACATTTAGTTCCCTTTTTTGTTTTTCCTAGTTTAGTTTCCCTTGCTTTTTCCTACTTTAATTTTTTTGTGTACCCACCTTTTCATTTTTATGAAACCAAAGATCTTGGATTACTTGCTTGCATGGACATGGATTGCCCAAGTCCCTAGAGAGAGCTAGCTATTACCCCATTTTTTGTTTCCTAATTAGTTGGAAATAGTGAGTATAGTGTAGTAAGAAAAGTGAGTGCAGTCCTTAGTTGTTTCTAGGTTAAGTTCCTAAGGTTAGGTGATCTCTATCAAATTTTCCCTTTTCCCCTTCTCTTTCCCTCTTATTGGGTGGGTGTTTATCTTTCCTTTTGAAAAGCTAGGTAAGTTAGTAACTAGTTTGATAGAGATCTAACTTTCTTATTTGATGATCAATCATGCTCCATATTCAATTACAACATACCACTCCTTGATAAGCACTCGTTGGCAAAAATTTGAGAATCATCTTCTCCTCGGTGAGTTTTAGATCCATGAAGGTGATTTCCTGTAATAACCACTTGAAGATGGACATGGATTAAAAACATGAAAAATGTGAAGGGTTCTAAGATAAATTAATGTTTTAATCTAAGTTAAGATCTCCAAGCATTGTTCAGATTCATTGTTACTCAAATATTTAAGCCCTAGTGGAAAACCTAGAGTTGTCCTCTTCAATCCATGAAAATAGTTTCTGCAAAACAACTTGAGATGAAAAAAAGATGTTTAGTCTCTCTCAAATAGGTCCTCACACCTTAACCAAGCATTCACAACTTCCAAAAATGTTGTTGTCAAATATTTGATCTAGAATGAAGCAACGAAAAAAAAATGAAAAATGTCTTCTCCTCAGTGGGTTTCCAACCCATGAAGACAAATTTTCAACTTTTCAAGAAAATCAAGTTAATGGTTAAGTTTGAACCCTTTACTAGATTCAGAATATGTTGGAATGACATTGGAGTGGATCGAATCATTAAGGAAGAAGAAATATAGAAACAATCTCATTTAGCAGATTTTCCTCAATAGGGTACCCCAATGGTAACTTTTTGAAACTTAGAGAAAACTAGAAAAGTAAGTAGTGGACATATAGAAAGTTACCATTGAGTTCAATATAACAATCAAAAGACTCCTAGATTTATATTGAACTCTTGTATTTACTATCCAATGGGTATTTCGTTAAATTCATTTGCGTGGTGCAAATTTTGAAGATCAACAAATGAATTGAAGATCCCATATAAAGATGCACAAGGAGTTGAATAAGTTACTTCTTTTTCCTTTGATTTTTCATTCTGTCAATAGACATAGCTTTTGAAAAACCTATGAATATTTCATTCATTGTTCATTCACTTTCCCAATTCAAAATCTTGTTCATGGACTCATGGAAACCAAATTCATGGGTTTTGATGGGTTAACTAGTATCGAGTCCCAATTGCAGGAATTCATGGATACTTCACATCTTGACATGGTAGACTTATAGAAAAGGTTGAGATTTGAATGAATTCATCACATTATCAAGAGGCTCCAAGGATGTGGTTTAGTCAAGGCTATTGGTGTCCTAGTTGTAGTCCAAGCCCCTGAGTTTATTTATGAATGCATTGAACACTACAACCTAGAAACTAGCCAAATTGTGCTACCTAATGAAACAATGCTAATCTCAATTTATAGGAAAATAGTGGTGAACTACCTTCATGTGCTAGAGTGAGAGGAGTTCTCTAATTTAGAATTTTGTGGATCCATCTAAGAATTCTCATCTACAAAGACATTAATGTTTATCTTAGATTGGTTTTGACAAGTGAGTGACAACACACTTAAGGCATTTACTTAGTTCATACCAAACTAGTAATCCATGTCAAGTACAACATGTAAATATTGAACCATGTCAAGTTTCAATGATTGTCAAGTCACTCATGTGCCAATTCAATCAAGTACCTAGCAAATAGACCATACTAAGTGATTCAAGTGCCAAGTAAATAGTAGATGTCGATTAGTTTAGGTGCCGACTCATAATAGTGTATGCTGAGGATCATAGACTACATATGCTAATAACACAAATTAGACATATTTGTTTGTTATGACACAAACAACTATGTAAACCATTTTTTAGCTAGCCTAAGGATAGTTTTTTATCCTTCAGATATAAGGAAAAATCTATATGCAAATTCCCTATGCAAATTACATGTAGCCAATCAAAAAATGGGAAGGTTTAAGCAGTGATATGGATGAATCTTATCCATAGATTCATATCTAACCCAAAGCCACCCTAGTATTCTTAAGGAGGATGAATCCCTAAAATTTTAACAAAGTTGTGAGCATTGCAAAGTGATGAATGATCAAATTAGAAGAGCAAACAAGAAATTTTTTAGAGCATTCAAGGTGACCTAGTTGTAAGAGTGAATTGCAGAATCAGTTAAGTAAAGAACAAAGGATAGAGGATACAACTTTGATGCATCAAATCATGAAGGATTAATCAAAGATTGGATAGAGGTGATCTGTTATCAGGTAAGCAAATGCCAACTGCAAGATCAATGTTGAGACATTTCTACAGGTGATTTTAGTTAAATCTCCTAGGTGGAGTAGTCCTAATAGGCTTTACCAAATCCTTTAATAGGGTGGCATTCGAAGTAAATGATCTAAATTCCTTTAACAAGGCACACTTCTAACATGGTGTTAAAATCCTCTAACAAGGTGGGAATTAATAGTCTTTGTAAGCCTTTAGTAGGGCAGGCCTTCCATAGGGTAGATCATGATTCATGGTCAAACCATTGTAACCTTAATTGGATACACTTTATTGCTGCAGTAGTGAAGATTTGTGAGTGTCATCCCCACCCCAATTTTACCTTCTCATTTGGAGGGTTTCTGGGTAATCATATCTAGTTTTAAGTGTATGTGTTTGATTACATGTTTACATGATTGATGCATGTGCTTTATATGTTATTTCAATTTATTATGCATATGATGTATGAAAGGTGAAAGTTTTATGGGTCTAGATTTAAACTCCTGATTCACTGTCCCCCCATCGTAGAAGTTTACTCCTTTCCCACTTGTAATTCCAAAAATTGGTATCATAATTGAGTTCTCTAAAAAAGAAGCCGTGCATCTTAGAGGAAAGATCTTGAAATGGAAGTCTACAAATTGGGAAAGATTATTGAGAACAAGGAGATTGAAATACATCTTATAATACATCAATTGAATAAAGCCAGAGATGCTTTAAAGAGTTCCTTGAAGAGAAGGAAAGAAATTTCCATTGCAAAAAATGACACACAATACAAAGTGATCAACACCATAAAGCTATTTGCAGATGGTAACTCTAGTGAATTTGATATAGTAGTTGCAGATCTAATGGAGAAGAATGGAATCCAAGCTAAAGAAATTAGAAATCTCAAATTGGAGCAAGAATCACAAGCTATACTACTATGTGAGGTGACTAAACAAAAGAAGAAGGCCATGAAAAATTGCCATAATTGAAGAAGACAAAAGAATTCTAGTAAATAGATGGGAAGAGAAGTCAAAAAAGCTAACCATGATCTCAAACATGCAATTGGATACCTTGAGACAAATGATGAATGCTCATCATGAGTTGAATGTCAAGGACATTGAGATAACTACATTGAAGTTGTAGAATGAACAACTACATAATGACCTAAAAAGAGAAAAGGAATTTTTTGAAAGTTTCAACAAGCCAAATGAATCCATCAAATACTTTTGCAATTACTAAGATCCCCTAGATCTAACAAAGATCCACTAGGATTGGGCTACACAAGCACTGAATATGGGGAATCATCCAAAGCTGCTAAAGAAAGGAACAACGGAGGTAAAGATTCCAAACCTACTTGTCATAGTTGTGGAAAGAAAGGACATACTACTAATGTGTGTAGGAGTAATAATATAAATCAGAATGCTAAGTCTAAGAATATGGTTCATTTTCATAAGTGCAATGAACAAGGTCATCAAGCACATGAATGCAGAACTAGGACCATGCATAAACATAAATTTAAAGGATATTGCTACAACTATCAAAAGTATGGACATAGAGTCTTTGAATGCAGATCCAAGTCCATGTGGTCATCAAACAAGCTAGCAAAGGTAAGAAGATATGGAAACTCTTATAATTGGGATTACATTACAAGATATAGCTATCACTATTGTCAAGAATATAGACATATTATTGATAATTGTATTAGGACTCACTTTAGTGGTAACTACAAAAGGTGGTTGAGTCAAACCACGTGCTTTAGCTATTTGAAGGTTGGTCATATTAATAAACATTTTCCAACTAGGTCAAAGGCACCAAGTTGTGAATTTGATAAAGGCAAAGACAAGGCAGATGTTGAACACATAAGGAATGAGATGAATTAGATATGGAAGAAGAAAGATGGTTGCAGTACATCAAATGGAGTAGGGGTCACTTCACCCAATGGGTCAAGTGATCAAACCTCATCAAATTGAATAATCAAGAGGTATGTGGGACTAATATTTAAAGTATTATATCATGCAGTAGTTCCAAAAGAACTTAGTCCTAAAAGGACTACATTAGCATGAATGAAGATGGAAGATGTTGTTGAAAATTCAATATCAAATTTTTAAAGTTTCCATGTTGTTGTCGAGCATGAAAAGTTTTTAATGGATGCCAAGTAGAATGCTAGTTGATGTCGAGTCTATAGTAGCTACTGGGTGATGGTAATATCAGTGGATGCCAAATGATTCTGAAATCAAGTTAATGCTAAGTTTACAATTGTACAAGCATTGAGCATTAATTTCTAGTGTTTTTGAAGGGTATATGGTCATTTTTCACTCATTTTTCATCATTTCAAATTCAAGCAAGAGAAAATAGAGCAAAACGTGATTCAAAAATTTGTTTGAAGTGACAGCAAATATTTTAGCTATGATTTCACACTAGTTCTACAAGATTTTCAAGGTATTTATCAAAATTTGAGCTACACTGTTTACGTTTACAAAAACCCTAGTTTGTCACAATGGCATCTAGCTCAAGAAATGTAGAAGGAAAAGAGGTCTTGAATGTCCAATTAGTTAGTAACAAGGTGAAATAGCTAAATTTCAAAGCAATTCCAGATATAGTGCATAAACAAGATCCCTCTGGCACACTATGAATGATCTTGCCAAAAGTTATTATGGTTTAAGATGTTAGGAAATGTTACAACTACAAGATAGGAGGAATATGACAGATGGAAATTAGAGAAGCCTATAAGATACTATGTGAAAATGGTGCTTTGAAAGAAGAATTCAAAACCATCAAAAGGAAGGGTTTGACCCATGCCCTAAATTTTCCTACCATTTTCAAGATTGAATGGATTAGAATTTTCTTAAGCCGAATACATGATGGACCCTTATTGTTGGAAGGTGGACCAATAATTATTACCAAACAAATAATCCATAGGGTTACTAGTTTCCTAACCCTAGATTGACCAAAGACTCTATGGAGTGATTCCAAAGAGCTAATAGATAAGAATACAGGAGCATAGTGGAACAAATGAGGGATGACAATAGACACTATAACAGATCCACTAATAAACTTTGTAGTAAGGGTTATTTCTCACAAATTTTATCAATCCAATAGATTAAATAGTGTACCCTGTATTGCAATAGATGTTGGCTACAATTTTTTTAAGAAGGATGATACTTATGATCTAGCTAAAATTAAACTATAATAATTAATTGAAAACCTTGGAGGAGTAAGGAAAACTAAGAGTGCACAGTGCAAATTTGGATCAATTTTCATTTGCATATTTTTATATGTACAAAATACATTCCCATCTTTTGGTATTGTAGGATGGCAGACAAATAAATCAGTTGTTGTTCAGATAAATAAGTACATTGAACAAATGGGAGAAAATTTTAAAACTATCATGACAAGTTACTTTGAAGACTTTAAGAAGTCTATGAAGCAAAGGATGAGGATACCTATTTCTTTGTTTGAACAATATTACAATGATATATGTTTTCTTATAGATATTGATTACACATATGTACAGGCTACTACACTTGGGTAAGATGGCTAAGACCCTTAGGTTATGATATCAATGTTGATGAAGCCTCAATAGCCATCACTGCACTTATAGTAGAGGAAGTTGATAAAAAGGCAAAAAAAATTGGAAACTATGATGCAATGATGTCAAAAGTAGAAATGGAATTGAAAATTGCCTCCACACTTAACAAGAAAGATAAACTGGTGAAAAAGCTAAAGGAAAAATTTGGTGAAGGTGCAGGTGAGGAAGAAGAGGAAGAAGATGAAGAGGATAAAGAGGAAGAACAAGAACAAACACAAGGACCTCTTGCATTTACCCAAGGCATGGGAGAGGAAAAGGAAGAAGAAGAAATAGAAGGTGTCGAGGGAGAAGAAGCTAAGGAAGCACAAAAACATGCTGAGTTAAAGAAGAGAAAGGCTAAGGCATAGCCTATGACTAAGGCCAAGAAAATTGCAAAGCCAAGCCCAGCCAAGCCTACTACTCCTACCACAAGAGCCAACACATGTCTAAACACACAAAAGGCCAAGGGAAAGGCTAAGGTGATAGAACAAGGAGGCCAAGAGAAGAAGAAATAGAGAAGGAAATATATTGCACAACCCAACTCAGATGAAGAGAGAACCAAATCAGATGATCTAAACCAATTCAAAGTGGTAATTCATACACCACTCTCTACTATAAAAAAATTGTGTGAAAATGTCAAAAATAATGAAGATTTATCTAGTTTAAAGAATATTGATTTTGAAAAAATTGGAAGAGAGGAGAAGAATCTAGTAGAAGAGGTAGTGTATGCAATGATGTCTAAATTTAAGAACACTCCACTTGAATTCGATAACACTATACCAAAGGGCATATATAACATTGTTTTATTGTTGAAATTTGGAAAAATAGATTAGAGAAACAACACACACCTAGGTAATCCCAGAATTAACAAAAGGGTAGATTGCCAAGGAAAACAAGTGATATGGATGAAGGTTTGCACCAAAGTATAGAACCTTCAACATTCTTCAAAACAACATTGAAGATGTTGTAAAGAAATCCACACAAATGTGGAAATTGATCTATGGATTAAATAATATGAAACAAGGAAAAGAGGACCCCTTTGAGGGAAAGAATGATGAAAAAGATGACAAAGAAGATAGTAAGGAATAAGGAAATACAATTGAGGAGTAGACTAAAAAGATAGAAATTGACACGACCACAACTAAACAATAATGAGAGGAACAGAGTGTACAAGACACAAATGTCGAGTGCCAGTCCTCCCCATGACACAAGTGTAACTACAACAACCATAATTGTCAAGGATGTTCCTAATGCATCAACTCAGAACATCAATCTATTAACTACAAATGATTTGAAGAAGATTCTAACTTCTAACAATAATCCAATTTTGGTCAGTGTAGAAGAACTTGAAAAGGTAGTAACTGAGGTTACAAGGGATGGGTTGAATCCACAAGAACCACCTTTTTCCATCCCCTTTAGTTACTAGTGATCAATCTTTTATTCAAACAATGGTAGACATCTATTAAGGTTGACACAAGTGTTAAAGTGGACAAAGTTGAACAGAGGTAGACTACTAAAGAAGGAGAAGAGACAACAATAGAGAAAACAAGATAGATAGATTTATTTGTACCTAAAACATAAGCACAAGGTGCAAGAAAAGTCATTTTCATAGATCAAGATAAGCGAAAAGAGTAGGAGCAATCACTGAAGGTAAAGGAGCAAGAAGCCATCCAAGCATTGATAACTTTACCAACATCTTGCTCTTCACCTACAAAAGCTCTTCAGAAGCTGAGCACATAAGCTATACCCCTACAAATCTTAGTGCTAGGCTCAAGCTCTTCTAAGGTTGAAAATATGATTGAATATGGGGATATAAATCTAGATGAAGAGATAGTGATTCCTAAATTTGACTATGCAAAAATGAAAGCATTTTACAAAAAGCTTTAGAAAAGAAGAAGCATCAAGAAATGCTTAGGAAAGAATATAGGAAAAAGAAAGCACTGCAAGAAATTAAAGACATATTTTTAGATGCATTCAAATTGCCCACTCCTGAAGAAACAAAGACACTATTACAAAAATTTTCATACATAGTGGAAAATGTCAACAATGAAGACATTGATACAAGTGCAAGTTTTTTTGAGTGGTCAAAAAAGAAATTCTAGAGTAAGGTCAATGAAAAGATATCATTGACTCAAGTTGTATTGGCAACAAAGGTTGAGGATGTGAAGAAGGTACTTGAGAATATTTTCTCATTGAACACTAAATTGTGTGATCCCACACTCTTCACCTAAGTGACTAGACATAGAATTCTGAGCCTGGAGAGGAATCTAAACATATTAGCCACACAACTACCTCAAAACCCAACTCAAAGTGAGAAGCATTTCCATACATTGCTTCAATCATAGAGTCAATTAGCTATGTTAACAATAGAAGAGGCTAACATAAGATCCAAATTAATAAATATACAAGCATCTCTCACCCCTCACATAGAAATACTACATAAAGAACTAGGTTATGCTAAAACTCTACTAAAGAAAGACCCCAATCTGTCTACACTAGATGGACTAGTAAACCTTGCAACCAAGCTCACTATCCAAGTCAAGTCATTGGATGTTGCATGTGACAATTGTGATGCAGCTCTTAAAATAATAATGGAAGTCCATAAATACTTTTTGGACAAATACAGTATAAGCATATTTCCCATTTGACATAAGTGTTGAAAGGGGGGAGTAAGTAAGCAAGGGGGAGAATAATGAAAGGGGGAGAGATACAAATGAAAAAATAGGGAACAAAGAAAGAGAATAAAGAAAAAGGGGAAGCATGAAGAAAGGGCGAGTTATCAATTTTGACCTCGGTGATATACATTTGAGGAAGGTAGAAAATAGATACAAATATCATCTATAACAAAGCATATTAGATGAAAGAGTATCAGTTACAAGTACATTAAAGTTAAAGAGTATTAGTTAGTAGAGACAAATCTACTCAGAATGGAGAACAAATTTTGAATATAGAACAAACATGTTAACTTAGGGGGAGTTATAAATTTTGAGGTATATAGGTTATTGTAAAATTTTGAAAAATTTGAAGTTTTTTATATAAGCCATATCATGGATATGTTATACTCAAGAAGATTATATTTATTATGTATATTCAAGTGTTTTTGACACTAATGTCAAAGGGGGAGATTGTTGATCTTAGATTGGTTTTGACAAGTGTGTCAACACACTTAAGACATTTACTTAGTTTATGTCAAACTAGTAATGCATGTCAAGTACAACATGTAAATATTAAACCATGTTGAGTTGCAATGAGTGCCAAGTCACTCATGTGTTGAGTCCCTCAAGTGTCAAGCAGATAGACCATGTCGAGTGATTCAAGTGCTGAGTAAATAGTAGATGCTGAGTAGTTCAGGTGTTGAGTCAAAATAGTGTAAGTAGAGCATCAAAGACTACATATGTTAAGTAATATAGATTGGACATATTTGTTGTTATAGAAAAAACAACTATGTAAACTATTTTTCAGCTAACCTAAGGATAGTTTTTGATCCTTTAGGGATAAGGATGAATCTATATAAAGAATCCCTATGTAAATTACATGCAACCAATCAAAAAATGGGAAGGTTTAAGCAAAAAAATTGATGAATCTCAGTCTTAGATACATACCTAACCATAACCCACCTTAGTCTTCTTAAGGAGAACAAAGCCCTAAATCTTTAATAGAGTTGAGAGCATTGCAAAGTGATGAATGATCAAATTAGAGGAGAAAACAAGATAGTTTGTAGAGAATTCAAGGTGACTTAGCAGTAAGAGTGAACTATAAAATCAATTAGGTAAAGAATAGAGGATAGAGGATACAACATTGATACATCAGATCATGAAGGATTAACCAAAGATTGGATAGAGCTGATCTATTATTAGGCAAGTAAGTTCCAACCACAAGATCTATGTCAAGACATTTTGATAGGTGATTTCAGTTAAATCTACTAGGTGGAGTAGTTCAAATAAGCTTTACCAAATCCTTTAACAGGGTGGCATTCCAAGTGAATGACCTAAAGTCCTTTAACAAGGCACATTTTCAATAGGGTGTTGAAATCCTCTAACAATGTGGGACTTAATAGTCTTTCTAGGCCTTTAACAGGGCAAGCCTTTCATAGGGTAGATCATGATTCATGGTCAAACCATTGTAACCTTAATTAGATACACTTTATTTATGTAGTATTGGAGATTTGTGGTGTCATCCCAACCCTAGTTTTACCTTCACATTTGGAGGTTTTTTGAGTAATCATATCTGGTGTTAAGTGTGTGTGTTTGATTACATGTTTACATGATGGATGCATATGCTTTATATGCTATTTCAATTTATTAAACATGTGATGTATGATAGGTGAAAGTTTTATGGGTCCAAGTTTAAACTCCTAATTCAACTCCCTCTCAGAAGTTTACTCCTTTCCTACTTGTAATTCCAATAATTAAATGTAATCAAGAGGAAAATGTTCACTATATACATGCTCAGGAATGAAGCTAAGGTGATCAACACAAAAGCATGGCTGGAAGACACATTGGACATGAAGAGGAAGAGGAAAGAAGAGGGAGTCCCCAAAAAAGAAACTTTATCTCTAGCTATTTATTCTAGATTAGCATTAGGTAAAGTTAAGAAACAAAAGACCCTGTTGATTCTCAGTTAGGACCTTGATACAGGATACTTAACTATGGAGATTTGTAAGCCCACCAAGGAAGGAAGAAATGAAGACCTAAATATAGAAGACTTCACATTGCAATTTTTGACTCTAAGAAGTTAGACATGACACAAAAGTGGGCCTATAGAAATGAACAAGTGATGTGATAGAAGGACAACTTGAAAGTCTCAAAATGGCTAAATTAAGAATGTAGGCAAAGATTCATGAGCTTAATTGTTTCATCAAGAAACAAGTCACCTCATTGGAAAACATCTTAGGAGTTTCAACCACTAGTGACCCTACAACCATAGACATTCAAGCCATCATCTCCTAGCTATAAGAACACAAGAACTTTAGGAAAATTGGTAGGGATTAGAGTAGAAAAGTCAAGTATTAGGGACTTACAATCATAGAAAAAATTGGTAACACATTACTAATGCTCAAAATGGGGAAAGATAACATCTTAGCTAAGTCAGCTACCCTATCAGCAAAAAAAGACTAGAGTGAGAATTGTATTTCCTTATTGAAAATGATCATCCACATGAAGGCTAACAAAGTAGTAGAGGCAAAGATTTTTCCTAAGGGAGATGAGCCCTTATTTGAATGGATATTGAGTATTCAATTCAAATGTGAAATGATTCTAGTGGTAGAAGAAGGATTCAAGAAAATGAAGACTAAAGTTAAAAAGGATTAGGACAGAGACTATGAATTACTAAGAGGTCTACATATAGACTCCCAAGCTAGTGGACAAGGGGAAGGGTTAGTTAGAGTTTCTGTCATGTAAAAGAATTTCTCTAATTATCTAGATAGCTTAACAAAGAAATATTTTGATCATCAGAATAGAGTGTTGTAGCTCTAAAAGCTTGGTGGATGTGTACATATGACTATGGAGGAAATGCAGGAGTAGTTGAATGCCATCAAAGATCTAGCCAGAGAGCATTCTAAGTGGCTCTTGAGATACACTAACATTAATGTTCATAGACATGAGGAGTTGACCCCAATCATTGGTGTAGCCAAAGCTAATAAGGCAAAGTCAAAAAAAGGAAAAAAGGTGAAGTGTTTCTTATCTTGCCCTTTCATATTTTGATGTAATGATCGTAACCGACAATTGGCTGCTTTCCATTTGTCAATTTGAGGAGATGAACTGATTTGAGTCTCATTTTGTAATGGTCATCTTAGAATCCTTTATGTACCTAATTGAAAGATTAATAGAAGGTTGACTAAATTTTGGTATGAAATAGTTCATGTTGCAGAGACAAGTTGAATGTGTTTTATATCAATTATTTACTATTCCATCATTTGTGATAACTCAAAATATCTCTTTCCATTGTAATGAGTTTAGGAATAAACATAGTTTTGTTCATGTATTCAATACAACAAACTAAAGATAATAGGAGTGTTATTAAAGGTTAAAAGAGATCTTGTCTTGCATAATTCTTTGAGTTACTCTATTGCATGTTAGATTTAGAAGCATTCTATTAAATAGGTAATTCATACATGGAATTCATTTTTGCATCATCAAATTCCACAAGTTCATAAGATGTATGAATTCATAGATTTGATTAGCATTAGCACCTAAATCTTTTCCTGAGTTAGTCCCTATTTAGGTCTAACTTGGTTTACCTCTTCTGTTCTCAATTCAAAAACATACCCCCCTTTTTAGGACTAGGAAAGAATAGATTCATTGCAAATCTTAACCATAAGGGAGCTATACCTATAAATTCTAGAGGTAAATCAATCATTTAGCTATGATTTCCTAGCTATTGTAATTAGCCATTTTTCATAACTTTTGTGCATTCAAAGAGTAAATAAAATTGAATAACCTATTTACCAACATAGATCAGAAGTTGATGATTCCAAAAAGTGGTTATAATAGCCAGTCAGAGCAACATTTTGAAAGTTAAGACCTTCCAAAATTCAGCTAACTAAAACCTCCAAAATAAATGTCAAAGGTGTATTTGGCTAACTCTATGTGTATTGTTAGGGATTGTCGACCTTAGGTATTAAGTTTGAGTGTCTGGAACTTTCTCAAGTGGCATAAAAATGCACATTTAAGAAATGTACATACATTGTCTATGACAACTCTGGGTGATAGTTCACAACTTTGTCTTCCAGATTACTGTAATGAAGGCACCCATGTGGGTTAGCATATTATAATTTTGAATTCAGTAATTTTGTATTTGCAGCAATAATAAGAAGCCCATATTTTGTTCTCTTAAATTGTTGTTATTTGTCTATTTCTATTATGTGTTTAAGATATTAAGGGGAGTACCCTTAATCAATAAATAGAGAAATAACAATAGTTTGTGAGACCAAAATATAGAGTTCTTATTATTGTCACAAATGCAAGACTATAGAATTTAGACTTACAATATGTTAACCCTCATGGGTGCCTTCATTATAGTAATTTGCAAGACAAAGCTACAAACTATCACCAAGAGTTGTTCTAGGCAATTGTATGCTATCTGGGAAGGTTCCAAATACTCAAACTTAATTCCTAGGGATGATAGACCCAAACAATACACATAGAGTCAACCAAATACACCTTTGACATTCATTTTAGAAGTTTTGGTTGGCCCAATGTAAGAACCCCAAATAGGCCCTACGCTGATCACTGTTTGTTTCCCTGGGTGTAATAATTGTTTGTTTTAAGCTGTTTTTGGGTCTTTGAGTTGATGAAAAGAAAATACAAATATTGAAAACTAATCTTACCTAAAATTATAACTCAAATCTAGTTATGATGCTAATCAAATTCATTTATTCGGATGGCTATTAATGTATGTACAATACTTATTGCTAGAAGAATACATTAAAAACATCATCATTAATAGTTGAAAAAAACCTGATTTTTGTCTCCAATATGCAACCACGCTGCTGGTTGCTTCCTCCTTGGGCAACGCCTATCAAAAACCGCAATATTAAATCTCTGATTTTTAATTCACTGTAGCGCTATACTGTTCACAACACTGTAGCTTCTGTTATAACCCCTTCCAACCTGTAAACAGATTCATCCACTTTTTTCCTACTGAAACACAATATTGACTCTAGAATGAAGTCAACTCATAGGCAAAATTCAAGTGATATTTCACACCCTCAAATTGCATCAACTCTGAAGATACTACGTTCTCCACAGTCTGAATTCTTCTTGAACTTGTAGAAACCCTTGTTGCCACAACTTCAAGAAATGTCACAAGGCAAAGTTTTTAAGCAATTCTCATAACCTGCTCTTGAAGGAAGACAAGGTTTGTTTATAAGGACTCCTCAACTCCAGAATGAGTCTCCACACTCAATGTGGGATAAAAGATATAATAATAACATAAAAAATGTTATTACATTAAAACTTAGAAAACCCCTTTTACTTTTTCCATAAGCTTGGACCCACAATTAATTGAAATGATGGTCCCTTTTATGATATCATGACCCTCACTTAAGTTATATATTATAACTTAACAATATAAGCTCAAAATCAATAATTTTTATTTTAACTAAATAAACATTAATATCTCCATTATTACCCAACATTTTTGAATGTCATTTGGACTGGGAGCTAACATGATAGAACTGCATATGACCATACCCCTTTTCTAAAAATAGTAGGGGTCTATCTTTATAACTCCAAAATTGCTAAAAATAGCCTGACCAAGCCAAACTCAAAGGAAAACTCATCATAAACAAACTCTAGCAACCCAGAAGAGTACTATGCTCTGGTCCTTGGATGATCTCCACACCAAGGTGACCCTCTATCCAATCTTATTAGCCTACGAGGGTCTTTGATAGGCTAATCACCAGCTAAAGTGATGTCTCTAGCTAGAAGGGGACATCACAGTCTTCCCTCCTTGAAATTGCTTTTCCTCAAGCAATCTCAACTCTGGATGCTGTAAAATCTCCTCACTCTCCCAAGTAGCATCCTCTACCGGCAAATCCTTCCACTTCACCAAATATTCTCGGATGGTACATTTCCTCAAGTTCCTCTCTCTAAAATCAATGATAGCCTCTGGTATCAAAACAATTTTTCCCTCATCATCTAGGGGTGGTAGTACTGTAGAAGGTACAATATGATGCCCTAGCACCTTTTTGAGGCATGACACATGAAAAACATTGTGCACCTTGCTCTCCGCCGGCAAGTCTAACTCATAAGCCACCTCTCCCACTTTCCTAATAATCCTAAATGGACCATAGTATCGTGGCTTGAGTTTCTCGACACCACTCTTCTTGAGAGTGGATTGACGGTAAGGCTGCAACATAAGGTACACCATGTCTCCAACCTCAAAAGTCCGCTTAGTCCTCTTCTGATCTGCATACTGCTTTTTCTGATTTTGTGCCTTAGTTAGATTATCCTTGAGAGTCTTAACAAGGTCTTGACTCTCCTATAACAAATCACCTGCGCTGGGCACTCTACTGTCACTCAAAAGCATATCCATAAAATTGGGTGCCTCATACCCATATAGGGCCATAAAGGGTGACATCTGAATAGACATGTGATAAGTGGTATTGTAGCAATACTCACAAAGATAAATCCACTTTACCCATGCCCTTTGTTGCCCTGCTATATAATTTCTGAGATATCCCTCCACCCATTTGTTTACTATCTCTGTTTGACCATCTGTCTGAGGGTGGTAGCTAGTACTTAGAGTGAGCTCTGTCGCACACAACCTGAATAGCTCTTGCCAAAAGTGACTCATAAACCTACTGTCTCTATCACTTACAATGCTCCGAGGTAAGCCATGTAATCTGAATATCTCTTTGAAGAACAACTCTGCCACCTGTGTAGTAGTGTATGTAGCAGTGATCGGAAAGAAGTGTGCAAACTTTGTAAGGCGATCCACAACCACATATATGCAGTCTCTGCCTTGGGCTCTAGGCAGTCCTATGATGAAGTCCATAGACAAACACTCCCACTTCCTATTAGGAATTAGAAGTGGCTGAAGTAAACCGGCTGGATAGGAGTGTTCTTGCTTATTCTGCTAGCAAGTGGGACACTCCCTAACATATTGAAGTACCTTTGCTTTGAGCCCTTTTCATGTGAATCGCTCTCTAATCTGTCGGTATGTCTTGTAGAAACCAGGATGTCCTGCCATAGGTGAATCATGAAAAGATTTCAAAACCACCCTCCTCACTACTGATCCTGGGACCAAAAATATTTGTCCTTTGTAAATGATGAGCTCATTCACAAGGGTGTATCTGCTGTCTTGAATAGTCCCATCTATGAATCCAACTACCCAAGTGTCCTTTGCATACTCTGCAAGGATCAAGTGTCTCCAATCCTCTGATATGTCTGTCAGTAAGCTCAAATGGGGCCTACATGATAAGGCATCAGAAACTACATTCTGTGTCCCCTTAAAATATGTAATGTCAAAGTCATAGGACTGTAACTTGCTCACCCACTTTTGCTGCCTATCATTGAGATCTCGCTGCCCCAAAAAGTGTCTTAGGCTATTATGGTCGATTTTGATACAAAATTTGCTACCTACCAAATATTGCCTGAATTTGGCCAAAGCATGCATAATGGCTAACATCTCCTTATCATATATGTTGAAGCTCCGCTCTAGCCCTCTCAATTTCCTGCTCTCATAAGCAATAGGGTGATTCTCTTGCATAAGCACCACTCCAATGCCCTCTCCGGAAGCATCAAAATGTAGCTCAAAAGGTTTGCTGAAATCTGGTAATGCTAACACTGGACAAGAAGTCATCAACCCCTTAAATTTCTCAAAACACTCCTGTGCTTCAAGAGTCCACAAGAAAGCTCCCTTTCTCATCAAATCTGTCAAGGGTGCCGCATGCCTGGAATATCCATCCACAAACCTTCTGTAGAAACCACATAGTCCTAGAAAGCCCCTCAACTATGTAAGGTTCACCGGTGAAGGCCACTCGACAATGGCATGAATCTTTTCAAGATACATGCACATGCCCTCTGCACTGATGATGTGACCCAAGTACAACAACTCTGTCATGCCCAAATCACACTTCGACTCCTTTGCATACAAGGATTCTCTATCCAATATACCTAGTACCATGTCCAGGTGAACCAAGTGCTCCTCCCAAGATCTACTATATACCAAGATATCATCGAAGAAGACAAGTAAAAATCTCCTCAACTGAGGATGGAAAACCCTATTCATTGTTGCCTGAAAAGTAGCGGATGCATTAGTTAGCCCAAATGGCATAACTACAAACTCAAAATGGCCACAATGATATCTAAAGGTTGTCTTCTCGATATCCTGCTCTCTAACTCTGATCTGGTGATAACCTGATCTCAAATCTATCTTTGAGAAGAAGCAAGCTCCATGAAGCTCATCTATCAACTCATCGATCCTAGGAATGGGGTATCTGTTTTTAATCGTCTTCCTATTAAGCACTCTGTAATCAATGCACATCCTCAATGTCCCATCCTTCTTCTTTACTAACACCACTGAAGAAGAAAAAGGAGACTTACTTGGTCTAATGTGGCCCATAGCAAGTAGCTCCTTTATGGTTTTCTCAATTTCATCCTTCAACCTCTTTGGATGCCTGTAAGGTGTAATCATGATGGGCTTAGTCCCCTCCTCTAACTCAATGATGTGCTCAATACCTCTGTTTGGTGGTCTACCTAGTGGAATGTCACTGAAAACCTTAGAGTGTTTAACTCTAAGCTCTTGAATATTAGGAGGATATTCAATCTTATGTTGTCCCTCCTGTGATGGCATCAACATGCATTCTGCTGCCCACTCTACCTGATCATGTCGAATCAATCTAGCCATTCTACGAAAAGAGACCATCCTAAGATCACTGTCCTTGATTGCCTTAAGAATATGTGTCTTCCCATTCACTTTAAACCTCATCTCCATCTCCTTGAGGTTAAGAGTGAACTCACCAATATCGTGCAACCAACTCATCCCAAGAACTATATCTGTATCTCCCATAGGTACAACATAAAAATCTGCCTTAAAGTCATAATTATTAACTTTCAATGGGAGTCTAGTGATCCTACGATCACATTTGAGAACATAGCCATCCGCTACCCTCACTCTAATTCCCCCAAACTCCTCTACTTGTATGCAACACTTCTCCACCATCCTAGCATCAATGAAATTATGAGTGGCACCTGTATCAACCAAGGTTATGACTCGCTGTCCAGCGAGTACTCCTCTCATCCGGAATGACCCTTCTTGCTTAATACTAGTGAGACGAGCTTCCCTAAGTTGCCCATCTCCTTCCCCATCCTTGGACTCCATTTTAGACAAGTTTTCAGCCTTGTCTTCCTCTTTTTCACCATCTATTTCCTCTATATCAAACTGCTGATCTGAATTATCTGGTTCTGATTCCTCATAGTATGCCTACATAACTCTGTTAGCTTTTCCCTTTGGCCTAAGAGGACAATCATGGTTTGCATCATAGGGTCCCTTATAGTAGAAACATAATTTTTTCTTCCTCAAATCGTTTAATGTTTCCTTGTCAAAAGATGCTGGAGTTTTATCTTTAGAATCATTTTTAAAATTAGTCCTCTCTGGTTTTTTATAAAATGGTTTGTTATCCTTACTAGATGATGCTCCTTTGGACTGAAATTTGTTTGTTGGGACTACATGTTCCATAATTCTTGCCTTTCTCATTGCTTCTTGTAAAGAAATAGGATCAAATGCCTTTATCCAACCTCTCAGTGGTTTGGATAGGCCCTCAATGAAAAGAACTATCAATCTATGCTCTGAAATGTTTGGCACCATGACTGCCAACCGCTGAAATTCACCAATGAAATACTCCAAGTTTCCTGTTTGTTTCAGCTATGCTAAGTCCTGAAAGTAAATCTTTGGATCTTTTTTGTCAAATCTTTCAACCAACCTATCCACAAAGTCCTGGTATTCTGTCACTTGGTTATGCTGAAGTGTTACCATACCATGGTACCACCAATCATGTGTTATTCCCTCCAAATGCAAGGTGGCATATTTGATAGCTTCAATCTATGTCATTGGCCTCAGTGCCAAAAATGTGTCAAGCTTATGAATCCAAGCTTGAGCTGTCATCTTACCACTCCCATCAAATATAGGCATAATAAGCTTGCCTGTAGCCCTCTTCAGCTCACTATTTTGACCTCTAGGCCTCCTATCTTGTCTGAGTGACCTATAATGCTCTCTCCTCTAATTTACAAAGCATTCAAAGGTCATCCTCTCCTGAACCTGTGGAGCTAATAATTCCCATTCATCATTTGCAGCCATGAGTGCATCTGCGAATATGGGGTCTCCTATCGCCTCCTCTATCGGAGCTTCTTCTGGCTCCTCTGAAACAAATGTAGGGTGTGTAGGCCTATCAACTGTTCTGGAATGGGTCTGTTGTGGTCTCTGATTACCTGTAGCACTCCCGTTATATCCCTGTTCTCCTGGCTCCCCATTTTGTCTAACAGGTGGGTTCATCCTTTCTACCATAGTAGTGAGTGCCTGTAATGCCTGTGCCATCTGCTGCTGCCCTATAACCATAGCACAGTAGAATTCTCTAGTATCCTGATCATCATTATTCCTCCTATTTCTAGGTGGACTACCATCCTGACTCTCTTCCATATTTCCTCTTTCCTGTAACTGTTCTCTTTCAATCAGAGCTCTCCTATGAGTATGGTACCTGTGTGGTCCAATTTCCAGTGGCTGCATATGACTCCCCAAACCCTCAGGATGGCAAGAATGAGGCTCTGATACCAATGTAAGAACCCCAAATAGGCTCTACGCTGATCACTGTTTGTTTCCCTGGGTGTAATAATTGTTTTTGGTTTGTTTTTGAATGTTTTAAGCTGTTTTTGGGTTTTTGAGTTGATGAAAAGAAAATAAAAATATTGAAAACTAATCTTACCTAAAATTATAACTCAAATCTGGTTATAATGCTAATCAAATTCATTTATTTGGATGGCTCCTAATGTATGTACAATACTTATTGCTGGAAGAATACATTAAAAACATCATCATTAATAGTTGAAAAAAACCTGATTTTTGTCTCCAATATGCAACCACACTGCTAGTTGCTTCCTCCTTGGGCAGTGCTTATCAAAAACTGCAATATTAAATCTCTGATTTTTAATTCACTATAGTGTTGTACTATTCACAACACTGTAGCTACTGTTATAACCCCTTCCAACTTGTAAAAAGATTCATCCACTTTTTTCCTACTGAAACACAATATTGACTCTAGAATGAAGTCAACTCACAGGAAAAATTCAAGTGATATTTCACACCCTCAAATTGCATCAACTCTGAAGATACTACATTCTCCACAGTCTAAATTCGTCTTAAACTTTTAGAAACCCTTGTTTCCACAACTTCAAGAAATTTCACAAGGCAAAGTTTTTAAGCAATTCTCATAACCTGCTCTTGAAGGAAGACAAGGTTTGTTTATAAGGACTCCTCAACTCCAGAATGAGTCTCCACGCTCAATGTGGGATAAAAGATATAATAATAACATAAAAAATGTTATTACATTAAAACTTAGAAAACCGCTTTTAATTTTTCCATAAGCTTGGACCCACAATTAATTGAAATGATGGCCCCTTTTATGATATCATGACCCTCACTTAAGTTATATATTATAACTTAACAATATAGGCTCAAAACCAATAATGTTTATTTTAACTAAATAAACATTAATATCTCCATTATTACCCAACATTTTTGAATGTCATTTGGACTGGGAGCTAGCATGATAGAACTGCATATGACCATACCCCTTTTCTAAAAATAGCAGGGGTCTATCTTTATAACTCCAAAACTACTAAAAATAGCCTGACCAAGCCAAACTCAAAGGAAAACTCATCATAAACAAACTCTGGCAACCTAGAAGAGTACTTTGCTCTGGTCCTTGGAGGATCTCCACACCAAGGTGACCCTCTATCCAATCTTATTAGCCTACGAGGGTCTTTGATAGGCTAATCACTAGCTAAAGTGATGTCTCTAGCTAGAAGGGGATATCACAGTCTGCCCTCCTTGAAATTGCTTGTCCTCAAGAAATCTCAACTCTGGATGCTGTAAAATCTCCTCGCTCTCCCAAGTAGCATCCTCTACCAGAAAATCCTTCCACTTCACCAAATATTCTCAGATGGTTGTCATATTCTATTGGGTAGACCTTGGCAATATGATAGATATGCTATACATGATGGAAGATTGAATCAATATACTCTTTGGGTGAATGGGAAGAAGAAAATATTGTTGCCTTTGATTGAAAGTCTAGATGAGGTTAATTGTACTACTATGAAAATTTTCATGGTTAATGAAAAACTATTTGAAAAGGAAATGAAAAATAATGAAGTTTGTTTTGCTATAATTCCAAGGATACTAAGTTCTGTTAATAGTAGTTGAGTGACAGAAAATAGTGCTAGCTGAGTACCAGTTAGTTGTGACTGAGTACTAGACAAAATTGTAGAATTGCTGAAGGAATATAAAGAGATTGTTTTAGAGGATATACTTGATGGTTTACCTCCAATGAGAAGTATAAGTTATTGTATAGATCTAATTCCTAGAGCTAGTTTTTCAAATAAAGCACCACATAGATTGACACCTACATAGAATGAAGAACTTAATAGATAAGTGAATGAGTTATTGCAGAAAGGTTTGATTAGAGAAAGCTTGAGCCCATGCATTGTACCTACTATTTTAGCACCTAAAAATAATGGAGAATGGAGAATGTGTACTGAACCTAGACCTATCAACAAGATCACAATCAAATATAGGTTTCCTATGCTGAGGATGAATGACATAATGGATTGTTTGAGTGGAGCAAAGTATTTTGCCAAGATTGATTTGAAGAGTGGCTATCATTAGATCAAAATCAGAGAAGGTGATGTATGGAAGAGTACTTTCAAGAAAAAAATATGCTTTGTATGAATGGTTGGTTATGCCTTTTGGTTTGACTAATGCACCTAGTACTTTCATGAGGTTGATGAATGAAGTTCTGAAAAGATTCTTGGGTGAGTTTGTGATTATTTATTTGGATGACATTCTAATATTCAATAAGACTAAGGAAGAACATCTTGAGCATATTAGACAAGAATTGCAAAGGTTGAAAGAGGAAAGGTTGCTGACTAATTTGAAAAAGTGTTCTTTTATTCAAGAGGAGACTATATATTTAGGATTTGTGATTTCAGTTGATGGACTAAATATGGATCCTGAGAAGGTTAAAGCAATTTTGGAATGGCCTATACCTAATAATGTGGGTGAGGTAAGATAATTTCATGGTTTGGCTAGTTTTGACAAATAGTTTATAAAATATTTCAGTTCTATTTGTAATGCTATGACTAAGAAAATGAGGGGAGATAAAAAGGAATTCAAGTGGACACATGGAACTAATAAGAGTTTTTAGATTTTGAAAGAAAAGGTTGTTGAATTACCTATATTGGATTTTTCTGATTTCAACAAGGTACTTCAAGTTGAATGTGATGCAAGTGGTAATGCAATAGGAGTTGTATTAAGTCAAGGAGATAGACCTATTGCTTTCTTTAGTGAGAAGTTGAATGATGTTGAAAGGAAGAATTTTGTGTATGATCAAAATTTTTATGCTATTATTCAAGCATTGAAGAAGTGGAGACATTATTTGATTCCTAAGGAGTTTGTGTTGTATACTGATCATAAATCTTTACAACACTTGAGAAGTCAACATAAAATGAATCAAGGACATATGACGTGGGTTGAGTACTTGAAAACTTTTATATTTGTCATTAAGCATAAGAGTGGAGTTACTAATAGAGTTGTTGATGTATTGAGCAGAAGACATTCTTTGTTCACTAAAATGAAAGTTGAAGTTCTTGGTTTTGATGAAATGAAAGAGTTGTATGACACTGACCTTGATTTTTCTAAGGTGTGGAGAGAGTGCAAAGCACCAAATCTAACAGATCACATAAGTAAGTATGATGGATATTTCACTCAAGAAGGTATGTTGTTCAAAGGTATTTAGTTTTGTATTCCTAAAAGTTCTATGAGGTTTAATTAGATTAAGGAAAAGCATAGTGGTGGAATGGTTGGACATTTTGGAATTGATAACACATTATATTTTCTAAAGGAGAAGTATTAATGGGCACAAATGTATAAGGATGTTCAAAAATTTGTGAAGAGTTGTGGAGTTTGTCAAGTTGCAAAAGGAGTAAGTCAAAATACTTGTTTGTATTCACCTATTACTATTCTTGAGAAACGTTGGAGTGACATCAGTATGGATTTTGTTCTTGGATTGCCTATGACAGTGAAAGGGTATGATTCTATATTTGTTATGGTGGATTGATTTTCTAAAATGGCTCATTTCATACCATTTAAGAAGACATCAGATGCTGAGCATGTTGCTAAACATTTCTTTAAAGAGATTGTGAGATTGCATGGATTACCAAAAAGTATTATTCTAATAGGGATAGTAATTTTGTTGGTTATTTTGGAAGACTTTTTGGAAGAAGATGGGTATTGAGTTGAAATTTAGTTCTACATTCCATCCACAAACATATAGATAGACAGAGGTTGTGAATAGAAGCTTGTGTAATTTTATGAGATGTTAGTAGGAGACAAGCCAAGTAATTGGGAAATGGTATTGGCACAAGCTAAGTTTTCATATAATAATTCTATGAATAGGAGTACAGGGAAGACACCTTTTGAGATTATTACTAGAATGTAGCCTAGAGGAGTATCAAATTTGAGGGATGTTGTTGGTGAAGACAAGAAAAGTGTTGCAGGGGAAGCATTTACTAATTTCATTGAGTCTTTGCATAAGGAAATGAAGTTAAGGTTGGAACAAAGTAATTATAAGTATAAGGAGAATGCTGATAAGTATAGAAGACATCATGTTTTTCAAGTTGGTGATGAGGTGATGGTTCATTTGAAAAAAGAAATATTTTCTATTGGAACATATAGTAAGCTGAAGATGAAGAAGTTTGGACCTTGTAAAATCTTGAAGAAGTTTGATAGTGATAATGCTTATGAAGTTGAGTTACTTGATGACATGGATATATCTCCTATATTCAATGTTACTAATCTATATAAGTATCAGGAGTTAGATGATGAAGTTGTTGACCAAATGATTATCCTAAAAAGTAGATTGAAGAAGTTGAACAAATATTGAATTAGAGAGTTGACAAGAGCACAAGAGGAAGAGATTACAATGAATATTTGGTGAAGTACAAGAATAGACTAGTTGAAGATGCTTCATGGATTTCTCAATCTAACTTGGGTGCAACTTAGGTTGTGACACTTGCATGATTCAAAAGAATCATTTCTCCAACCTTGCTTGTCTAATATAGGGGCATCTTGGCTTTCCTTGTAATCCTACACTTTTGTTCATTTTGTCAGTTGTTGTCGAGTTCTTAGTTGGTGCGAAGTGATTCTTTGAGTGCTAAGTGATTCCTTTGGGTGTCGAGTGATCCTTTGGGTACTAGGTCCTCTATGGTTGCTGAGTATTGGAGGATTCTAATTTCATAGTTTCTACCAAGTGATTCCTTTGGATGTCAAGTTTGTGTGGATACTGAGTGCAAATTTTGAAAAGCTTTCATTTATCGAGTTATCTATGTTTGGTTCCTATTTGGGCTGACTTTTCTTGCATTTAATTTTAGTATAGGTAGTTAATATTTGATGTGAGCTGACTTGTGGCCTTTATATGTTCTAGAATCTTTAGCAAGTCATTTTGGAAAATATTTAAGGAAGTATATGATTGAGTTTTAGGTAGAGAGTGAGATAAGAAGAGAAGGGAGAGGATTGTGAAGAGGTTATATGTGTTTGGAAGTGCAAATTTAAGTTATATTCTTTACATTTGGCTGTAACCTAGAAGGTCTTACAACTGGGCATGTATGTTGATCATTTGATGAATCTATAAGAAATATTTTATTCTCCCCTCTTTGGTGTTGTTCTTGTGTGTTATTTCCACTATGTTAACTCTTGCAAGGTGGATTGAATAGCTAGGTGTGCCTTTGGCCCTAGTTTCCTGTTTCTCCCTGCATCACCTCCTCCCTTGCTATCCATGATGAATATTTTACTAGCATCCCTTTCTATTTGACCAATTATTCTTCATAAGTATTTTTCCTAGTAATTTTTCCAACACAACTATCTAGTATCTCCTAAATATCCTTTGTAGCTAAACTAGTTGTTGGAGTAGTCCACTATACTACAATTTCATCTCCATCCCCTACTTCATGATACTTTATCAAATCTAAAATGTTAAATAATGGTGAAATATTTAGTTCATTAGGAAACTCCACTGAATAGGCATTTCAATAATCATGCCTTTTCATTATCTTGCACGTTCCAAACTTCTTCATTTTCAACTTATTATATGTACCTACTAGAAAATTCTTCTTTCTAAAATGAACCATGACTTCATCTCCAATCTAAAATTCCTTATACCTCCTTTTCACATGTTCCTCAGCCTTGTACTATGTATTCATCTTTATAATGTTCTTCCTCACCCCCTCATGGATATTCTTTAAATGTTCAACAAATTCATCTATTTCAACACTTCTTATCTCTCCTTTATCTGACTAACTCAATTTAGAAGCATTTTTGGGACTGCTCCCATATATAATCTAGAATAGTGATTTAACAGTAATCCTATTGATAGAAATATTATATGAAAATTCTACCTATGGTAAAATTAGATCCCATCCTTTTGATTTATCTCTAATTACCAAACAGCTTAAGAAGTTTCCCAAATTGTGATTCACAACTTCTATCTTCCCATCAGTCTATGGATGATGTGATGAACTAAAATTCAAATCTATCTTCAATTTCTTCCACAATGTACATAGTAAATATCCAACAAATTTGGTATCTTTATCTAAAACTATACTCTTTGGTAGACCATGTAGTCTCCCCACTTCTATGAAAAATAACTCCGCCACATGAACATCATCACTAGTCTTCTTGTAGGGAATGAAATGTGTCATCTTTGAAAACCTATCAACTACAACAAAAATATTATCATGCCCTTGCTGAGTCCTTCGTAATCCAAGAACTAAATCAATGCTGACATGCTTCCATGGCTTCTCTAATATCGATAATGGTTGATACAACCCCATATCCCACTTCATTCATTTTTCCATTTGACATACTTCACAACTTTGTACAAACTTCTTAACATCTTGCTGCAATTGTGGCCAATAATAGTTCTTAGCAACCAAATCAATGGTTTTATCTCTACCAAAATGACCATCCAATCCTCCACTATGCTTCTCCTTGATGAGATTATCTCTCATTGAGCTTCTTGGAATACACAAATGGCTTCCTTTGACCAACATACCATCTTTAATTATGAAATCCAACCACTCTATCATGTCAAGTGTAGTAGGTTCTATATAAGCCCTCTATATTTCACCAAAACCAAGATCCTTTGGGTACAAACCATTGAGTTCCTTGAACCCAAACACCTCAATTTGCATTTTTGTTAAGAAAAGTTGTCTTCTACTAAGAGCATCTATAACTTTGTTATATTTCCTTATCCTATGTTTCATAAAAAATATATAATTCTACAAAAAATCAACCCACTTCAAATGCCTCTAGTTTAATTTTCCTTGACTATTCAATTATTGCAAATATTGATAACCAATATACATTAAAAAAATCCTTAGGAAGAAGATATTGTCTCCACTACTTTAGTGCCTGAACTATAGCATAAAATTTCTATTCATAAACATAATATTTTCTTTTGGCATGATTCAACCTCTCACTAAAATAAGCAAGAGGTCTACCTTCTTAGCTCAAAACAACTCTTATTGCAATTCCACTAGCATCACAATCTACTTAAAACACCTTGTTAAATATGGAAGTGCTAAAATAGACTACTTTGTAACTTTTTGTTTCAACAGATTAAAAATCTTATCTTCTCCTATAGTCCACTTAAATTCTTTCCTATCCCATCTCATTATTTTAGTCAAGGGTCCAAAAATACTGCTAAAACCTCTTATGAAATTTATGTAAAAACTATCTTGTCAATGAAAAGATTTGACCTCTATAGCACTCTTTGGAGTAGGCCATTCAAGTATAGCCTTCACTTTCTCTGGGTCCATTTTTAGACCTTCTGTTGTGACTACAAATCTTAGGTACACCAACTGTTTCTTCGCAAAACTATACCTCTTTAGGTTTATCAACAACTTTTCTTTCCTCAACTTATTAAATACCTTTCAAATATGCATCACATGCTCCTCCAAAGTATTACTAAAGATCAATACATCATCTAGGTTTAAAATGACAAACTTGCCTATAAAATCCTTTAGTACCTCATTCATGAATTGCATGAAAGTGCTCAATACATTGGTTAGCCCAAAAGGCATGACTAACCAATTGTACAATCATTCCCTTGTCTTGAAAATAATATTCCACTAATCATCTTCTATGATGAAAATATGATGGCATCCACTCTTCAGATCTATCTTTGTGAAATACATAGCTACACTCAAATAGTCTATAAAATCATCCATCCATAGAAATAGAAATCTATACTTGATTGTGATCTTTTTGATAGTCTATGAATCTGTACACATGCTCTATTCTTCGTTCTTCTTTGTTACTAATACTATCGGTACAACACATGGACTCAAACTCTCTCGAATCGATCCCTTCTGCAAAAAATCATGAACATGTTTGTTCAACTCTTCACCTTCTCCTAGTGTGAGTCTATGTGCTATCTTGTTTGGAAAATTGGCTCCCATAATATAATCCATCTGGTGACTAGGTAAAAGCACAAACTTGTGTCACCTTTTATAAAGAAACGTGATATCAGAATGTGACAGTTCAACATTAATGACAAAAAAAATGGTATTTATGTTTAAAATATGAAGATAATGTAAATTGATGAAATGTGTAAAATTGTATAAATTTTATGTCTATAATTTTTATAATTTTTTTGACTAAAAATTTATTCATTTTATTTTATTTTGAAGTCTCTTTTTTAACTGTAAAAAATATAGGATGTAGTTCCCGTCAAACAAGTATGTGCAAATAATCTTTTTTTGTTCTAATTTGAAAATATTTTATAGATCACATGTATAGCTAGTGAACAAAAAAAGAAATAATTATTTTTGATATATATTTTCTTTGTTATAAGTACTCAAGTTCGACCTTGTTAGAATCCAACAGTTTTTTCCTCCCATCAAAACTTCCCTATCAAATTTATACCTTCTTGAAAAAAAATTACATATTCATGAAGAGAATTCTCTCCTCTGGTGATAAATATAAATATTTTATTTTTTTGATATGATATACTATATTTTTTCCTTTTTTGAGGGAGCATCTTTTGAAATGTTGAAATATCAACTTATAATATTTTGAGATTATAACATATTATAACTAATCAAAACACTCAAAAATTTATATAATGATGATATTGAATTTGAGATCTCTAAAAGGGTATTTTTAGTTTTTGAAAAAAATTGAGTTTTGATAGAGAAATGAGATTTGACTAAAATAGGTTTTTGTATCACAAATGGTGACACAGATTTGTGCTTTTACTCGACTGATCTTCCTCATTGGGGGTAATCTATTAGGTACATTATCTAACACAATATCAGGAAACTCTCTCAGAAAATATGAAACTTCTATAGGTACCCCCTATACTTCTTCTTTACCATCTTTTGGTATTAAAACAAAACACACATGCTCATGCATCATACCTTGGAGAAACTCCTTTCCATCAAGAAAACATATTTTGGTAGCTCTACACACCTTTTCTTCTTTCCCCTTCAATGGTTTTAGCTCATGTTTCACTTCATCCCTTATCAAAGTGTAGGTATTTGCACATCCATCATGTACAACATTCCTTTCAAACTAACATGGCCTATTCAAAAACATATGACATATATCAATAGGTATGATATCACACAACATCTCATCCTTGTAGCTTCCAATCTTGAACTTCATTGAGTATTGCCCATTGATGATGACCTTGTGGTCATCTTGCAACCAAGCAATACAATATGGATGTAGGTGTTTTTGCCTCTTCATATTCAACTTTGTGACCATATTTTTTGACACTAGATTGTTAGTGCTTCCACCATCAATGATCATATCACAACATGTATGTTCACATTTTCACCTGGTGCAAAATAAACTCCTCCTTTGATTAGGTTGATTCTCTCCACTCAACAAGACTTTACTATTAACTATGGGTTCTCCTCTTTTAGCATCTTCAAAATGGGATGATTTGACATCTTTATCAACATGCATAACTCTTTCCTAGCCTTTAGTTCTTTGATATATCCTTCTTCTCTATAGTGAAAAAATTTCCTACAGAAGCCTCCTCTTCTAGATCCTTGTCCTCTTCCTCTTCCTCTCTAATCTCTATTATTATGATCATGGAAACGGTTGGAATTTTTCTCCTATGGTTCTAGATTATACTACTATCCTCATCCTTGTTCTTTTGATGATCATTTTGGCCTCCATAAGACCATCCACCAAATCTTTCACTACAACCTCTTCCACTATTATTGTTATCAAACTTCTTGTTTAGATTTTCCTTAACTCTTAGGGAAAACTAGTATGCCTCTTTAATACTGGTCATTCAAACTAGACTCAACTTCTCCTAAATACTTGGCCTCAACCCATTAAGATAATGAGATATTTTCTCCTTACTGGCTTTTGCATGGCTAGTTTTGATGAGAACTTGATAGAACTCCTAGGTATACTTTTGAATAGATCTTCCCACTTGCTTCAACCCTTGCATTTTCTTTAGCAGATCAAGCTCATAATCCATAAGGATGAATTTTTTCTTCAATTTAGCTATCAATCAATCCCATCTAGTGATTTTTTCCTTCTCTCTTCTATTTCACTCCTATTGAATCTCTTGCCACCAAATATTCATATTTCCCTTCATGTTTACCTTTGCAAACTTGACCCTATAAGGATCCTCAATACCTTCATACTCAAAGTATTTGTCCAATTCATTTATCAAATTGATCAAGTCCTCTAGGTTAAGATTTCCTTAAAAAAATGGGAACCTCAAACTTAGGTCTTTTTCCAATCTTCGAGATGTTCCTTCTAGTTTCTCTACTTCAACATTTTCTTCTTTTTTACCTTCATCCTTGCTTATATCTCTTATAACAAGATTTATCCCTCTATGTATTTGTTATTCCAATGCTTGCATTAGTCTTTGGGGAGCTCTAAGACACTTAGGTATAACACATATGAATCTTCCACCATGCTCTCTTCATAGAAGCATTTTTTGCATGCTTCTACTAAAACTCTAGTACAAATTGTCTCACAATTAGCGATCTATCTACACACTCAACCCAAACCATAGTCTTGGTACAACTACCTCTTAGTCAGTGATCTATTTACATGCTTAAGAAATTTAACTCTATTACCATTTGATGAAGGTTACTCCCCTCAATACCTTAAACACATAACAAAAACAAAGAAATAACAACAATTTGGGAAAAAAACTATGGGCTTCTTATTATTGCCGCAAATGCAAAATTATAGATTTCAAAATTACAATATGATAACCCACATGGGCACGTTCATTATAGTAATCTGCCTGAAAAATTTGTGAACTATCACTTAGACCTATCCTAAACAATGTATGGGCATTTCTTAAATAGACAATATTATGCCACCTAGGAAGGTTCTAGAAACTCAAACTTAATACCTAGGGCTGACAGACCTTAACAATACATATAGAGTTGGCCAAATACACCTTTAACATTAATTTTGGAAGTTTTGGTTGACCCAACTTTGGAAGCCTGTAACTTTCAAATTCTTGCCCCGATTGGCTATTATAACCATTTTTCAGAATCCTTAGCTTACAATCTATAGGCTTGAATCAACACAACCACCCATCCATAGAGTTTTCAAGTCTCATACGGGCATGTTTAGGCCTTCAATGGTGAGCCTTAACTTTTTATACCAAAATTTCATACCAAAAATCTACAATAAATCCATGAATACTTATGATATTGTGTTGAGTTTCAACTAGTAGGCTGATATATCCAAGATGAACATCCACCTCTTAAATTAGAACATTCTAAGCATGTATGAATAACTTAATAAGTAGCAAGCCTCTGGAAACAATAACTCTACACTAAGACAACCCTTATTCAAGAAACAAAAAGGAAATATTTTTAGGTGATAAAAGATTTCTCTTACACCCAAGATGCTTTTGCATTAATTTACCAACAATTTTTATCCAATTCTTGATCTTTTCCTTTCATCTTCTTTTTCTATGAATTTACAAGTGTTTCCACCAAAGAGATGCATTTCCTTTAAATTTTGTAGATGCTATGCTCTCTTTCCTATCATTAGGAATATTTTTATAATCAAAATACTTCTCAAACTAAGAGATCCAATCAAACAAATAATCAATATCAAATAGGTCTAACATTCACTCTATTGAAATATTTCAAGAGTCTTTCTTCATCTTGTTCCACCTCATGTTCAAGATTGAGCGTTGTTGCTACTTATTCTTCATCACTAGGATCCTCAATATGCTCTCTTCTTATCTAAGCTATTTAAATAAGTTCTAGTCTAGTTGCAATCTATCTCAATATAACTTGATGCAGGAGCAACCTGGGTGTAAGAGAAATCTTGCATCACCCAAAAATATTTCCTTTATGTTTCTTGAATAATAATTATCTTAGTGAAAAGTTGTTGTTTGTGGAATATTTCTACTTAGTAAGTAGTCATATGAGCTCAGTATGTCCCAATTTTATAGGTGGATGCTCATCTTGGATATATCAGCCTACCAGTTGAGGCTCTTTCTATATCATGAGTATTTGTGAAGTTATTGTAGATTTTTGGTATGCAATTTTGGTACAAAAATTTTAGGTTTAGTTTTCATGGCATTAGAGGCTCCTGATGGGCTCCAAAATGAGGCTGAGTGGAGCTTGCATAAGTTAAGCCCTATAGATCAAAACCTAAGGATTCTAAAATGGGGTTATAATAGTTGATTGGGTCAACAGTTGGCAAGTTATGGTATTCAAAAGTTGGGCCAACTATAATTTCAAAAATAAATGTCATAATTGTATTGGGCCAACTTTATGTGTATTTTTGGGGTTGATTAGCCTCGAGGGTTAGGGATTGATGTCTAGAAACTTCTCACATGACGTAACATTTCCTATATAAGCAAGGCCCATAAATTATCTAGGATAGCTTGAGGTGATAGATCACAATTGTGTCTTACAAATTATTGTAAGGAAGGAGCCCATGTGGGTTTGCATATTATATTTCAATATTCTATAAATTTCACATTTTTTGAAATAATAAGAAGCTCATATTTTATTCTCTCATAATTTTTTTTATTTCTTTATTTCTATTATGTATTTATGGTATTAAGGGGAGAACCATTCATTATATGCATAATATCATTGTCTTAAATTCCTCTACCTCAAACCATTTTGACAATAGTTCCTACAAGAATCATAACCTTTGCAAGTTATAGGTAAAAATCTAGTTCTTCTACCTTATACTCAATATTCAATTAAGTTTCACATGATCCCAAACTTTTCCAAAAGGGAAAGTCTCTCTACTACCACTTGACACAAGGACAGAGAGGGAAATGGTCACTACTAAGCTACCCTCTCTTAGAGTCACACATGGAAGCCACCAAAAATAGATAACATACACATATTTGTAGAGGAATCAATACAACAATGGATAGATAATATTCATTCAATATGCTAGGCATAAGGCCTACCTAGTTGTAGCCATATAAGTCCAAATTAAAATTAGAAAGCTTAAAAGATTAGGCTTATAGAGAAAAATATCCATATTTTCCTTCTATCAAACTTCATTATAATTTTCCCTATCCTAGACTCCTCCTTTGTAGCCAAGAAGACCATAAGTCATATTGTCGAGAAAAATATTAAAAATTATAGGTTTTTCCCTAGAGGAGAATTAAATTACCTTACAAAAAATAAAATTAACTTCTATTGGGAGAAGGATAGGCCCAAACATGATCCAATAAGAGATTCCCAAGTGCACAAAATGCCACAAACCATATGAAACTATGTTAAAGTGAAACCTGCACATTTCTTGAGCTACTAAGAGATAAGCATGACTCGAGTGAGGAGAAGGATAACTTCCAAAAATGATGGAATTAAGTTCTATGCTCTTATAATAAGGATCCACCATAGGTCCACATTATGAAGCTGATAACATGGAAAGAGAAACCATAAAAAATATTGCCTATCCTCCAAAAAGAAAACAAGAAAAAAGAAAGCAAATATTTTTGGGTGATGCAAGATTACCAAGGTAACCAAGATGTTTCGCATCACAAATTCCCTACTCCCCACCCAAGTGCACTACGGTTCATCTTACACCTCTCTTACAAGACCATCCCTCTAGAATTCCTATCCCCTCACACTCATTCTCTTTGAAACACTTGTTGCAAGGCTATGGATTTGAGAGAACATAATCCATATGCTTAATTTTCCTTGCATCCTATCCCTCCCTCAAAATCTCTTTGATTTTCATATTGGGTATCCATTTACCTCATTATTAGCCTATAAATTGGACCTTACATTCTTCATAATTCATCTGCAATCCAGAGTAAAGTTATTATGCTATTTGAGATCAAAAAGATATCTAAGTACTATTATTATGCTCAAACTTGCACTCATCATCCATTACTGAATCTATCATTAAAACTTGAAAAAAAAAATTTGAGCACACATTTATATTATTTAGTTCTTTTTCTTCTATTTTGTAGGTATTTTCATATATGTTATTATTGAATTAGTTTGTTGAATGTTTAACATTGGTTTCATGTTCTTTTCATACTAGTTTAATGTTTATCTGATTAGGGGCACACTGCATCCTTTATAGGCCCATGAGGGGCATACTATTCCCTTGATTAATTAGGGGACAACTACACCCCTAACAACTAGGTGTAGAAGCCTCCAAGATGGTATTGAGACCCCAAATAGGCCTCAAAATTCAAAAATTAGGTCAAGATGACGAGGAAACTCATTTTGGTGCAAAAAATAATTATATCTTTTGAAGAGAAAGTGAAGGGGAGGACCTAGATAGATAGATCATTCTTCAAGTTTTTCATTGTATAAGGAGACTGTCAAGGAGGTCCTATTAGGTCCTACCTAGATTCTATTAAAGGAGAATATGTGAGAGATTAAATGTAATTTTATTATTAAATTATATTGGATCATTTTTTAATGGTCACAAATTGAAGTCCTTCCAATTTAGGACAGTACATTTAGCCCCCACATTAGCTAGATATGACACTATGTAAATATGAAAGCTAAAGTAAAGTAAAAATTCTTAAGGAAAACAGATATAAAAAAGTCTAAGAGCCCTGATCCTACAAGAAAGTATTCATACTTGCAACTTGCAAAACACAAGTTAGTAGAATCCAAAATCACCTGGATCTTACTAAGAATGAGTTTGTGAGGTTCACAGGTGCCCATACGCCCCCCTATTTTGGCTTTCTCTTTCAAGGAGGGTGAAATAGGGTGATATAACTAACCTTAGGAACCAAAATTGAAGATTATTTAGAATAGAAAGTCTTTCAAGACTAGAAAGGAGTTTATAAAAATGTCTCTCAACCATCTTTAAAATAAAGATGACACATATATGGTTGGAAAAATTAGGGCCAAAGGAACACCTAATAGTCTGAAATAACCTATAGAGTAAACACAATGTGAGAAAATAACAAAGAACAACACCACAATGGGAAGAAACAAAAATATCTTTATTGATTCATCAAATTATCTATAAGCATGCCCAGTTGTACTGCCTTATGGGTTACGACCAATTTAAGAAGTTTACAATTTTAAGATCCACGATCCTTGCAAATTCTAACTCTAGACTCGCTCCTTTATGATTATTAAAATATCTTCCCAAACTCTTTAAGAACTTCATGAGCACTACCTAACCTAAGTGTAGAAACCTCTACTTATACTTGCCAAAATGACTTATAGAAGATTCTAGATCTTTACATAAGAGAAGGCTGACCATAAAATGGTCTATACACATCCTAATACATGATCCTTACATTAAATTTGTTATTCAAGTTAAATAAACAAGTTAGCTCACACTAAGAATCAATCAAAGAAAAACTTAGCCAAAGAAGGAACCAAGCTTCAACAATCTAGCAAGTTCACTAGACACGCAAAGGAACTAAACAACAACTAGATGTGGCCAAAATAGGAATTTGGCCCATACTATAGGGACCCAATCAACATAGGGAACTCACTGAATACTATAGGAACTTGGCCAACAAAGAGAACTTGACCAAAATAGGAGAAACTCAATAGTAACTATAACTAAATAATAACTACTAGAATGTGCAAAGATGAGTAGGATATCAAGGCAACCTAGGATGCTCTTGCATCAAACAATAGGGTTTGAAATAATTGATTCTCCCAAATCATTGAGATGTCACAACCTGAGATGAATCCAAATCATATTGAGAAATCCATGTGGCTTCTTCAACTGGTCTATTCTTCCACTTCACCAAATATTCATACTAATATTTTCCTCTTGTGCTTTTACCATCTCTCTAATCCAATATATGTTCAACCTCTTCAATCTGCTTATTAGGATAATTATTTGGTACAAAAATTTCATTACTGGACTCATAATACTTATGAAAATCAACAACATTGCATATAGAATATATATCCATGTCATCAGGTAACTCAACTTCATAAGCATTACCACTATCAAAATTCCTTAAGATTCTACAAGGACCAAAATTCTTCATCTTCAACTTGCTATATGTCCCAATAGGAAATCTACCCTTCTTCAAATGAGCCATAACCTCATCACCAACTTCAAAAATATTATGTATTCTATATTTATCTACATTCTCCTTATGATTACTTTGCTCCAATCTCAACTTCACTTCCTCATGAAAAAACTTCACAAAATCAGAAAATGCTTACCCTTCAACACTTCTCTTTTCCTCACCAATAATATCCCTCAAATTTGATAGACCCCTAGGTTGCATTCTAGTAACAATCTCAAAAAGTATTATCCTAGTGCTCCTATTTACAAAATTGTTATACACAAACTTAGCTTGTGCCAATATCATATTCCAATTACTCGACTTATCTCCAGATAAACATCTCAAAAAATTAACCAAACTTCTATTCACAACCACTATTTTTTGATGGAATATAGAACTAAACTTCATCTCAATATCCATCTTCTTCCATAAAGTCGTCCAGAAGTAACTAGTAATTCTTCATCTCCGTTAGAGATAGTACATCTTGGTAATCCATGTAATCTAACAATCACTTTAAAGAAAAGATTTGCAACATGCACTACTCTGATGTCTTCTTACATGATATGAAATGTGCCATGTTACAAAATCTATCCATAACAACAAATATGGAATCATACCCTCTAGATGTCTTAGGTAATCCAAGAACAAAATCCATATTAATGTCACTCCAAGGTTTCTTAGGAATAAAAATAGGTGTATACAATCCAGTATTTGAACTTACTCCTTTTGCAACTTGACAAATTCCACAACTCTTAAGAAAATTCTATACATCCTTATACATTTGTGGCCAATCATAATTATCTTTAAGAAAACTCAATGTCTTATTAATTCAAAAATGTCCTACCATTCCACCACAATGTTTTTCCTTAATCAAATTAACTCTCAAAGAACTTCCTAGTATACACAACTAAATTCCTTGGAACAACATACCTTTTTGAATGAAATAGTCTTCATACTTACTTAGATGATCTAATAGATTTAGTTCTCTTCTCTCTCTCTCTCTCCATGCCTAAGAAAAATAAAGGTTAGTATCATTTAACTCCTTCATCTCATCAAAACCAAGAACTTCAATTATCATCTTGGTTGACAAAGAACATCTTCAAGTCAATGCATCTGCAACATAATTAGTAACTTCCCTCTTATGCTTTATCGCAAGTATCAAACTCTACAAATACTCAACCCACTTCATCATATATCTCCGATTCAACTTATGTTGACTTCCCAAATAGTATAAATTTTTATGATCAATATATAATACAAACTCCTTAGGGACCAAATAATGTCTCCAATTCTTCAAGGTTTGAACAATAGCATAGAACTCTTGATCATACAAAAAATACTTCATTTTAGCATCATTCAACTTCTCATTGAAGAAAGAAATAGGTATACCTTCTTGACTCAACACAACTTCTATTGCACTACCACTTGTATCACACTCAACTTAACATACCTCATTAAAATCATGCAAAGCCAATATAGGTAACTCAACAACCTTTTGTTTGAAAGTTTCAAAAATCTTGTCATCTCCATGTGTCCACTTGAAATCCTTTCTATCTCCTCTTATAGTCTCAATCATAGCATTATAAAAAATACTGAAATTATTTATAAAATTTCTATAAAAACTAGCCAAACCATGAAATGAACTTACCTCACCCACATTCTTAGGTTTAGGCCACTCCAAAATTGATTTAACCTTCTCAAGATCCATTCTCAAAGCATTAAGTAAAATCACAAATCCCAAATACACAATTCCCTCCTGCATAAAAGGAATACTTTTTTCAAATTAATCAACAACTTCTCCTCTTTCAATTTCTACAAAACTTACCTAATATGCTCAAGATGTTATTCCTTACTCTTACTAAATATCAAAATATTATCCAAATAAAAAATAACAAACTTACCCAAAAATGTCTTGAGAACTTCATTCATCAACCTCTTGATAAAGTACTTGGTGCATTAGTCAAACTAAATGACATTACCAACCATTCATATAAATTATCTTTTGTCTTAAAAGAATTCTTCCACTCACCACCTTCTCTGATTCTAATATGATGATAACCACTCTTCAAATAAATCTTGGAAAAATACTTTACCCCGCTTAGAAAATCCATTATGTCATCCATCATTGGCACAAAAAACCTATATTTCATAGTTATCATGTTAATAGCTTTGGACTCAATACACATTCTCAATTCTCCATTCTTCTTAGGTTCTAATATAATAGGTACAACACATGGACTTAAGCTTTCTTTGATCAAACCTTTCTACAATAACTCCTGCACTTGTTTGTTAAGTTCTTCATTCTCTATAGGTATTAAACTATATGGTTTTTTGTTTGAAAAACTAACTCCTAGAATTAGGTCCATACAATGACTTATACTTCAAAATTGTGGTAAAACAATTAGGGGTATCTTTTTCAACAATCTCCTTGTATTATTCAACAAGTTTTCAATTTTTGCTGGCACTCGACTAACACTATTAGCTTCTATTATCCCTCAACCTCTATTTTATTCTATTTCTCAACCATTACTATTTTTTGTCACTCAACCAAGAATTTCAAAACTTAGCCCTCTAGGAATTATAGAAAAAAAAACTTGGATCTCTTTTATCTCTTTCTCAAATTATTTCTCATTGATCATATAAACTCTAATAATAGTACAAGTTACCTTATGAGGAAATTTAATCTAAGGAAACAATGTTTTCTTCACTCCATTCACCCAAATAGTATATTGATTCAATCTACCATCATGCACATCATGTCTATCATATTTTAAAAGTCTACATAATATAATATAACAATAATCCATAGGCATAATATCACATAAAACTTCATCAAAGTAGTTTCTAATCTTAAATTTCACCACATTGTTCAAATGCCAATATTTTATGCTCATTCTTGATCCATGAAACATGATAGGGTTTAGGGTATCTCAACTTCTATAGCTATAACTTTTTAGATTGATAAGTAGGAAATTTCTAGTGCTTCACCCCTGTGAGAATCACCTAGATCCAATGAGTGCTAAGTGTTCCATTTATTCTCATGAGAGATGGATTCACGTTGAATCACTACTCATGAAACATGGTTCAATGAGTTTGACTCAAAATCACATAGCTAAATCCTTATAGAAATATCATAGTTTGACTTGCTATGGAAATTTCCTACTTATCAATTGATGAGCTTAAGGGGCTTTCTAATGAATGGTTCATAAGGCAAAAAACTTGGTGAAGGTTTTGCAAATGGGGTTGGAAGCTTTGGGTTTAACCATGAGGAAACTTCATAGTTAAGAGCACTCAAGCTAGAGTAGTACTGGGATGGGTGACCTCCTGGGAAGTCAGTGTGCTTCACCCCTATGAGCATCACCTAGATCCAATGAGTGCTAAGCGTTCCATTTATTCTCATGAGAGACAGATTCATGTTGAATCACTACTCATGAAACATGGGTCAATGAGTTTGACTCAAAATCACACAACTAAATCCTGATAGCAATATCACAAAACTTTTTAACCATCTCTTTTGATGCCAAATTTTTTGAACTACCATTGTCAAAAATGACTTTGAAATATTTTCTTGCCATCTTGTATCTAGTTTTGAAAAGACTTCTCCTCAAGAAAGGTTCCTCATCAACTATCTTATTACACAAAGTTCTCCTTACCATCAGGTTTTCTCTAACCTTTGGTCCACTTGGTGAACCCTCAAGACCATTTTGAATCACACAATTTCTACTACCATTTTCACTTTTAAACTATTTACACTCAAAGGATTATTACATATCAAACAATTACCATGAAAACCACCTCTAGAATAAGAATAACCTCTTCCTTGGTAAGAAACAGTACCTTATTGGTAAGGTCTTGTCTTTATCATCACTTTTCCATTAAAATTTGACATTATCTTGGACAAAATTATTAGATCTTCCACTTTCCCCATAAGACTTACCTCCACCTCTTTGGAATCTACCACGTCTACCTCTATATCTTTGCTCATGTTTCTTTGTCAAGATCTCCTCAACTTTCAATACATATTGATATGCATCTTCCACACATACAATTTCAAAAATCTTAGTTCATCTTGAATCCCAAATCTCAAACCATTTAGATACCTTGCAACTTTCTCAACCTCATCATCCACATTTCTAGATATGATGTCCAATTTATAGATTTCCTTAGTGTGCTCCTTTAGAGTCATGTCTTTTTTTCTCAAATTTTGCATCTTTCTCAATAAGATAACTTGGTAATCAGTAGGAAGGAACTTCTTCTTCACCTTATTCACTATTTTCAACATGGTCCCAATATTATCTTTTCCTCTTCTTTGTCTATCAATTTGTAAATGCTTCCATCTAGTGACTACAATCTTCACCTTCCTATTATCAGAAGCAATTTCAAATTCAAATAAATTCTCCATATTAGATATCCAATATGATACAAAGTTAGTATCAAATTTTTCATCATAAGGAATAACTTCCACAATAGGCTTTGAATGTTCCTTAGACAAAAATCTCAATAATATTTCCTCATCTTGATCTTGCTTAGGTTCTAGATTAGGGTTTTAATCCATTTCTCCATCATCACTCACATCATCAAGGTGCACTCCTCTACTTTGGGTTGTCCCCATAACATCTAATCTAGTTGTAATCTACCTCAACATGTCCAATATGGAATTGCTAGTATTTCTTGTGCCTCAAACCATTTTAAAAATAGGTTCCTACAAGATCTCAACCCTCTATAAGTTATAGGTCAAATATGTATATATGCCACCCTACAACCAAAATCAATTAGGGTTCTACATGATCTAATCTTCTCAATGATAAACCTCAAGATCTAATATCATAAAAAATAGGCATGGTTGGGAAAATTAGTGCCAAAGGAACACCTAATAGTCCCAAACACCATGTAGAGTAAACAAAATGAGAGAAAATAATAGAGAACAACACCCATGAGAGAAGAAACAATAATATCATTATTGATTCGTCAAATTATCAGCAAACATGCCAAGTTGTGAGGCCTTTTGGATTATGAACAATCAAGAAGATTAAAATTTCAAGATACATGATCTCTAAAAATTATAACTCTAGACTCACTCCTATATGATTATTCACATCTCTTCCAAAAATCTTTAAGCACTTCTTGGGCACTGCCTAACCTAAGCCTAAAAATTTCTACTTATACTTGCCAAAAAAACTTACAAAAGGTTCTAGATCTTTACATAAGAGAAGGTTGACCAAAAAATGGTTTGTATGCATCCAAATGCATGACACTTACACTAAATTCATAATTCAATTAAATAAATAAATTGACTCACACTAAGAACCAATCATTGAAAAATTTCCCAAAGAAGGAACCGAGCATCTGTAAACTAATGAGCTCACTTGGCACATGAAGGAACTCAACAATAAGAAGACTCAACCAAAATATAAATTTTTCTTGTATTACAAGGACTTAGCCAAAATAGGAGAAACTCAACATCAAATGCAACTCAACAATAATTGCTAGAATGCACAAAGATGAGTAGGATAGAAAGGCTACCCAGGATGCTCCTGCATAATAAAATAACTAAATCACTATTCTAATGCTTTCAACAACATGCCAACCAAAGTTATCTAGTAGAAGTTATGATGAATATAAAATATGTCTACTCTAAATGCATAGAAAGGAAACCTTAATTGCATGTTGAAAAATACTATAAGGGTCTTACCATTCATTTGTTATCCTTTATAGCTTAAAGAAGATTTTTGAAGATGAGGAACGAGCTCAAGCCCATGAGAATTGAGGTTGATGTAGGAGCATCTTGCATCATCAAAAAGGGGTGTGATCAAATTTTTTATAATAAAAAAATTGGGAGGAGAGAGAAAGTGACGAAAATAGAAAGAAAAAAATAGAAAATAGAGAAAAAAAAGGAGAAAAGAGGAATTTCTATTTTCAAAGTACACAGGTGGCATAAATAGAAAAATAGTTGTCATTCCATTTATTGAAGTTTGTAGGTGGAATCTTAGAAGTTTTTGGAAATTTCCTTATATCATGCATTTAATATTTGTGATCCAAAAAGAAATGTAATTTTCTAATTGGACGACATGGTGGTGCTTGATTGTATTGGGGTGGAAACTTAATATTTGTTTTAAGGTAGTTTTATTTACCTTTTATCTCACATTGGTTGTGTTTGTAATATCTTGGGTGGTAAGTACCTATATAAGCAAGGCTTATAATCATTTATAATGAAGCTCTTCCAGTGTAATCTCTTATGGTGTAATCTCTTGTAAGAAAGCTTGGAGGTGAAAGATCTTAGTATGTAAGATCTTGAGAGGAAGTAATTTCTTCTTAGTGTGAAGCCTCTTCTTATGGAAGTTATTAGTTTTTCAAACTCTTGGTGTGGAAGTTAGTTGGAATCTCTCTCATATTGTAAGACTTTGGAGTTCTCTCATTCGGAGAATATTGTAAGGATTTTCAAGTATAAAAAAAGCATGCTTTGTGAAGAATTTTGTCATCTCTTTGTCTCCATATTGTTTTGATCTTGGTTGTGAGTTGGTAAGGGTGGTGTGGCCCTCATCACTAGTATCAGAGCGTACCTTCATCAAACTTCATTAGAGGTTTTGAGAGAGTTCATCACAACTGGTAAATCACTTCCTAAGGTGAGTATCATTGCATATTGATTCTTGTGTATTTTGATGCATTTATTTTGGCTTTAGGTGAATCTGATGTTCATTTTTGGGTAGGAGGTCAACCCTAACTAACCAAGTTGACCTTATTAAGGTAAGTTAAACATGATTCTAGGGAGGTTGACCTTGATGATGGAGATCAACCCTCAATCAAGGAAGATCAACCCTCATTAGTGAATACCAACTATCAATTAGAGGAAGTCATCCCTAACTAGGGGATATCATCCCTAACCCCAAAATGATTATTTTGACTCCTTGTTTGATACTGATGTTTGATTTGAATTTTCATATAGGATCTAGTATTGCTTTGAAAGAATCACATGTTACATGTGTTGTAATTCATAAATGATAGTTCATAGAAGATAAGCATGGATGACATTTGGCATCTACAGGATGTTGATCTCTACTAGGAAGGCCCAATTCCATACCTTAGGTTTTACCATGGTATGATCTCAACACTAATAGAATGATGGGATGATCATACTTGTTTATTCCATCTTTTGACTAGAAATATCACCATGACACTAGAGTATATCTACCACACACTACATCTCCTAATTAGAGGGCTTTCAATAAGGCCCTATTATGGGAGGAATCTAGAGAAGATGTTTGGAGATGAGTAGTATTGCACTAGTTAGAGATCATTGATGAGATCTAGAGAAGATCAAAGAGATTTTCATGATATCATCCTAGGTGGTACTCCATTAGTGAGACAATGGATATTCTATGTACTAAGCTAAATTGTTACCTATAATGGTAAAGGGATAGTTTTCCTATCTCCTTTTACACACTTAGTACAAGTAGTAGAGAGATTAGACAATATTTGCAGGGGGTAGGAGTATGTTGGCTACTCTATATTTAGAGCTAAGTAGGCTCACTAGTTACTAGAGAGATCATTTGACATTATTACACTCATACAAGTATGGTTATTTGAGTATTTTATATGTACTAGGCTAGCAGGAGTTCATGTAGCATTAGATCAAGCCTTCCGAGAGTGTATGCATATCCCCTTGCTGAGTTGTGGTAGTTCAAAGATGTACTATATTTGAGAGTGAAATTCTACCACATGTGCAGTAATGAGATAGTGTGGAGACTATACCTCTAGATGGTTGAGTGGCCTAATACTGCACACTAGAGGATATTTTCACAAAAGAGAAGATTCCTAGAGGGAAGGCATAATAATGTAATCTTGTTATACTATTTTAATCAGGTACTAAGATAGTTCAACTTACAATAGGGTGTACTCACAATAGTGATACAATATGCCTACCCTTAGAAATATATTTAAAGTGATGAAGCCAAATGATGGCTTAGACTAGAAGACATTTCCTCTAGTGATTTCAAGGATGGAGAGGATTTTCCTATTATAGAAGATCTATATATGGGTTGTATAGAGGAGTACATTAAGTATTTAGTTAGACATGGAGTTAGACCCATCTTCTCATCAAACTACACCATAGGAGATCCAAGTACCTTCTACAAAGCTCAAAGAGGAGCTGCTAAAATTATGATGAGGTTATGAGATGGGATGGGGAGGTGGAGTATGAGGATGTATAGGAGCTACTAGCTGGGGAGGTTGCTATAGAGGAGAGAGAGGAGGGGAGAGAAGAGGATTGTTAGCATGAATGTTGATGGTATTTCTTTAGGGGAGTTGTAGTGTCTCTCCCATTCCATTCATGTAATTCATCCTAATGGGTACAACCTTGACTCTCTTCCTTTTTGAATGATTATTTTAGGACCCATGAGTGGTCAACACCCTTGGGGTGATTGAATTTATTTTATTATTTTAGTTGGATTGATTATGCTTATGGCTAACTTATGAGATTATAATGTACTAGATGGGTTCACTAAGGTTTGTGCCAGTGCTCACTTGGATTGAGTTGTTATCACAATGTTGCTCTAAGATTACCCTAAGATGTGAACAATGGCTACACTATGTATTATTATCCTACTACACTTGACTAGGTTCATGTAGTAGTGGTTAGTCATGTATTTGACCATGTCCACTTATGTGTTTTAAGTGCCTTTTTATGTTTTTTAACAACTATTATTAATTATACTATTAAATAGTTAAATAATTAGATATGAATTGTCCATGTTGGATTCATTTGGTAATAGTGCTACGGATAAGTACCTTGTGCATTTCAGTAATTTATACAAAATGGACTATTCAAATGATTATGTAAATGAAATTAATTAGATGCTTTAATTACATGATTTTGTGTAATTGTTGCTTTGACTATTATTAATGTGAATCTACACTTGATTGTGTTTGTTTATTGTGTAGGACTTATATCTCTAATAATGACATGTGGAGTTATTGATGAGACCTTTCATGTTGAGCCAATATCATCCCTATAAGGGCGACATTTCTTTATTGTTATTTTAATCATGTGGTAATTGATAAATCCATATTCATAATGCATTATGTGATTAGAGCTATGAGCATGTCTATACATTTAGGATTCCATAGTGATCATGGAAAATATTAAATCAAATATTTTTTAATAGGTTGACAGGTTCAATTATTTGATTTAATCTTTATTTTATTGTCAGGTAATTTTTTGTAGTTTGATTTCAATTCAATTTGAATCACCTGATTTAATTTGGGTTAAGGGAGCCAATTAAATTATTTAATTAAAATAATCTAATTTATATGTCACTTTGAAAAAGTGCATATATTGGCTAAAAGTGAGTTTATTCTCACTTCTCACTTGACTAATTTATGGTTTTGGAGAAAATTCCTCCAAACACTCATGTGAGGAATCAATGTTTTGCTTGTTGTAGGAGTTTGGATTGGCAGATCATTTCAAGGTCAGTCTTGTTGGATTCATATCAAGATATTTCTACTATGCCAATAGTTTCATCTGATTTGACATCCTCATTATTTTACGGTGGTATTTCTCATTTTTCCCTCTTGACTGCGAGGTAGGGCTTTTGAGTTTTATTGGTTTTACTTCATTTTAGCTTCTGTTTCATGTTGCTAAATGTTAGGGAACAAATAACTAGTGTTGCAGTCTATTTTTAAACATTCATATCACCTGGTTAGACAGTGCTGCCAATTTTTATGTGGTTTCTTGGAAGAAATTTTTTATTTGATATTCCTTTGTTTGGGACTATTTGATCAGTGGGTTTTCAATTTTGTTGAATTCCAAGATGTTTTAGTTTTGGGTTTTTTCGCATTGTCTCATTTTGTATGACATCAAAGTTTTTTCCCATTTCTTTGTTTGGCTTATTTAGAGATTTGATCTTGTAGCCCTTGCCTTAATGATGAGTATCATGGAATCAAAATGGTTATAGGATATTCTAGGGTATTTTATTTCCTGATCTAAACTCGTATTTTCATAGTGGATTTTGTGGACTTGTATCTTTTGCCAGATATTCTAGATTGGGAATACAAGCCTATTTGGTGAATCTTATTGGACCCTTGGTCTTTTCACTCTATTCTTCAATTAAGGTTTTAGTTTTATTATTATCCGAGAATTTTGAGTTTTGGGCTTTTTAGTCTTGCCTCAGTTTGTATGTCACCCATTTTTTTGGGGATTTTGACATTGTCTCCTTGGATGGTGGAAATGCATTGTATTCCGTGTTTCCTTGCATGCTATGTTGTTATTTGATGAACACTAGGATTCATGTAGAATCCATACTCCTAGATTTGGGCTGGTTGAGTGAGTTCATGATGTATGGTTTTATTACATAGTTTGGTTTTGTGTCGAATCTGTACTCCCAGCTATAGGCTGGTTGAGTGATCTTGTTATACTTGGTATTTTTTATTATTTCTCATCTAGCCCTTATTTTTTATGATCTTCATGTAGTTTGTGTGCCCACATATGAGCACATGAGTGTACACTTGTCAGGTTCTTGCAGGACCCAAACTCTTGGTTGCTTTTGATTGATTTATGTTCATTGGGGTTGGGTTGGGAAACTACAATGCCTACAAGAACTTATCATGTGATGAGCATGAGTATGTAGGGTAGGCAAGTGGAGGGGTTTCTCTCGTAACCCTGGGTTGTGTTTCCAACAAAGTTGATGTAAAGAAGTTTATAAATAAGTGATCACTAAATGAATTAATGGGTAATAAAATTAAGATAATAAAATGTGACATATTTTCACTATTCATCTGAGGGTATGTGCCCATTCGGTTCATTTAATGGCCAAGTGTCTACATAGTTCATTCAAGGATATAGTGTGATGGCTGTAATACCCCAAAATTGGCACATTGCCATACTAACCAACTTTGGTTTATTCAATTATTCCTAAGTCCTATTTTACTAGGAAATTCTATCACTTAGAATCACTACTTGATGTAGATGTCAAACGCAAAAAACCCTAATCTACATTAATCACATTATTTATTTAATTCTTATGTATCGACTCAAATTAGCTACATAAACCTATTGATTTAATTTAATTTAATTATAAGTGTTCTACTTTAATTAAATTAAAATTACGTCTTTAGCTCATGAACAAAAGAATTAAATACATTTAATTTATTAAGATGTCTCCTCTCTTTAGTTATTGAATTTAATTATTCAATTTAATTAAAGTTATCCATTTATGAGGTCATATTCTATTTTATTAAATTAAATATTCTTAAAAAGGGATTAACTACTTTTATCACTCAAAAAGACAACTAGTTAGCTCCCTTTTCAAGAGGAAGTTTCCTTTATGACTAGCTCTCCTCTTGTATCTTGATCGTCCATTCTAGTTAATCTTGACTATCAATCACCTCTTGGATTCTATAAAAGAAGCACTCCATTGCTCATTACAGTGGTTGAAAATTGGAATTTGAATCCAACTTATGCTAAAATATCTACTCAATTTGCTCTTGCATTCATAGCTTAAATTCTTATATTACAACCTCGTATTAGCTTAAAATGCATTCATTTAGCATAATATGTTTCTTCATTTCTTAGCTTAATCATGGATTCTCATCTAGATTAATCTTGCATATCTTATATAGCTTAAAATCCTTCATTCTAGAGGCCTGGTTGCCCACTTCTTATGTTGAGAGCAAAGGCATAATCCCTCTAGTTAGAAGGCAACAAGTTGGACTATTGGATTTACTTAGATGAATAATCTCATATTCATTCTAAGATGATATTTTGGATAATGACCATGTTGAAGTGTATGTGAGTATCTAAGGCCCCCATTCCACACACACATTTTTGGCACTCACCGCGGGGTAAGAAAAATAAAAAATTTTGGCCTCATTTTATTTTTTTTCTATATTTTTATTATTCTGTAACATTCGTCTATATAGGTTTCTGGATTTTCATGTGAGAAATCACATTTTCACGTGAAGACTTGAAGATTTCACATCTTCCTCTACACTTTCTTGTGCAAAGAAGTGCATAAATGTGTATTTTCTCATGCAGTGCACTCCATTTCCTCACATGGGTCTGCAACAAGATTTTGCACAAAATTTTACAACACAATTTTTTAGATTATAGTTTTTAATGATGTTTGACTAATAGTTTTCCTTTGAATCATATCTTTTGGATTTCTATTTTTCTACAGTATAACCATGGTTTGCAGGACGCTTGATGAAGACACCTTTTATCTAGAAATTTCAAACATATACTGAATTTGTGAATGTAGGATGCTTGACAAAGATATGCATGATGAAGACTTATTTCAAACCCACTTAAACATCGTGTCTTCTTTTATTTCTTTTCACACATAGTATAAATAGGGCTTGTGAACTTATTAGGGTACAAGACAAGGGAATAGGGGAGTATGCTCTTTACCACTTGGAGGTCATGACCAAGGGTAAATCAGAAACCTAGAAGCCTCTGAAAGATGACATCTAAGGGAGGAAAGAAAGTTAGTGGTTTTCCCAAATGAAGCTTTTAATGAAGAGATAATATTTCCTTTTAGAAGATCAAAGTCTTGGAATAGGCCAAGGTGGGATCAATTAAACTAAATTAGTGATTAACATGTCTTACATGTTTGTACAAGGAAATGAGGTAGAGAACTATGCTCTTTCCCCTTGAGGGAAATAAAAAACTTTAACCCTTAGATTTGAACCACCAGTTTGAGTCAACCTTTAGAGGGCCTACCAGAGTGATCCAACCTTTGGGAATGAGCCAAGTGAGAACACTCCTTTTTTTAGAGATTCCACCTAACTCTAATAAAGAAGCTTTGTTGAGTGAAAGAATCCAAAGCCATATTAATTTTTTCTTCTTCATTCTAATATTGCATATCAAGAGGAGGCTCTATAAATTGCATTGGTCGATGTTGGCCACAAACCTGCTAGTCAAGTGTGTGCATTTATAGATGTTGGTGTGGGATATTGGCCTAAACTTCACTTGTAAAGCCACCAAGGGTTAATATGAATGGAAGCCAAGTAAAAAATTCTTAGTTAGTTGCTACTTGGTTTACCTCCAAAAAAAGGCATAATCTTAGAGCAAGCACGGGGAAGAATCTCTCGTGTAGAACTCACCATAGCCATGCAACTAGGTGTTGGAAGGTGGTATACATGCTTGAACCCTACCACAAGGGTGTTCATTCAACATATATGTTATTGAGCCCTTCAAATACATAAAAAACACAAGTGCTCTCTAGGGAATGACATGACTATGTGATGTGTGCGCATGCACATAAGTTGTGGGACAAAGGTTTCTCCTTCTCTACCAATTTTTTTTTAGGGATAAAAGCGTGTTTATTATCGAGTCTTTAAACATTGTCCAAACCTATCAAACAAACTAAAGTTCAAGACTCCCCCATCCGTTCGAGTTGCTTTGTCCTTAGATGGGTTGTTTGAAACTATTGCTTGCTTCCTGTGTTTATTTGAAAACTAACTGTTTTGTTCAAAACAACCAAAATACTATCCAAAACATGAAAATGGTCTTACAACTTGTCTGAAATCTGTTAAAACAACCAACAATCTACCTAGAACTATTTGAAACTTGTAAAAATCTCTTCAAAAGTTAGTATCTTGTCACTCTAGTCTCTATTTTTGCACCTAGTTTTCAATATTTTTATGCGAGAACCTTTTGTTTTGCATTTCTTCATGTGGCCCTAGCTAGGTTTTCACATGTTCCTATGGGAATCTCCACACGAGATCTTACAGACTAGTCCTATTGTTAGAACCCTATACTGTTGTTATTTAGCACATCCTTTTGTGGCTCTACATAAGTCCTCGCATGAGAAAACTTTGTAAATTCTACTAATTTGAATCTTCACCCAGGTCTCTATGTCTTTTCATGCAGTTCCTTGGGAATCCTCATGTGCAATTGTGTCTGTGAACTATCAAATTTTTTTGATAGAGCTACTTGTACTCTTAATCTAGTCTATTATCTACATTATTTTACCTCTTCTCTATCTATGAATTGTGTCAAACAGAGGCTTCTTGCTTAGCTAATGACTTGTGACTTACACACAAACTAGTCTTGTCTCTTGTTCACTTTATCCTTGGTTTTTTTTACTTGTCATACTTCATGTCATGATAGTCATAATCTTTGGCTATTCTAGCTATTACTCAGATGACTCGTACCTTAATATGTAGTAGGCTTATCTTTCTTTTTGTGACTACATTCTAGTGTGGTCCTTGTTTAAGCTTTCACTTTTTGTGCTTATCTATGATAGTGGCAACATGATGCTAAAATGTGTTTTATCCCCAAAGACCTAGAGAAGTTAGAGCTAGGGGTACTAATCATAGGAGAGGTCACTCTTTAGTTCATATATGGTTTGTCTCTAGTTCATCTAGTGAGGAATCTTCATGATCCCCCTAACCTGTCAGATCATCTTGTGTTCGAAGAATGTTCTCTATAAAATTACAGCAAAATAGGAACCCCTTAGTTCAAGAGGATCCTAAGACTAGAAAAGAGCTGAATTGTTATTTAGACAACCTTTTCAACCAAAATACATTGAAACTTATCACATTCCTACAATGTTTGATCAAGAAACCAAACATAGAGAATAAAGTAGAAACCAAGATCAACATAGGAATGAATGACATAAGGAACCTCTCTTTATTGATGAGAATGAAGAAGAGGTAGAAATACTCCCTAATCATATTGAGAAATGTCATAAGGACAAAAACTTCCAAAAGGTCATGGAAATCTTACTTAATGAAGAGAAAGAGAAATACATTCTCAAACTTGCTCAAGAGAGAGCCAAGCTACCTCATCACTTTAACGTTGAAACTATCATTACACATGAAGAAGAAACTAAGACTTCCAAATTGAAAAAGAAACTAAAAATCATGCAAGAATAGTTAGCCCTAGCGATGCGTGATAAAGACAAACCTGCAAAAATGTACACCTTAGACACTTTTTGTCCATTTCCTTTTGACAAGAGTATAGACATGCCTCCTTTTCCAAGAGGAGTTGAGTTACCTAAGTATGATAAATGCTTTAGAACCACCAATCCCCAAGATATTTGCAAGAATTTGGTGCCTTGTCTATGGAATTTATGCATAATCAAACATATCTCATACATCTATTCCCAAGAAGTCTAGGTGGTCAGGCTATGGAGTGGTTTTCACACTTGCCTATTGGTATCAAAAAATTCAATAAGATTGCTAACTTGTTTGTCCAATATTACTCTCACAACATACTTGCTTAATATTCAATACTTGTGTAACCTTAAACAGAGAGTTGGGGAATCTTTCCTCTCAGTTTTTAAGAGATAGAGACAACTTTACACCAAATACTCACACAAAATATTAGAAATAGAGAAACTTGAAATCCTTATGGATAACCTCTTTCTTCATTTTGAGTATAGAGTTCAAGTTCAAGTTCCATGTACCTTTGAAGACATGGTCACACAAGCTATCTGGATAGATGAATTCATGGTCAAAATAGGTGAAATAACCCTTCAAAAGGACACTAAACAAGGGTCAACCTTATCAAGTCCAAATATGTGAATAAAAAATGAGAGGTTGTACATGATAGAGTTGTTGACAAAATTACTCCTAAACTTTCCAAGATAGTGTTCAATCTTACAGATAATCTCAGAGTATCCAAGAATGTTGAGAAACCTCCTCTTGACAATAGGACATCTAAGAATAAACCAAGGAACACATGGGCTACATGTCCTAAATGAGATTTTACACGTCTTGGTGAAATTTTGGAAGTGGTTTACAAGACCTTATTACAAAACAAACTCATTTCTCCATTGGATAATTCTCATTGTTATGATCCACAACCATGGTCACCATGGTGGAAAGAAACTTCATTTTGCAAATGCCACCAAAACAAAGGTCATAAAACCAAAAATTGTATCAATTTGCATCACAAAATTCAAGACCTAATTGATGATGGTGACATTGTGGTGGATGGACATAACAAGAACTTGGATCACAAGGCTTTCAAGGAGCCATTCCCTCACTCCAAAAAAGGAGAAAACTCAAAATTGAAACTTAACAACAAGGTCAACTATATGTACTCTAACAGTGATGATGAGATAGTCCATATGGTTGAACCAATAGGTGTTGAGTATTGTGATGTTATCACCATCAGGGGTAAACAAGAAAAAACTAAACCTAAGACACAATTTGTGTTAAGAGGTCCTACTTCCAACATGATTGATAGTGAGTCATCACAAACTTGTGCTAATGCTATTACACGAGAACTTCAACATGTCTAACAGTGAGTCATCGCAAACTTGTACCAATGTTTTTATGCATTCTTGTGATAATTTAGTACTCAAAATCCCTATGCCTTCTACTCTTGAGATAGAACAATACAAAGATAAACCTCTTGCTGGTCCATTTGGAAAAGGAACAAAACTTTCTAGTTACAATATACTTGATCAATTACAACAAACAAATGTTCAAATCATGATCTTTGAGCTGCTCAAAATCTCACTTGCTCATAGGTAGATTCTCGACAAAGCCCTCACTAAGGGAGGTGTCCCTCAAGATCTTGATCTTGAGAGGTTACAATCTATGGTAGATCATCTAACTTCACCTTACTATATGATCTTCTCTAAGGAAAATGATAATTCACTAAATCACCTACATAATCAACCTTTATAAATTGATGTCATGATACACCCAAAACGTGTCTAACATGTTCTTATTGATAATGGATCTGGTTTGAATATTGTCTCTACTACTTTGCTCAAAAAATTAGAATATTATGAAGAGTCTATTGAACCTCATTGTAAGATAACTACCAAAGCATATGATGAAGTTGAGTGCAAGTCTTTGGGTCCTGTTGTGTTACCTCTTCAGGTTGGTCCTATCAAAAGGGATGCCACTTGTCAAGTCTTGGACATTTTATTATCCTACAATATTCTACTAAGAAGGCCATAGATACATGAGATGTAGGTTGTACCTTCCACTTATCATCAATGCATAAAATTTCTGTTTCATGGCTCTAAAGTCACTATACCTACCTCAAACCAAGTATAATGGTACATTTGTCAAAGCTACAATCCCTCTCAAGGAGGAAAGTGAAAATACAGCTATTGTTACATGGATCTACAAAGAGGAAACTCCAGTTGACCTCACAAAACAATCTCACGAAATTACTCAAGAGAAGTATTGTCTAGGTCTTAAACTCATGAAACACTTTGGCTACAAGGGAACTAGTCCTATTGGATGTAATGAAAATGGTCTAATCGATCCAGTCAAAGTAATAGCTAGAAGGAATCAAGATACATTTGGTCTAGGCTTCAAGAAGATTTCCTTCCATCTAGGGATCAACAAATTTGTACTAGAACCTGATAATTCATTTGAAAATGAGTCACAAGCTATGTTTGATGACCATGAAGACAATGTTGATGATGAGGATCCTTATCCTTATCCAATTCCTGATGATCTTGCTAAATTCTTTGCTGAACATGATGATTTTTTACCATGTGTCAACACCCATGGATCATGATAGTGTTTCTTTTGATCATACTACTAATTCACATAATACCCAACAAGAACCAGAAGAGTCTAGTCATGCTTTGCACATTCAATATCTTTGTAAAAATCTAGATGATGAAGGAGAGTTTGTCCCTATCACTATTGGGTAATTTTATAGTTTGTCACCATATAGCACATATTCTAAAGAATATGAATTTGAATCTCTGTTAGAGGCAACTAAAGAAAAAGATATAGATCAAGTTCATGTCTATGAAAACCTCCTCGAAGTAGGTGAAGTACCTAGGGTAAGGGTAGATGAATCTTATCCAATGGGTGTCATCAAGTCTTCAATTAATGATGTTAGAACTCAGAGATATTTGAACACACTGACAAAAAAAGTTGTTTTAGGTCTCAAATTACTTATCTAAGCATTTGATGATTATACTATGAATGCTATTGAAGCCATCACTTCTCTTTCACTCACCTATCCAAAGCTCATAGATTGGAATTCTAATGCATCTAGCAAAGTCCCTACATTCCAAAATGACTATGCTCTTGCCTATTACTTAAATGCTATCAAATTGTAATGTCTTCCACCAGTGAGAAAAGTGTCAACATGACTAAAGCTAACATCAAATATCTCAGTCATTCAATCAAAAAGAAAAGAAATAAAAGGTACAATGGTGAAACCCATATTGTGGTAGTGTCAAAACCTAAAAAAGTAAAAACAAAAGATGTATCCAAGGGTGAAAACCTCTCTGAGGCACCTGTGGATGAGATATTTGATGCACTTCCTAGTCAATTTTAGGAAAGATCATCAATGTCGATAGAAACAAAGAAACTAGTCAACTTGGGAATAGAAGAACATCCTCACATGATACATCTTGCATATTCACTATCTCAAGAGGAAAAGGAGGATTTCATTACCTTCTTCCAAGAGAAAAAGATAAACTTCACATGGATATACTCAGACATACCAGGATTAGATCTTGATCTCATATAGCATCATTTGTCCATTACATTAGGAGTTAAACCAATCAAACAAAAACTTAGAAAAATGCATCCTCATGTTGCATTGCTTGTCAAAGCTAAACTAGAAAAGCTTTCAAAATCCAATTTCATCCAAGCTATTGATTATGCTAAATGGATATCAAACATCATTCTAGTCACCAGGCATGACAAATCTATCAAATTTTGTTTAGATTTTTGGGACTTGAACTTAGCATGTCCAGAGGATGATTTTCCACTCACCAACATTGATATGATAGATGATGATAAGATATGAAATGTACTCACTCATGGATGAATTGTTTGGTTATAATGAGATCAAAATTGCACCAAAAGGTTAGGAAAAGATTCCTATCACTTGTGCATGGGGAACTTTCTATTGGAATGTGATGCCATTTGGCTTGAAAAATGCTAGTGTTGCATATCAGAGGGTAGTTAGAATAATTTTTCATGACATGATGCATGAAAAAATGGAGGACTATGTTGATGATACCCTAGTTAAGAGCACAAATGCAATACTCACCTTTAAGATTTGGGACCTATCCTAGATCACACAGAAAAATTCAGCCTGAGACTTAACCCCAAGTAGTATACATTTGATGTAACATTTGGGAAACTACTTGGCTACATTGTGTTTGCAAAAGGAATCGAGGTTGATCCAAAGAAAGTTCAAGCAATCATGGACATTCCTCCACCTCATAATATCAGTTAGATGAGGGGCTTACAAGGAAAACTTCAATTCATTCATAGATTCATCTCACAGCTGGTAGATAGGTCACAACCTTTTACAACTAGATTGCATAAAGGTGTGAAATACAACTAGAGTCAAGATTATGAGCAAAGCTTAACATAGATAAAGAAATACCTTTCTAATCCACCAATCTTGATACCTCTTATTCATGGGAAACCTCTCATCTTGTACATTTTAGAAACAAAATCATCTTTGGGTATCTTACTAACACAAGAAGATAATGATAACAAGGAAAGAACTCTCTACTATTTGAGTCACACACTAATTTCTTATGAAATGAATTATAGTATCATTGAGAAGGCTTGCTTGGAAATTGTCTTTGCTTCTCAAAAGTTGAGACACTACATTCTTGCTCATACTACATGACTAATTTCTAAAATTGATCCATTGAAATACTTCCTTAGCAAGGCAGCTCTAGCAAGAAGATTGGCTAAATGGGTCATGATACTAAGCAAGTTTGACATTCAGTATGTTGAATGAAAAGCTATCAAAGGAATATCAATTGCTAATTAGTTAAAAGAAGCACCATTACGGAGTCTCCTTCCACTCAATATTGATTTTCCTGATGAATCAATTCTAATGATTACACATAAAACTTGGGCTATGTTCTTTGATGGTTCCTTCACCCAATAGGGATCAGGTGCTAGACTCTTGTTCATCAAACCACAGAGGTACTCACTACCTAAGGTGTATAAGATTCCATTTCCTTATACAAATAATATCACATAATATGAAGCTCTCATTAATGGCATAAAGATTGTAGTTGAATGGAGGGTGGATCAATTAAACATCTTTGGTGATTCACAACTTATAATCAACTAGGTCAATGATGTATATCAGAAAAAGGATGAGAAATTGATCCCTTATAAATGCATGGTGGAAGACTTGAAGAAATAGTTTTCTCATATCACTTTTCAACAAATTCCCTAGGTGGACAACAAAGTAGTTGATGCCATGGCTACTCTTGCTTCCTTTTCATAGATGCCTAAAAATGATCTCTGACATGACTTCCTAGTGGAAACATTACTCTATCCTACCTATGACTCTCCTGAATCGAGAATGATCTATTCTATTGTAGGACATGACTCATCTAGCTACCACCACATATACTCTTACATGACCAAACCATTCCAAACAATCTAACCTAGAATGAAAGACATCACCTTATTTGTAATGCTTAATGGTATGTTATTATTGCTGATGAATTGTTTACGAGAGGTCTTGAAAAAAAAATCCTTAGGTATATAGAAATCAAGTCCAAATGTGCATTAATAGATGTACATGAGGAAATTTGTGGATCTCACTCAAATGGCTTGACACTAGCTCATAAACTTCTTAGAGATGGTTACTATGGGCTCAATATGGAGCAAGAGGAGATCAAATATGCTAAGTACTATAGCCAATGCTAGATCCATGGGAATCTAATTCAAGCCCTAGCTAGAGATCTAATTCTATTTGCTACATTATGGCCATTTCAACAATGGGCCTTCGATATTGTGGGTCAAATTCACCCATCCTCTTCAAATGTACATAAGTTTATCATTACTGCTATAGACTACTTCACTAATTAGGTAGAGCCAATCCCTCTTTCCATAGAAAATGGCAAAAGTGTAGCTCTATTCATTGTAAATTAAATCATATGCAGGTATGATGTGCCTTCCTCCATTATTACTAACAATGAAGGACCATTTAAAAACAAGGATCTTAAGGAGTTGTGTAAAATGTTTACAATCACCAAACATTGGTCTTCTATTTATTACCCCCAAGGTAATGGTCAATTAGAAGCATCCAACAAGATGATTCTTAAGATTTTTCATCACAGAGTTAGTAAATTTGGAAGGGACTAGCACCTTCAAATTAATTTGGCTTGATGGTCTTATAGAACAAGTATCAGAACTCCAACGGGTACAACACCCTTTGCTTTAGTATATGGAGTAGATGCTATACTTCCCATTGAGGTCAAGATTCCTACTCTGAGAATCTCCATGAAGGGCCTCATCACTGATGAAGACTATTGAATATCTCAGCTTCAAGTGCTAGAATTATTAGGTGAATGTTGGCAAGTGATGTGTGATCATCTTTGAGCTTATCAATATTGTATGTCTAAAAGTTACAATAAGAAAGTTAAGCCACGTGACTTCCAACTGGGTGATCTTGTTCTGAGAGAAAACCTTAATAATCAACAATAATGAGTACAAAAGGGGAAGTTCAAACCTAACTAGCTTGTCTGTACATAGTCACTACAGTGTTTGGATCTGGTGCTTACCAACTTTCTACAACTAAGGGAGAGGTGCTCAAGGAGCCCATCAACACTCTCCACCTGAAGTGGTTTTACAACTGATTTGGTCTTAGAAGCTATTTGTATATACTTAAGTGTCCTAAAAAAAGTCTAAAAATTGTAAAAAGTCCTAAAAAAAAATTACCATAGTGAAAACCCAGCAATAGGCACCTTGGTAATAACAAATAAATTGAAAATTTGAAAAATACAAAAAAGGGAAAAATACAAAAAAAAATTGAAAAAAAAGAAAAGTGCCATTGGTGAAAACCTAGAAATAGGCATCATGTTAGCAAAAGTATGGAATTTCTACCAAGAAGGTGAAAACCTAGTAAATAGGCACCTCTTTTTCAAATGCTATATCTTGTTGCGCATCTTCTGGCTCCTGTACAATTTCTTTCCTGCTTTAATTTTCTACTTTCACTCATGTATCCATGGATTGAATCTTGTCATAAGTTGGGTGTAACCCCTGCACTATCATAGAAATTTGTCACATCAATCACTAGTTTTCCTAACTGTGTTTGTCTATTGTCACTAGTGTCACTTAGAGATTCCTCTCACGAAACATCTCTCACATTGGTCACCAGTTGTTCTAATTATATTTGTCTATTGTCACTAGTGTCGCTTAGAGATTCCTCTCACAAAACATCTCTCATGTTACTCACTAGTTTTTCTAACTCTGTCTGTCTACTATAGCTCATGTCACCTTTGAGATTCCTCTTGTGGAAGAACATCTCTTACATCAGTCACCAGTGGTGCTAACTATGTTTGACTACTATCACTCAGTTTAATATCAAGGTTCTTCTTATTTGAAGATTCCTCTTTGACTTCAATCACCAATCATTCTGACTATGTTTTCCTATTGTTGTCACCTTATTGAAGAGATTTCTTTCATACAAGTTTTGAAAATTAACACTTGACATCAATCCTATAATACAGAAACTAAAACTCAAAACAATGAATTTGTTTGGATGTATTGAAATTTTCTTTATTTGTTTTTCTTTTGTTTTAATCATGTTTCCTTGAGCAACTCAATGATGTCATTTTTGACTAGAGAAGTAAGGACTGGGGGCATGATCTTTTCTTTGCTTTTAGTTTAGTTCTAATGATTTGAAGCATACATATAAATGGGGTGTCCACTATAAGAGCCTCCATCTCATATTGGATGGCCATGTGTACCTTGACTCCTTTTATATGGATAAATTAGTGAGGTTGGTTCTTCTCCTTGCTTGTTGGAGTGAACTCTTTATGCTATAGTAAATATTGATACTTGTCCTGCTAAGTGAATGTACAGGTCATTGTGAGTATATATGGAAAAATTTTATTTTAGGTTACAAATGCAAGGGCCATTGCTGGCAGAATACTTACTGATTACATAGCATAAGAGGGATATCTCATGTGTTTGATGTATCTGCATGCAAGAAACATTATGGAAATCCTAGCATTTATGCTTTGATGCTTATGTCAACTTGCTATATTAAAAATGACAAATGTTCTGGTCATTCTAGCTTCTTGTGTCTCAAATGCTTATATTTAATCCTGACAAAAATATAACATATGTCCTATTCATATTTCCATGATTGCAATGTCAGCAAGAATTGTATGACATATGGGGTTTCACTATATGCTTAGTGATGATAAATTTTTAAGCTTGGTAACCAGACCTAGGGTTGTATCTAGTTTAACATTGCATCTAGCATAGGGTTGCATTACTATTTTGCTTGCATAAGTATGATCATTGATGTACTTACATCTTCCATGATGAGGAATTGTTGCCTTCTTTAAAGTATCATGTCTCTTCATGGCTACAAAATAATTTGGTCTTTGGTTTGTCCTATCAATCTTCATGGGATACCTGTTGCTTACAAAAAAAATAGAACACTACATAAGATGTTAAGTTCATTCACAATTTACATTTCATACATACTATCATAACTCCATACATCACATCATATTTGCATTCATAATCATAACCATAAACATCTCATGTACAATGAACCATAAAGATAGAAAGTGACACATGCGATGGTACTTGAATCAAAATGTCATATATACATATCAAAAGTATACATCCAGGGAAAAAATGAATACTACTCAGGTGTTGTCATTATCAAAATGATAAAAAATGGTTTTGGCACACCAATCAATACATAGCTAGATCATAAATAAGAGAAAATCCAACTAACTCTCTCTTGCTCCCTCACCTCTTGGAGGAGGAGGAGGAGGTGGTGGCAAAGGAGGCATATCCAGTCTAGTTGTAGGATGCACACCTCCTGACTCTCAAGAATATAGGGAAAATTGAGGCACCTACTCTACCTCATCTGGCACTACTATCACATATACTACAAAATAATAAGTTGCTCAGGTTGATTACAGCTGGATCTCATCCTGTTGCTACTCTGATCTCCTCTTTGCTATCTCTAGCTACTCTCATAGCCCCTGGATCTCATAATCCCACTCAGCTATCCAAGTATCTATAACAACTACCTATATCTATAGCTCTTCTAACTACCATAAGGCCTATCTTATCCACTCTCTAGCCCTCCTCAAGGCCTCTTGGGTCCCTGTAGAAGGTTGGTCCTACATCTCCTCATCCAACTGCTTAGCCTGCTACTTGGTTGGCTGTTGCTCCTCTGTGTGACATCTTTGTCATTGACTATGACCTATCCCACTAACACCTACACCTAGATCTACCCCCATCTATCGAGGTGGGATCTACACCTATTTGACTTGATGTCTCACTTCTTATTTTCCTTGTGGTGGCTACTATGGTGGTTTTTTTTATGGCCCTTGTGGTCTAGGAGCTACCATCCCTATTGGGTCTATAAATCATAGGAAGGGATGGCTCACAAAATACACCTAGTAAGCTAGTGTCATCCCTTCATCTGCTACTACTGGCAAGTAGTCCCACTGTGTCAAAACATAGTTGATGACATCTATCATAGATCTCCTTGGATCCAATCTCACAGACCATCCACACTCCACATCTATCACTAGTCGAGCATATGAGAAATACTCCTATGAGATGTCCTATGGCTGTCCATACTACCACCACACCTATGTCAAACGAAATCTCTCTGTCATCTACAAAGATCGAACTATTAGTAGTCATGAAGTAAACATGTGGCTCAGCTCCTACGGTGCATCATCCCAATCTTTGATCTTTCTCCAAGGCCCCCATACTATGGACACTAAGTCATCAATACAGGCCCTCCACTAATCAGTCTTCCTTAGACCTATTTGGGTAAGTTGTCCTTGGTATTTTCATATGTATGGCTCCATAGGCTCTCTCTCATCCTAAAAAATGGTCCTTGTCACTAGCAGGTACTCCCATGCCTAGATCTGCAGAACATATACTGTGGCTGCTATGCTCTTCTTCTTATGGTAGACTATCTTGTGTATCTCATGATATATATGTGCGAATAGGAATTTTCCCCACCCAAATCTATCTATGGTTGCCAAAATCAACTGGAGCATCTTGCCCTATCTGTACTCTAATCTGCACTGGCCTCTATTTGGCATCAAAAAGTAGCTAATAAATATGCCCAAAACTGATGCTAACATATGAGTGGACCCATATCTATGCATAAGCTCATCCCATGTCATGGCTCTACCCATAATCAAGTCCTCCTAGAAGATGCCCCTTAGTGCCTCTATACCTATTTGCATAATAGTGTCAAAAGCCAATCTTGGACCATGGAATGGAATGCAAAGAATCTTGTAGATGTCCTTTGGTGTCAATATCATCTCCCCCTTGTGGTAAGTGGAATGTGTTCATCTCCAAATGGAAACACTCCACTAGTGCTGTAAGTAGGTCATGATTCACCAATATTGGTGGAATCTATCACCGATATGATAAACCCAATTTGTCTATATGAGCCATGTCAGCATTAGTGAGTTATTGTAACAACATCCCATAAGGTGAATACTATGATTGAAACATGATATCCTAAAATGTAACCTGCACATACAAACACAATAGGCAAACCATTGGTCTTTGCTAAACAAACATGATGAAACAAAATGCAAAATTGCAATGAAAAATCAAATTTTCAACTTTTAAACTTGCAATTAACACCAGTTTTCCATGTGAAATCTCATGTCCTCACGCGAGATTGCACATCTTCATGTGAGGATGCAACTATTCATGTGACGAGTATTCAAATAGTGAGCAAAAGGATGGCTAAAATTTAGGGTTCCTCACACGACACAAGGGTATCTCCCATGTGAGAATCTCCACTGAACCAAGCAAAGAAGTTAGTTCTTTGCATGAGAAGAGACAAGGTCCTTGGAAGGAGAGACATCCTCATGTGAGGACCGACATAGTAAAGCTTTAAAAGCCCTAAAATGTGGTAAATAGACTTGAAATGCATGAACAACTTAAAATGAAGCAATGTTATTGACTACTCACCAGAGGTCTGTACTCTGCCAATCGGCTATGTCGTTGGGAGCACTCAAATCAATGCCTATAGATGGGGACCACCATTTTTGCCTTAGAGCTCTCTTCTTCCCTAAAGAAAAAAGTGCAAATGATTTGAAAATGACCCTTTGGGCCCTTATATGGATTCTGAACTAATTTTGCAAAGTGCTTTGGTTTGCATGAAAATCACCCCTTAGTTAATTTGATTGCTATGAATCCATTTTCAGGATCAAATTCAAAATCTAACACACTTAAACAACTCAACATTGCATTTTAAAATTTTGGGACCAACATGATCAAACATTTGTGCAGTCCATTTTTCTGATAGTTTGTGAATCTTGGAATCTTTTCAAATCACATTTTCTTCAAATTTTCCAATAAAATTTTGGAAAAAGTTAACTCTAGTCAAACTTTGCTTCAAATTGGCTTCAAAATTTCTTCTAATCATTCTGATCCTCTTTATATTCTTCTGAATCTCAGATTTCTTTAGTATCTCATAACATATTGTTCTACATCACATTTTTGATGTGTCATCTTTCGATTTCACTCCCAAGGGGGCATAATGATTACATCATTGAATTTGAATTTCAACTCAATCTTAATCTTATGTCGTCATTACTTAGGGCATCTTATCACTTGGGGCATCTATGTCATTTTTTATCAACTGATCACATCTTATAACATTTCTAGTCAAAGTTCGATGGACATGTATTGGAATAGTCTAAACCCTGATTCTTAAGAATCAAGCCTCATTCTGGGGATGATTCTACAAATCATGATTAGATCTCACTATCTTTTGTGGAACAACATTTGGGTGTTCTATCTGGACTCTAGGGGATTAAGATCTGTTCTAGAGATAATTCCAAATTCTTGCTAAGGTTTAAGCTTTGATCTGGAGATAATCCTAAATTTTGTTGAGAATGAGGCCTCATTTTGGGGATAATTCTATGAATCATCTTTAATCTTGTCATCTTTTAATGGATAGGTATTGGGATAGTCTAAACCATGACTCTTAAGAGTTGAGTCTCATTCGGGGAATAATTCTATGAGATTTGACAATGTTTGTGCAATCAACTTTGGTATCTAGGTGTTCTATTTGGATCCCTTAAGGTTAAGCTTCATTTTGGAGATAAGCTTTTAAAATCTTATTGATCTCGGTAACTAGGTGTTGTATCTAGATCCCTTAAGGTTAAGCTTCATTATGGGGATAACCTTTAAAAGCTCATCAATTGGTTTTGACATCATGAATTTTAGAACCAATCTCATTTCTTGATTTATGCTTCAAACTTTTAATTTCTTTGAATCAAATGTGTTGCTCACACATTCATTCAAAGAGGGGCAAATGTAATACCCCAAAATTGGCACATTTCCATATTAACCAACTTTGATTTATTCAATTATTTCTAAGTCCTATTTTACTAGGAAATTCTATCACTGACAATCACTACTTGACCTAGATGTCAAATGCATAAAACTCTAATCTACATTAATCACATTATTTATTTAATTCCTAAGTATTGACTCTAATTAGCTACATAAACCTATTGATTTAATTTAATTTAATTATAAGTGTTCTACTTTAATTAAATTTAAATTACCTCTTTAGCTAATGAACAAAGGAATTAAATACATTTAATTTAATAAGATATCTCCTCTTTAATTATTGAATTTAATTATTCAATTAATTAAAGTTATCCATTTATGAGGTCATATTCTATTTTATTAAATTAAATATTCTTAAAAAGGGATTACCTCCTTTTATCACTCAAAAATGAATTAATTAACTCCTTTTATCACTCAAAAAGGAATCAGTTAACTTCTTTTATCACTCAAAAGGTAGTTAGTTAACTCCTTTTATCACTCAAAAAGGCAACCAGTTAACTCCCTTTTCATGAGGAAGTTTCCTTTATGACTAGCTCTTCTCTTCAATCTTGGTTGTCCATTCCAATTAATCTCAACCGTCGATCACCTCTTGGATTCTATTAAAAAAGCTCTCCATTCCTCATTATAGAGGTTGAAAATTGGAATTTGTGCCAAACTTATGCTGAAATATCTACTCAATTTTCTCTTGCATTCTTAGCTTAAATTCTTATATTGTAACCTCATATTAGCTTAAAATTCATTCTTTTAGCATACTATGTTTCTTTATTTCTTAGCTTAATCATGCATCCTCATCTAGATTAATCTTGCATATCTCATATAGCTTAAAATCCTTCGTTCTAGAGGTCTAGTTGCCTACTTCTTGTTTTGAGAGCAATGGCATAATCCTTCTAGTTAGAAGGCAACAATTCACATTGTTAGATTTACTCAGATGAATAATCTCATATTCATTTCGGGATGTTCTTTTAGATAATGACCATGTTGAAGTGCACATAAGGATCTGAGGCCCACATTCTACACACACAATGGCCTCCTCAGGGAGTCCCAGGGGGGATTTTCCATATGATTCTTAGCTTGGGAGTCCCAAGTGATCTAATCTCCACTATAGCCCCTACATAGTAGACCCATAGAGCATCTAACCAAGAACTATTGTATTGCATTGTCTCATGGTCTTGGTTTTAGTACTTTGAACTATTTTATGTGAGTCTTTGCCATGGATGATTGTGTTGTATGTTTGTGGTCATATCATTATCTCCATCAACATGGTGGGAGTTGGCCAGTGGGTACCTTGTGGTTGGGAGGCATAGCTACCTATACCACTGGTGGGGACTAGTGTATAGGGATGGTCTATTTATAGTTGGAGGTCAATGCTAGATATTCACTTAGTACTTTGGTGTACCTTGAGTATGTTCTCTAGTGATTTATGTTTTACTTTGGATGCATTTGATATCATATTTATATGATGATTAATAAGTTACTTGATATATTCCTTTATCATGATGTTGTATCATATTACTAGATGATGTTTCTTACCGCTGCCTTGGATTACTGATGCTATTGGTAGATTAGCATGTTGGATATACTTGTTCTTATGATGATTATTTGTTGGTTATTTCTAAGAATGATCTCATGAAACAACTCTGACTATTCTATTGGACATTTTGAGCTTCATGCTCGGGGGATGGCTAAGGCCTTTAAGGTCTCATGATGTCATTATGCTTTGGAGGAAATGAGCACAATTGTTTTTAGTTCGATGGCTTTTTTATTATGCTTTCCTTCTTGAAGATATTTATGATCATTTTTATGTGGATGTTGTAAGTATCCATGCTCAATACCTTTAAAAAATGTATTATCTTTTATTTGTCCTTGTTCCAAGGATCTATGCGTATATGTTGCACACATGGTTGATACTACAATTGTGTGAGTGTGAGTCTCTTTGATAGCTTGTGATTTCTTGTTGCTTGGGTACCTACTTGGGATGAACTTTCTTATCTAGTAGATGTTACTAGAGTAGTGTAAGGAGAAGGAAGTGAGTCTTTCCATGTTATGTAGATGGAATCAATGTGCCTTAGCATGGCTGGTTTCTTGTGTGACCCTCTTAGATGGAGCCATTGATTGGTGTCCATGTGTTGGCTTTGAGTGTTTTTTTTGTTTCTCTTAGTAGAGTAGGGTGCATTATTTTCCTTGTATTCTCCTATGGAAAGTAAAGAAATGAATATAATTGTAATTCATCGTTAATTCACTATAGTAATGAAGTAGTTCCCTTCTATTGGAATAACTTAGTGTATATTGTGAAATTCTGGTAAAAGGAGTAAATTTTTATTTTGATCATTTGGGTTAATGACTTACGTCCCCAAATTTATTATTTCTTAAGCTTGTAAAATTTTGTAGTAACATTGTTGTATATCATTATGTTGAAATGCATGGAAAACAATTAAGGAAATTGTAGTAATGCATATGCAAGATGTCATTGATGGTATACTACTTGATGTATGTGTGTGTGTTCTCTAATGATGCTAGGAAGATGTATTACATAGCATTATGTGGTGAGTTATCCCTCTTGTGTGGCTGTTCTCAGTCATCACATGTAATGTAATTTTATTGATGCCTTATTTTATTTGGTTGGAGGTACTTTCCTCATTTTGTTGGGCTAGCATTGGTTTTCAACATTTTCCTTTCTTGGACTAGTCATTAAATTTCTCTATCCCTCTCTTTGTGGCTGATGAGGCCAAATATTGCCTTTATTTCATTATATTTTTAAGATACTTTGTTGATGCTCTATTTTATCTTTGTCAAAACATTTGTGGACCTATGTTTACCAAACCTATGATAAACCTATGGGTAGAAACTATGCCATCTTTTGCTAGTATTATATATATTATGCAGTCTTTCATATAGTTATCAAAATGTGTGTTCTTATATTTGAATTTAATTTGATAAATGTTTATTTGAAACCATGTCTCTATACTATAACTAACCTATTAATGAAGACTAAAGATGATTGGAAGAATTCAAAAGTTGAGTGCCAATAGCATTTAAGGAGAAGAGAACACTAAGGAGTAGCCATGGTGGAGGAAAGTTGTAATAGTTCTAGTAGACACGATAGCAAGTAAGGAGGAGATATGGAGATTTATTGCCTTCTCTACATTTATTCCATAGCGAGCGGATGTTCAAACTTTACTATTCCCACCTTAAGCTATTATTTCTTCTTCTTGCCTTGAGTTGTTATTTTCCTTCTTTCTCTCCTACGGATTTAAAGCTAGGTCATTTATTTTTTTGTTATGGAATAGGTGTTGATCTCTTATATATAGGAATTGACCTAAGTGTGTTAGTTTAAGCTAGTTAGAGGAAAGAGTTTATGAGAATAGAGTATTAATTTTTACAATTGTATTTTTATAGTTCTATGTTATGTAATAAATTTTTGAAATCTAATGAAATATTTTTCAGCTTCTATCTTGTGTTAGTAGTTTAGTGAAGCCAACCAAGGGGGACCACTTGGAAGGTGGATTAGATTAGCATAGAATAGATTTATTTCCAAACATTATTAATATTACAAGTAGAAGTTGTAAGTTCCTTCCTGTAGCATCCCACTTTGTGAATGTTCTTGCAGCATATGTGAGAAAAAGTTATAGTGGATGAACCAAGTTGGAATAATTGTTATCCTTTCATTGTATTTCTAGTATTCATAGAGTTAAGTGTGTTAGTTTCCTGAGCAATAGTGTAAGTTCTTTTTCTTGCATTTTTACTTTCCTGCAACATAAGCTTGGTGACTCATTAAGAGACCTAGTGCACATACTGTGCCAACCATTTCAAGTATGTGTCCCTAGGTTGACCAGATTAAATGCACCTCATAGTGGGAAAAATAGTCCTTACTTTGAATATATTATTCATATGCATGGCCTAAAGCATGACTATGATATACATATTGTGAGGTGGACCATTTTTGGTGATGTTGCTAAGGATGGTGTCAAGCTAGGAGCATTTTTGAGTCATAGTTCTTAGATTAAGTTTTTTAAGAAATCTCTAGTTTAAAGTTTCTTTCACCAGTGTGAAAATTTTAATTGCATGCATCAAAGAGGAAGATTGTGAGATGAATATGGAAGATTTCTTCCACGAGAGTTTGTTAATTTGAACAAAAAAATTGAAGAAGAAGAAGTTGAGTTACCTTTTGAAGTTGCAAGCTCTATTTTTCCCATAGCATCATCATCAAGAGCTAAACCAATAGATACAAGTGGTCTTCAACCTTTCACTGAAGTATTGGCCAATTTCCTTGATAACACTACTCTGAATCCACCTACTATCAATCATCTAGTACCCAATGTCCCTTTTTAGCAGCAACCTCATAATCTAATACCTCCAGTCATGGCACAACCTATCTTTCCATTTCCTCTCCCAAGCCTTGTAAATACTGATAATCTCAAGAATATACCTGCAGCTTCCCTTCCAAAGTTCTATGGCCTTGCAACCGAAGATATACTTTGTCATAGTTTTGACTACAACACTGATGCCCATAAGCTTAAATTGTTTCCAACAACATTGAAAGAATTAGCTCTACGATGGTTCATGGGCTTAGTAGCCAATGCAACATGAAGTTGGGATGAGATGCAAAATTTGTTTCTAGATAAGTACAAAGAGTATTGCAAAGAATCTAGTTTAAGAGGAGATGATGTCTTCAATATATCCTAGAAGGGGGAAGAAACATTGGAAGACTATGTTTCACATTTTCTATATATGCTGTAGAAGAACCCTCAGCATGTGTTGTCTAAGGATTCACAAAAGCTAGTATTTCTAAGAGGAGTGAATGATGACTATTTAGAAGCACTAGACCTAATGACTGGTGGTGATATATATCAAGCTTCCTAGAAAGACCTCAAGAAGATCTATTAGAACTATTCAAGGTCAACCATGAAGAAAGGCTAAGGACCTCATTCCATAGTCACTAAAGGAATCAGTCAAGGCATTTCAAAGCTCAAGATATCTAACCTATTGTCAGATTTTAAATAAGACATCATCAACAATGTTACTACACATCTTGATACAATGACTACAGAGAAGAAGTATGCAGAAGCCAAGTTACAACTAGCTGAACACTATCCTCATTATTGAAAACAAAAGAAGGATTGCTAATGTAAATTGGTCATAAGCATAGAGAAAGAGCATCTTCCAACTGAGTATGTCAAGATAGATGGAGATGATGAGCAAATATTCCTTGTTTCTCAACACCAACCATGGGCCTAGCATCAAGGTATGCCTTAGGATCACTTGTAAAATTGAAATTCATATGGTAATCAATGGAAAAACTGTAATCCCCAAGGTCCTCCACAAAATCAACCCAATTGGAACAATACTAGGAAAACCAACCCACAATAATCCCAATGGCCTCAAAATTCCCAACCACCCTAGCCTAACCAATAGAGTAACCAATGGTAAAAACAACAAAACTATTGGTCAAACTAGTAGAACCAATGGTAACCACCCTAAGGGAATTGGTAGTCTACAAACCAATGGAGGAGATCTCAACAATGGCCTAACCAAAATATTGGTGCTCCACAATTACCAACTCTAGTTCAGCAACCTACACTAATGCCACCACCTACAAATCGTGGACCCCAAAAGCAGACATAGTTACTTGCACAACCTCAACCAAACCCAAATAGCCAACAACCACAGTAGCCCATGTATAGTACTAATTCTTAGCAGTATCTTGCTTATGCTTTGGGTGTTTTAGATATACATCTAAGATCTGGTACAACTTTACCAACACCTAAATCACCTCTTATAACTAAAATACTAGACCTTCCTGTAGTATTAGAACCCTCAGCTATTGAAATTTTTGACTCAACCAATGTTACTATGTCAACCCAAGCTCAACCAGCAATGGAACCTCCTTTTCTAGAAAAGTTGATACAAAAATAACCTGAACAAATAGAGGAACAACCTTTTAATATTGTTGATCGGCTAAAAAACATACATGTCCAAATACCCCTATTTCAAGCCATTAAGGATGTTCCAATTTATTAAAAATCTATAAGAGAAGCCTACTTGAAGAAGCTTGGAAGGAAGAAAAAAGACCCCACCACAGTCCATGTTGTGGGACAATTGGCTAACATGTTAGGTAAATTGATCACACCAAAATATTCCAATCCAGGAAGTCCAATAGTGAATGTCAGTATAAATGGTTAGTTTGTTAAAAATGCTTTGATATATCTTGGAGCTACTATAAATGTCATGACCAAGGATACTATGAAAAAGTTGAAAATATAAGGACTAAGGGCTACACCAACAATTTTGCAACTTGCAAATAGTTCTAGTATTACCCCTAATGGGATGATAGAAAACATACTTGTAACCTTACATTCTCTAGAATATCTTCCAGACTTCATGATTTTATCCCCAAAAGTTAATCTATCTAGTTACCTTGTCATCCTAGTTCGACCATGGTTAGCCATAGCTGATGCAAATATAAGTTGCAAATCAGGGAATATGACCATATCAAATGGCCAAGCAACAATAAAATCTGATTTATATCCTCCAGCCCAACCATTACTAGATTTAAGCACATCTATTTGGCCAGATTTAGGGGATGAAGAAGAAGAGATAAACTCTATAATATAGATCATGATGTTACATAGATAGTATTTTCTTAAACTACAAGAGAAAGATTTAGTACTTCAGAGTATCCTCACTAACAGTTGTGTGGTAGAAAAAGATGTATCTGAAAGTTCTGTATTGGAATTAATCACATATGAAGAATGTGATAAGATTTGTACTTTACTCAAAGAACCTAAAATTCTTTATGCACTCTTATCGTATGACTTAGAAGCAAGTCCAATCTCTAAAGCTACTATGATAGAGTCCACCACTGCTATTGAACTAACTAAAGGTCATAATCTCCATGTTAATCCTGAATTAACACCCATATAGAAGGAATGGTTAAAAGAATTGCTTCAAAGACATGAAAAGGCCTTTGAATGGGATTATAGTGATATGAAAGGGTTGATTCGTACACTATGCACTCATAGGATATATATTAATGAAGGTTTTCTAACACTCCATCAACCCTAGAGAAGGATAAATCCAAGCCTTAGGGAAATAGTTAAAACTAAATTGCAAAAATTCCTTGATGCTGGCTTTATTTATCCTATATCTAATAGTAGATGGGTGTCACCCCTAGTCATAGTACCTAAAAAAGGAGAAAAATGAAGAATTTTTGTAGATTACGAAGAATTGAACAAGGCCACCAAAAAAGATCACTTTCCTTTACCATTCATAGACCAAGTTCTAGATACTCTAGTTGGAAAGAAGTATTTCTATTTTCTAGATGTGTATAGTGATTATAACTGAATTAGTATTGCTCCTAAAGATCAAGACAAAACCACAGTTACATGTCCATGGTGTACTTTTTCATACTTTATTTTACCATTTGGTCTATGTAATGCTACTGCAACATTCCAACGAGTAGTTATTGGTATCTTTGTTGATATACCACATGATTATATGGAAATATACATGGATGACTTCACAACTTTTGGAGTCACTTTTGAGGAAGAAATGGTGAATCTTGAAAAGGTTTTGGTAAGGTGTCAAGGACATAATTTAGCACTTAATAGTGAAAAGTGTTTCATGCTCATGCAGGAAGGCGTGGTACTTGGTCATTTCATATTAGCTCCAAGAATACAAGTAGATCTAGCTAAGATAGAGGTAATTCAAACATTGCTCACACTTACAAAGTCAAAAGATGTAAGATCTTTTCTAGGCCATTCTAGATACAATGTGGAGGAAAATTTGTAGCAAAAAGAATAGCCTTGAAAATCTTGAAAATTGGTTATTATTGGCCTACACTTCACAAAGATGTTACCAACTATACAAGGAAGTGTGACCAGTGTCAAAGTATGGGCTGACCAACAAGAATAGATGAAATGACTCTTAATCCTCAAATGGCATTAACACCATTTGACAAATGGGGCATGGACTTCATTGGTCCAATTGATCCTCCATCTAATGGAAAATCTTATATTCTTATGTGCACTAATTACTTGACAAAATGGGTTGATCTCAAGGCCATGAAGCATGCTAGTGATGAAAAAGTTATTGAATTTCTGTATGAAGAAATTTTTACTCACTATAGTATACCCAAAGAGCTAGTCACTGACCAAGGTGCCCAATTTACCTCTAATATGATCTCAGAGTTGATGAAACAATATAACATCAGGCACTAGAAATCAAGTCCTTATCATCCTCAAGCTAATGGACAAGTAGAGGTCACAAACCATGAACAGGAAAACATCTTAATAAAAATAGTTCACCTACATCATAGGGATTGGACCAGTAGATTACAAAAAGCTATTTGGGCTTACAAAATAACCTGGAAGACTTCTATAGGATTTAGACTATTTGAGCTCTTTTATGGAAAGATAGCAATACTTCCAATTGAATTTGAACATAAAACTCTAAGGACAACATTGGCAATGGATATTGAACTTCTTGTAGCATAGAGAGGACATCTTCTACATCTTAATTCTCTAGATGAAATGTGTAAAGCTTCTTTGGAGTGCACTAAATTGATATAGAAGCAAAGAAAACAATAGCATGAATCTCATATTATCAGTAAACAATTTCAAGTTGGTGACTGGGCACTACTATATGATCCCAGATTTAAAGATATGCCAGGAAACTGTAGACAAGATGGTTGGGGCCATATGAAACTAGCCATGTCTTTGATAATAGAGTTGTTCAACTAACTACCATTGATCTAGTATATTTCAAATTATTAGTCAATGGTCACAAACTCAAATTATATAAACGGCCCCAAACCAAAGAGGACTTCATGTAGTAGTTTCAACGATCGGATTCAAATATACATCAAGCAACTCTTCTTATAGCCGAAGGTTTCAACCTTCTAACTACCACTATTCAACATTAGTTTCTTTGTGCATGCTCATAATAAAGACTTTATGTTCACATAAAGTTCACTTTTTCATTCACTTTCTCCTTCCATCTCATCTCTTTACCTTCCACCCATCAAACTTATCTCATTTCTTTATCTTCCATCCACCCACTTTTCACATCATCAATTTCTCACATTTTTAATGAACCCTGCGAGATGTTGATGGATACTATTGATGCTGATATCACTTCTACCACCCTTTTTTTGGTACGTGCGATAATCAAATTGACAGGTATAACATTTTCAAATTATTATTCACTTATAGTCTGCAAATTTTGTTAATTATATTTAATATTGCATAATTTATATGATGGCGGCATTATGCCAGTCCCTTACCTATACTAGGTCTGACAAGTGTTGACACTTGTCCATATTTCATAGGGGGCAAGGAAGGTCACTAATATCCAACGAAATTTTTATTTATCCATAAAAAAATTTCCAAATCTTTGCATTCCATTCATTAATGAAAATTAATTTCCATAAGTAAACAAGTGAGGTATCGTACCCCCTTTTTTTTTAATGTTTTTTTGTTTCAAGCTATGATGTGACTTGTGTTTAAATTTTATGTGATCCAAACCCCATTTTCAAATGATTCTCACACATAATCATTATTTACCTTCATTAAAAGCCATGTTATTAGGCATAACAATTTTTTATGACATTGATTGCCTATTAAAACAAAGAATTTTGAGTTGAGTCTATAAAATAATGAAGTAGCTTGAATTCAAAAGGGGGAAAATAGAGCAAGTAGAGAAAGTGTTAAGAAAATAGGTGGATAGTTGTAGAGGAGAACTAGTGGAACATATTGTGTTTCTCTCAGATGTAGAAGCCATGAGAAGGTTTAATACATGCAAATGGCTAGGGTATTTCTTGAGTTTGACTACATATGATGAAGAGGCGGCCACAAAATTCACAAGGATATTTGATGAGGGTGAACCTTTCATTTGAGGTTTAACAATGATTACAATAGAGGAACATATTGCTGAAGTAATTGGGTTGCCTGCAGTTTGAGAACATTACCCTAGCACACATGATGTGAGGTCAGGAAGATCTCAATTTACTAGACTGCTTGATCCTTAGATGCACATTACAAAGCAAGGTTGCAAGAGAATGTCACTGCCCCCACCATATAATGAATTAGCCATGCATATTATCAGGCATTTTACATGTGAAGTAAAATTCTCATATTTGCATGCACATCATTTCAAATTACTTTAGTTGTGTAAGTCATAATCTTGCAGTAAATATTCCAAATTTCTTGTATAATATGCTCTATATTAGTGTAGAAGAGACTTAGAAAGGAACAAATAATTCTATTACTCATGATGCCTTAATCAAGTTACCAATAGATAGGTTTCATAGGGATGTGTCTCCCATGACATGGGATGAATTTGTGCAAGTCAAAAATTTGCAACCCCAAGTTGCCCCTAGTGAACAACCTAGTGAGGAAAATGTCCCCACCAATGAGCCTACTAAACAAAATACCCAAGAGGCTGAAGTCAAAAATACCCAAGGAAATGTACAAGAAACTATTCCTATTCTAGAGAGCATGCCTTCACCTATGCAAGAAACCCTGAAACCTACTTCTATAGAGCCAAGAGGAAATAGAAATTGTAAGAAGAAATTTCTATTTAGAAAAAGGAAGAGCCAAACCCTATAATTGTGAGAGAAAAGAGAACAAAGAAAAGTCCTGCAGTAACTACTCCTACAACAAAGACACCCAAAGGGAAAAGTAGGAAAAAGGTTGTGATGCAAGAAAAACCCTCCATAAGGAGAAGCCCTAAGATGAGAGGGCAAGTTTCTAAGGATTCTACTTTTTCTAAAACATCTACTAGGGAATCCCCTATGCAAATTTTTTCTTATCACTCTCTTCCCCATCTTGAGATTACAAACATTCTCAAAAATCCTACTAAGGAATGTAGGGATGAAATCAAAGAAAATCCAGATGACACCCCAGCAGACCTACCAAGTACGTCCAGTTCTAGGGAAGAAATAATTCTTGAATATGTTGATCTAAACACTGCCCTAGTTCCCCATAAATCAACATGGATTGCTAGTTTTGTAGAACATTTATGGAAGGAACAAAGGAAGAGAAAAATAAATCATGAAGAAGACAACAGTTCTATCACATTGCAAAACTACTTTTTTAGTTGTATGAATAGCATCTGTTTGTTGAGGCCTTGTGGATAGAAGAGAAGAAAAAAATGAATAAGATCATAGCATCTTAAGGTGAAGAAATTGCAGATTTAAAGGAACAGTTAGCAAGCCAAAAGCAATGAATGGATCATGCCCTCAAGTTGGCTGATTAGGCCCTTGCTTGTAGACCACCATTAAGAGTTTATGCTCTTTCTTTGAAAGAAGAATTTCTTTTGTTTCAATTAATGTTAACTCTTAAGAATGTTAATGTAGGGTTTAAATTAGCACAAGAATTTTATGGACTATATCAGACTCTACCACCCTGGTAGTAGAATTTACTTTGTGAATTATATGTTCATGATTTTATTATCCCTTCAAAGACTCAATGGAATCCTTTGCTCTACATAGGGGGTATACATTTAAGAGCCCTCATGTCCTAGATGTCCAATGAAGCAAACTATGATAGGCAACTGAATAATTATAGGGATGAGAAAAGGATAGAGCCCTTGCCTTTAAGAGTAGAGAGTAGCAAGCTAGATGAAGTTCTTAGGGATTGGTTCACATTAACTTATGGTAAGAAGAATCCAGAAGTAAGGGACAAGATTTTTGCTACCAGAGCTAAGGTTTATGCTGATTATGAAAATTTTCCCTACTTTTCTTTTCAGAGAGCTATGACCAGTGCTAGGAGTAGATGGGCCAGATTGCTTGAATCTCTTAAAAAGTCAGAACCACATAGTCCCATCAACTTGGAGGCAGCACTTCATAGGGCTCCAAAATATTTAGAGTTAGGGAAGCAAGCTAGACTAGAATTGTGGTGTTCCCTAACCATGTAGCCTCCAATGCTCCTGTGGCCTTTATATGTCATTAATGTTGATAGACTTGACAAGCTACAAGAAGATCACAAAAGGGAAGTGTGGGAGAGAAGCAAAGGATTTTACTACACTTTCAAGAGCAACAAGAAAGAAAGGACAAAGATTGGAGAGTTTAGGTCATTAAACAAGGAAGTGCAATGCTTGAGGACAAGCATTAGTTTAGCAGGGGGCAAATGATGAGGCCAAATATTGCCTTTATTTCATGATAGTTTTAAGATACTTTGTTGATACTCTATTTTATCTTTGTCAAAACATTTTTGGACCTATGTTTACCAAACCTATGGGTGGAAACTATGCCATTTTTTGCTAGTATTATATATATTATGCAGTATTTCATATAGTTATCAAAATGTGTGCTCTTATATTTGAATTTAATTTGATAAATGTTTATTTGTAAACATGTCTCTGTATTGTAACTAACCTATTAATGAAGATTGAAAGATGATTGGAGAAATTCAAAAGTTGAGCACCAACAACATTTAAGGAGAAGAGAACGCTAAGGAGTGGCCATGGTGGAGGAAAGTTGTAACATTTCCAGAAGACACTGCAACGAGTAAGGAGGAGCTATGAAGACTTATTGCCTTCTCTACATTTATTCCATGGCGAGCGGATGTTCAAACTTTACTATTCCTGCCTTAAGCCATTATTTCTTCTTACTGCCTTGAGTTGTTATTTTTCTTCTTTCTCTCCTATAGATTTAAAACTACATCATTTACTTTTTTATTATGGAATAAGTGTTGATCTCCTATAAATAGGAATTGACCTAAGTTTTTTAGTTTAAGCTAGTTAAAAGAAAGAGTTTATGAGAATATACTATTAATTTTTACCGTTGTGTTTTTACAGTTCTGTGTTATGTAATGAATTTCCAAAATCTAATGAAATGGTTTTTGGCATCTATCTTGTGTTAGTAGTTTAGTGAAGCTAACCAAGGGGGCCCACTTGGAAGGTGGATTAGATTAGGATAGAATAGATTTATTTCCAAGCATTCTTAGTATTGTAAGTAGAAGTTGTAAGTTCCTTCCTGTAGCATCACACTTTGTGAATGTTCCTACAACATATGTGAGAACAACTATAGTGGATGAACCAAGTTGGAATATTTATTGTCCTTTCATTGTATTTCTAGCATTCATAGAGTTAAGTGTGTCAGTTTCCTGTAGCAATAGTGCAAGTTCTTTTTCTTGCATTTTACTTTCTTTCAACATAAGCTTAGTGACTCATTAAGAGACCTAGTGCACATATTGTGCCAACCATTTCAAGTATGCATCCCTAGGTTGACAAGATTAAATGCACCTCATAGTGGGAAAAATAGTCCTTAGTTTGAATATATTATTTCTAAGCATGGCCTAAACATGACTATGATATACCTATTGTGAGGCGGACCAGTGGCTATTGTCACACTTGACTTATTGTTGAAATTAACTCTTTGGTGATTTACTAGGAGTTGACAATTCTCCCATTTGGGATTTTTTGATTTTATTTTATAGTGACTATTCTACATGTTTTCTACTATTGGCTAGTTTGTGACTCTATTATGTTCATCTCAAACATCTAGTAGTATCTACAAGGGATAACATCATAGAGGACATACTAGTGTATTTTTGGATAGATGTAAAGTTAATATAATTTGAATGGTTTAAATGATGATCAAATGTAATTTTATTCTTGAGATAAATTGGAAAAATGTATGTACTTATTTTATGGTAAGTGACCCTTGAACCCTTGCTTCAGAAACCTTTTAGTTTCATTGTTCATAAATGCTTGTAATATGGTTACCAAAATAAATTATGAAAGATAATTAATGGTGGTTTATAATGTGTGAATTATCTTTCATTTCATGTCTTATGTCATTTTTGACATGCCTTTGTTGTTGTTTTGGACATTTTTCTGTTGCTTTTCTTGGTAACCAAGACTGTCTAATTTTTCTTGGCTTGCTTATCTTGAATGGTTACTCAAAATCTTAGGTTTTAGGACTCTCTAAATGCTTTCTATTTTTAGTCCTTGTTGAGATATTTTTGGCACATTTTTAATGGAGTCAATCAGAGTCTGGATGTGAAAGTTATGGCTTCTAGAGTGAAGATAATTTTGTGTAGGTAAACATGTTGTCATGCATTTTATCACTTGAGAAATTACATTATATCACCTGGTTATGTGAGAAACCTCACATGAGAGTGTGATAATGCAAAATGTTGATTGGGGAACAACAAGCACTTTTTTGCACTTTAGAAATGTACAGATTGATGTTCTGAATACCCATTATTGAGTAGAGACCACTTCAATCATGACATATCATATTTACTGAAATTGGAGAAGTTTAACTCTTCATGTTATTTCTTAAAGGATGAGCTATTATTCCTCCACAATCTACTTGGTACCTAGTTAGGATTTGTGCCTAGGTTTGTTTGTTCCTTATAACACTAATCAACTTCTGTGAGATGAAGTGTAGACTACATGCAGTTCCTTACTTGGGGTTGATGTTGCCTTTGTCATTTGGGAGTGACTCAATCCTTTTGGTGTGTCTAGATCCTCCTTTTAGATGTTGAATTTGGTGCATCTCCTTATCATTGCCTCTTTAGAGAAAGTAGGCTACCATGGTTATGCCACTAGCTCAATTAGTGTTGGATGAGTATTTTAATGGTTGGTGGAGTTGTGAATTTTCCCTAATACATCTTGGGCTGATTTCATGCAAAGATTGAGAGAAACTCCCTCTCAATACTAATTCTATATAGTTCCCACCACCCTAAGCTTGTATCTTCAAGAGGTTATCTCTATCAAGTTGCTCATTTATGGTTGACTTGAGTTTGGACATTGAGTTTAGTGGTAGGTTGTGTGTAGTATTCCCAGTATGTTGTTGGAGAGACATGGTACCTTTGGAGACATATTACTATCCTTCAAGTTGCTATGAAATTATACATGATTTTGTCTACTAATTAAATTCTTTATGACCTTTTCAAGAGGTGATTCATGTCTGGTTGGGTTAACTAACCCTAGTTCCCAGTGATAGTTGAGATTTTTGTACCATAGGGACTAAGTGCTCCTACGCATGGTGGTTAGTTATAGAGAGTATCCTTTTGGGACATGCAATTTTGGTAGTGAGCCATCATCCTTTGTGATCAAAGGGTAAGTTTACTTGGACTCAAGGATGTTCACATATTGCATGATAGTGCTCTTGGGAATTTTGGGATGACTATTCGCCATGATTCCAACTCTTGTTGGAAGTGTGTAGTGGTTTGACCTTGATTTGTGTCACTTGGTAGGTGCATATTGTAGTTGGGCACCTATTGATGAGGTAGACTGAACTTTTCCTTACCTTACAATGTTGACTTTATGGCTAGATGGGTTTTCCTAGTGCTTAGGAAGTTCCTTGTTGAAGGACCTGGTATCAGTGTGACACCCATTCTCTTGTGGTTAACCTATTCCATAGTTTTCAAGATAGTTTGTGAGTGTTGGAGTGATTTGGGTTTGACTTATGGAGAAGTCAGCAATCATTCCTATATTCAATTTTGATTATCTACTTAGTGTGTATGGTCTCTATTCTTGAATTGTAGGCTTCCAGGACTAAGCCTAGTCTTTGGGGGGAATGATGTAGTGCCTCTCCCATTGGATTCATGTAAGTAGTCTTGATGGGTGCATCCTTGATTCTCTTCCTTTGTGAATGATCGTGTTAGGACCTGTGAGTGGTCAACACCCTTGGGGTGATTGGATTTATGTTATTGTTTTAGTTGGATTAATTATGCTTATGGCTAATTTATGAGATTATGATGTACTAGATGGTTTCACTAAGGTTTGTGCTAGTTGTTACCTAAATTGATTTGGTATCACAATGTTTCTTTGTGATTATGCTAAGATGTGAATAGTGGTTGCACTATGTATTATTATCCTGCTACAAATGACTAGGTTCCTATTGTATTGGTTAGTCATATATTTGACCATGTTCACTAATGTGTTTTAAGTGCCTTTTTATGTTGTTTAGAAATTATTATTAATTCCATTATTAAACACTTAAATAATTAGAAATGATTTGTCCATGTTGGATTCATTTGGTTATAGTCCTATGGATAAGTACCTTGTGCATTTTAGTAATTTATGCAAAATGGACTATTTAAATGATTATATAAGTGAAATTAATTAGATGCTTTAATTATGTGATTTTGTGTAATTGTCACTTCGACTATTATTGTTGTACATCTACACTTGATTATGTTCATTTATTGTGTAGGACTTATATCCCCATTAGTGGCACATGGAGCTATTGATAATACCTTTCATCTTGAGCTGATATCACCCCTGTAAAGGCGATGCCTCTTTATTGTTATTTTAATCCTTTTGGTAATTAGTAAATTCGGATTCATAATGCATTATGTGATTAGACCTATGAACGTGTCTATGCATTTAGGAATCCATAATTATCATGGAAAAGATTAAATTAAATATAGTTTAATGGGTTGAAGGGTTTATTTAGTTGATTTAATATTTATTTTATTGTCAGCCAATTTGCCATAGTTGGATTCCAATTCAATTGGAATCACTTTATTTAATTTGGGTTAAGGGATCCAATTAGATTATATAATTGAACTAATCTAATTTATATATCACTTTTAAAAAGTGCATATATTGTAAAGGTGAGTTTATTCTCACTACACACTTGGCTATTTTATGGTTTTCGAGAAAATTCCTCCAAACCCTCTTGTGAGGAATTGATGTTTTTCTCATTGCGAGAGTTTGTCTTGGTAGATTGTTGTGAGGCCACTCTCATTGGATTCATATCAAGATTGCTCCACTATGCCAAAGGTTTCATCTGATTTGACATTTCATTTATTTTGCGATTGTATTGCTCATTTTTTCCTCTTGGTTGTGAGATAGGGCTTTTGAGTTTTATTACTTTTACTCCATTTTGGCTTCTTTTTCATGTTTCTAAATGGTATGGATCGATAACTAGTGTTTCCCTCCATTTTTAAGCTTTCATATAACCCAGTTGGATGGGGGTGAATATTTCCATTTCGTAAGAACTAGAAATGCAAGTTTAGGCACTGTTATGCTACCATTTTTTATGTGGTTGCTTGGAAGTCAAATTTTATTTGATATCCCTTAATTTAAGGCTATTTGATTAGTGGGTTTTTTTATTTTGTTGAATTCCAAGATGTTCTAGTTTTGGGTGTTTTGGTAGTGTCTCATTTTGCATGACATCAAGGCTTTCTCTCATTTATTTGTTTAGTTTATTTAGAGACTTGATCTTTTAGTCCTTGCCTTAACAATGAGGATGGTGGAATTAGAATGGTTATAAGAAATTTTAGGGTATTTTATTTCTCGATCCAAACTCATGTTTCCATAGTGGATTTTGTGGATTTGTGTCTTTTTCCAAATTTTCTATATTGGGAATTCAAGCTTGTTTGGTGAATTTTATTGCACCCTTGGTTTTGTGACCCTTTTCTTGAATTGAGGTTTTAGTTTCATTGTTATCTAAGAACTTGGAGTTTTGGGATTTTTAGTCTTGCCTCAGTTTGTGTGTCACCCACATTTTATTGGGATTTTGGAATTTTCTCCTTAGATGGTGGAAATGGATTGTCTTCCATGTTTCGTTGGATGTTATGTTGTTATTTCATGGACACTAGAATTCATATAGATTCCATACTCCTAGATTTAGGTCATTTGAGTGAGTTCATGATGTATGGTTTTATTACATCATTGGGATTGATGTCAAATCTATACTCTTGGATATAGGTCGATTGAGTGATCTTGTTATACTTGCTATTTTTATTGTTTCTCATCCAACCCTTGTTGTTTATGATCTTCTTGTCATTGGTGTGCCCACACATTAGCACATGAGTTTGCACTTGTCGAGTTTGTGTAAGACCCAAATTCCTAGTTGGTTTTAGTTGAGTTATGTTTATTGGGGCTGGGTTGGGAAATTGCATTACCTACAAGAAATCATCATGTGTGTATAGCATTGAAAAGTGGAAGGGAATTGCTCATAACCTCGAGTTGTGTTCTTGACAAGGTTGACATGAATAAGTTTCTAAATAAGTGACAACTAAATGAATTAATGGGTAATAAAACTAAGATAATAACATGTGACATATATGTATGGTTCATCCAAGGTCCATGTGGCTACATGGTTCATCTAAGGACATAGTGTGATGACCTCCTGAGGGAGTCCCAAGGGAGAGTTTTCGTACAATGCTTATCTTGCGAGTTCCAAGTGGTCAGTTCTCCATTATAGCCCCTACATAGTAGACCCATAGAGCATCTAACCAAGAACTATTTTATTTCATTGTCTCATGATCTTGGTTTCACTCCTTTGTACTATTTGGTGTGAGTGTTAACCATGGATGGTTGTGTTGTGTGTTTGTGGTCAGATCATTATCTCCATCAACATAGCAAGAGTGAACCTATGGGTACCACGTGGTTGGGAGGTGTAGCTACCTATACAACTATTGGGGACTAGTGTATAGAGATGGTCTATTTCTAGTTGGGAGTCAATGCTAGATATTCACTTGGTACTTTGGTGTACCCAGAGTATGTTCTCTAATGATTTATATTTTACTTTGGATGCATTTGATATCATGTTTAGATGATGATTAATATGTTACTTAATGCATTCATTTATCATGATTTTGTATTATATTACTAGATGATGTTTCTTACCACTGCCTTGGATTAGTGATGCTATTGGTAGATTAGCATGTTGGATATACTTATTGTTATGAGGATTATTTGTTGGTTATTGGTAAGAATGACTCATGAAATAAATCCAACTAGTCTATTGGAAATTTTGAGATTCATGCTTGGGGGATGGCTAGGGCCTTTGAGGTCTCATGATGCCATTATAGTTTGGAGGAAACAAGAATGGTTTTTTTTTAGTTTGTGGCTCTTTGCTTGTGCTTTCCTTCTTGAGATAGTTGATTTTTGTACATGTATGTTCATTACAATGTTTCTTTTTGCATGATTATAGTAGATGCTATGGATTAGATGTTAAACTTATTTGATTTCCCTTATGATTTTGAGTATTTTCTCCTAGAATATGGTGGTTCTAGTACTCCTTGGTTTGGAGGTTCTAACTCTATTTTTCCTTCTAATTGATTGTTTGGTGTTTCTTTGCAAACTTGAGTGACATTGGTTCAACATTGGGTGATACTAGTAAAGTATCTCATAACTATAGCAAATATTATCATGTGATACTGGAAAGTATCACACAATAGTAGCAATAAGTATCATGCGATACTGGAAAAGTATCACATAATAATAGTAGAAAGTATCATGTGATACCAGAAAGTATAACACGGTAGTAGTAAAGTGTATCATGTGATACTGGTAAAGTATCATATGGTAGTAGTGAATAGTATTGTATGATACTAGAAAGTATCACATGACCTTAGTAAAAATATCACACAAGGTCTGAGAGAAATCCTACTCAGGCAGAAAATAGGTACTTTTTGACTTTTTAGGTGTGTTTTGGAGGATATTTTAGATACCCTTTGGGGAGTTGTCACCTCCTATAGTGAAGGGATATGTTTTTATATCAACTAAGTATTATTTGGCTTTTAGGATGGCTAGTCAAGATTTTGTATATGTATGTTTTTATTGGAAATTGATATTGTATGTTTAATTCACTTAGCTAGTTATTGATGTGTTGGTAAGTAGTGGTGTTTAGAGATTGTTCATGTATTGGACTATTTGGTTGAGTCTTCCACTATGATCTTTGTGATCAGCTACATGTGGATGTTGTATGTATCCATGCTTAATAACTTTTAATAAAATGTAATGGCTTTTATTTCTCCTAGTTCTTAGGAGCTTTAGGCAGGGCATTATAGGAGTATCCTAATCATTGCTAGAGATCATGGGAGATTGTTAGTATTATTGACATGTTTCATTCATGAATATGTTTTCTATTGATGCCAACATAGCATTATTTTTGCGAAAACCAGTAGAGTAGTAGACAAAGAAAAACGTCGCACAGAAAAAGTATTCATGATCACATGAAGCGTAGTTAGGAACACATTCTACAACATGTCCTGATGAAGTGGTTACATGAACCTATAGAAAGTCAAAGATATGTTGGAGATATGTTTAATTTACAAAGAATAGTTTATAGAAAAAGAACCTAAAAAATAGTTTTTTATGTTTGATTTTTATCTCCTAATAGACATAGAATTGTGATACACATAGTTAGATAGTGACAATAGACAACTTGATGATGACAGTAGAGAGTGTGAAATATTTGAAGTCACATGGGTGAGAAGTTGTAAAGATTGAGAGCCAAAAGTTATTTGTAACAAAAATAAATGCAATGCTTTTTAATATCTTAGTGTGGTCCTATTATAATTAATTGGGAAAGCCTCAAGGTCAACTCAAGGAATAATCTTTAGGATATAGTATAAAGTAAGGTTATTTTCCATTTGATGAAGTATGCAATTCATATGCAATTGAAGTGTGATATGAAAAGTATTTGGTAAATGCAAGTAAGGGATCCAAGGTATTATTGGATGTAAAGTTGGTGATTTGGTATTGAGATCAGAAGAGGAGAAGTTTGGTTGATAGGAAAGAGGAAGTACAAGTACATTTTATTCTATTATTCTAAAAGGAATAATATAGAGACCGATTGGATAGTGAGTTTGATGTTCTTGCCCCTAAAGCTATTTGGATAGTGGGTCCATCTACCTTCTACAACTCCTAATAGGGTTTGCACAACTCCTAACAAGGTTGGAATCTCCTAACAAGGATTCAAAGTCTCCTAAAAGGGACTGATATGTATTGAATGTACTTCATTATCTCCTAATAGAGCCCATCCTAAAACAAAGACCATTTATATAAGTACATCATTTTGTGGGTACCATCCCCATCGGGGTTCTCCCTCTGATCAAGGATTTTCTTAGTTAATATATTTGGTGTTATTGTGTAGCAGTATCATGTTATGATTGCTTATAATATTGTTCACATGCTTAAAGGTTAATAAGGTTGATAACTATTCTAATAGTTGTATAACCAATTTACCCCCCACCTTCTTAGTTATTTTGGTGGACTTTACTTTCTAATAATTAATATTAGAGCTTCAGGTCGTTGAAGAGAAAACTTAGCAAATTTGGGAGATCAATGGTGGGTCACTTTAGAAAAGAAAGTCCTAAATTTGATAAAGCTAGCTATGAAAAATGGAAGGAAACGATGAAGAATCATTTTATATGTATGATTCAAGGATATTGAATTTTGACAAAGGATGAAAAAAGGTTGTTGAAGAAAGAATGCTTGAGGAATGCAGTGAAGCCAAAATAGATATGTTGTGTATAATATGCGAGCCAAAGAAGCATTATTGTCATCTCTTCCTGAAAATGAATATAGTTAGGTTAGATCTTTAGAAATATCTCATAAAAATTGGAAAGCTTTAGAACCTACATTTGAAAGAGATAAGAATACTAAAAGAGAGAGAGACTACATAACTAGATGTGTTTGTTTCAAGATACTAAAATGTTGGAAGATGAATCTATGAGAAACTATGTTGGTAGAATATCTGAGATTGTTGTGGGAATTAAGTATTGTGAAGGATCAAAAGAGGAAGATGATATTTTATGGAAGACTCTAAAAACCTTAGTACCACCATTCAAATAAGTGACACAAATGATTTAACTTTTGATACCCTACACTAATAAATTCACCAGGGAAACTTTTCCTGGAAGATTGAAAGTAAAAGAATCAAGTTTGAGGCAATCTAGAGAATTGACTATAGTAGAAACAACTTTTAGTACATTAAGAATTTGTCCTTAGTTTACAAGAAGTGCAATAAAAAATGGAGACTATTCTAGCACTAGTAGATCCATGTCAAGCCAAAATAACACCTTTTTAGTTGCAGGATTGGACATCCTTTCCTACCAAAGTACTATGCTGATCTACATTAAATATAAATCTGAGGGCTTGAACTTGAGATGATGTCTACAAATTCTATGCTCTAGTTTTCACTAAAAGTCACTACTACCTTGAATGCAATAACCATTAAGGAAATCTAGTTTATCAAAAGGAAAGACAAATATCAAATGCTTGGAAGGAAATTCTAATTACTTAACCATACATATATGCACCTATTACTATAAGAATAGTGACTGGTTCTGTTTCCAGTGGCTGCAAGAACAATAGTTTTAAACTTAACTTAGAAAAATTGAGTCTAATTCCTAATTAATAAAGTAAACTTCACCTTCTGCATGGGCCCCCATGGAAGAATGAAGAAAAGATCAACTCAGCCGAAAGTGTAGAAACTTAGCAAAGTCATATATTCATTCAAATATGTAGTATTACAATTGCTTAGAGAAATAAGATGTCTATCAACACTATTAATTTTCTTGCTACTCAACCTCATAGATATAGATGAGGTCTTATTTAAAAAGGAAGGAAAATGAAAAACTCCTACAATTACAAAATCCTCCTGAGGAATAGTCGATTACAGTTCAAGACTTATGAAAGAATGCAATCATAAAGACATTAGTCATCTCCTTAAATTCCCATAAATATAGAGTATAATAGTTGCTAGATCTGCTCTTTTATCTGAGTTAAATAGCTTCCAGAAATCCAGGTATCATGTAACAGTTCCTTGCATGCTCAACCGATCACTTTGGTGCTTGCTTTCCCACTCAACTACTTTATCAAGTCCTACTTGTTATTCATTAAAACAAGTCCCTTCTAACTTTGCCACCAAGTTTCCAATTGCAACGGTGCCATAATATTTCTCTTTAATACCAATGATTCCTCAATACTAATCCTTCGCAGTTGTTTTTTATTAGCTCCAGCTCAGTTTGTATTATTGTGATCAACATTTAATGCACACAAAACTTCCTACAAACATTTATTTATATTTATTAATTTATAAAGAAAAAACATTAATTATTCAACTAATAGTTTTTGCAATCTCTTTGACTGCAAGAAGATCTACCCATATCAAATATTCATGAAGAAAGAATTTTACCACAAAATGAACCCATTTTAGATATAATTCTGATTATCATTCTTATTCCATATGTCCATACCTTATACATCAAAAGTTCAAAATACTATACTTAAAAGATGATAATGTTCAGTATGTTATAGACAAATGTTCACAGAAATGGCCAAAAAGACATCTATTTCTTCATGCCATCATTTCCCCCCCCCCCCCCTCCCCCCAATTATTAGAGATTGGGTCCCACTAGTCCTTAAAGACTGCAAATTCTGAAAATTGAAATAACATGCTTTTCTAAATAAATAATAAATTAAATAAATGTAGAGGGGTCAAGTGTAACCAACCTGAGGCATGATAGGAAGGGTGCTACAAGTAGTACCATACTATAGAAAGAAGATGAGATGGAGTGATGATGAAAAGACAAGAAGATGAGATGGAATGAGGTGGAAAAAAAATGAATTTCACATAAAATGCAAATTTTTTATTATGAAGGCCTTGAAATAAATTCAAGGGGCTATAGGTGTTTGAATGGAAGACTTAGACGGAGTGGTTGTAGGAAGAGATACTTCTATTTTATTGAACTATTGAAGAAATTCCTCCCAAGTTGTTGGTTTATGATATAACTTTAGGCAATGTCCATTAACTAGGAGTTTGAATTTGACTGGATCAATTGTTAACAATTGACCTGCTCCATTGTTAAAAATTGCAATTATTTCATAAGGATCAAGCCATGTAGTCTGAAATTTTCCTTGGTGATGTTGATATTGTGAGTCATACAAGAGTGCCCAATCACAAATAGAGAATTATCTATCTTTAATGAATCTTTCATGCCATTACTTCCTTTGACTCTGAATTAATTTTGTGTTATGAAGAGCTGACTTCCACCATTCATCCAACTCATTGAGATGTAAAATGTGATCTTGTTGTGTTGCAAGAAGAGTAATATCAAATTCCAAGGCTATCCATAGAGTCTTGTGTTCAAATTCAATGGGTGTGACAACTGTCTTTCCATAGAGGAGCTCAAAAGGTGTAAACCTAGTAGTGGATTTCCATGTTGTTCTATATGCCCATAAGGCTTCAAGAAGTTAAGCTACCCAATATTTCCTATGCAAGGACATTGTTTTAGTGAGTGTATTTTTTAGCTCTCTATTTGTCACTTCAACCTATTCATTGGCCTATGGATGATAGGGAGAAGATTTTCCATGCCAAATTTTGTACTCTTCCATGAGTGTAGCTATCAGATTAGATGTAAACTAAGGCCCTTGATCTAATTGTAATTCCCATGGAGCACCAAATCTTGTAAAGATACATTCATACAGAAACTTTGCAACATTATTATCACAAGGGTGCTTCATTGGCTTTGCTTCTACCCATTTAGTAACATAAGTGATGTAAACCAAGATGTAACTCTTTCCTTCTGATGGTGGTTCAATAGATCCAACAAAATCAATCCCCCATTTATCAAATGGTGCTACTACTATCTGTCATTATAGGGGCATTTCATCTATTTTTGTTGGTTGACCCATTCATTGACATTTTTTACATTTTTTTGTATATTGAGCTACATCCTTCTGAAGTGTGGGCCAAAAATAACCTATATTTAAAATCTTCAATGCAATCCTTTTGTTAGCAAAGTGGTGATGTAGGAGCATCCAGAGGTATAAGGGCAATCCTGTGTCACCCAAAAAAATGTACTTAGACTTAGTTTCTGTTTCATGTCTTTACATTTTTGGATACCCATTTGGCTCAAATAAAGGTTCCAACTCTCATAGTTCAACTATCAGTGCATTTGAAAATCTTGAAAAAATAGGAGCATGCAATTTGGCCAGATGAATGTAATTGAGATTTAGAGCATTCCAAAAAAAGAATCAGGTCAAAAGGCCCCACGGTTTGAAAGTTATTGCAGTTTTTTGGGTTTTGGAGACCTCCTAAGAATGCTTCAACGTCAGGTTTGGGGCATTAAATGACCTCAAAAAGGGTCAAAAAATAGGTAACAAGCAAAGCTTGTCCATATGGCTATAGAGTGCTTCGAGAGCTTTCCAAAAATGTAAACAGTTCGTCAATCGGAGCTACGGTTCAAAAGTTATGCCTCCCGAAAGTTCGGCTACCATTTTTGGATTCTTCTAGATTTGCACCGACTTCTAACGTGGCTTCTGGAACCTTCTATTTTGTTGGTGGATGCCTACTAGCACTTTCTAGAATGTACTCCTAGTCCTTAACCCTTCGGGGTCTATTTAAGGGGATTTTTGGCATTGTAAAAGGCAGTTCGGATTGGAGCTTGAGAGGAGGTGCTAAAAGGAGAAATATTCTCCAGATTTATGCTATTGTAAGCCCGTAGGGCATGTTTTGAAGTTTATTTTCTCTGCACTATTTGTACTAGCATATTTTCTCAGTTAATGTAATTCCCCCTTTCTATTGTGTCTATTCTGTTGTTGGGTTGTGCCCCCATCAAGTGGTATCAGAGCGGGTTTTCTTGAGTGTGTAGACAGAGCGCCGACTGTGAGGCAATTTGCACCAGGACTATGTGGTTGTGGGTTCAAGTTAGAAGATGCCTCCATGAAGAGAGTGTGGTGGAAGGGCCAGAGCTATTGATCTTGAGGAGGTTAGAGCCCTCCAGAGACAGGTACAAGCATTGCAAGAGGAGCTTCGTAGAGGAGCAAATATTGCCGTAGATGACAATAGTGAGGATGACAATGAAGAGGAAGTAATGGAAGTTGACGGAGAAGTTCTGAATCTTGTAGAGGAAAGGCTTTTTAGGGCCATTACTAGGTTTGGGAAAAGACCTACAATTGAAGTGGGTATATTTTCGAGAAATTTGAAACCAGATGAGTTGATCGATTGGATCAATGAATTGGAAGAATACTTTGAGTATGAGGATATAAGGGACCCAGATAGGGTTAAGTTTGCAAAGGCCAAACTAAAAGGCCATGCCAAAATCTGGTGGGAAGAGGTTCAACTGGAAAGACTTAGAAGAGGAAAGGAGAAGATCACAAGATGGGATCGCATGGTGGACAAATTGAAGAAGCAGTTCATTCCCGTGGACTATGAGCTTGATCTGTTTAAGAAGATGCATGGGTTAAAGAAAGCAGGAAGATCAGTCCAAGAATATACAGAGGAGTTTTACCGACTCCTGATTAGAGCGGGGCATGTAGAAGAAAATAAGGAGAAGGTTGCTTATTATATCAGTGGGTTACGACCTAGCATCCAGGAGGAATTAAGTCTGGTAAGAATGACCAGCGTTGAAGAAGCATACCAGTTTGCCCTACGAGTTGAAGAGAAGCTGAGTAAAAGGTTTGAAGGAAGATAAAGAGGGCACGGTCAAGGAGGAAGGGGAAGCAGTAGATCATCTGGAGGCCACAATGAAACTCAAAAGAAAAATGAAGATGAGGGTACTAGCAGGAACCAGAGGTATGAGGGTTTCAACCGCTCCCGTGATTAGGATTTTGGAAATCAAAGAGGAAGAGGTAGAGGACATGGACAAGGAAGAGGAGGCTTTCGTGGTACCTGTTTCCATTGCAATGAAGAAGGTCATCGTGCCTTTGAATGCCCTCAACGACAAGGAAGGACAGATAGGAGAGCTGAGGGCCAAGCTAGGTTTGCTCATGTGGATGAGGATGCATAATCATCACATTCAGAGGATGCAAAAAGAGGAGAGACCTTGGTAAATGAAAGAGTCCTACTAAGTGGTGAAAATGAACCAGGACAATGGAGGAGTTTGTTCCGTACCAGATGCAAGTGTGAGGATAAATGTTGTGATGTGATCATTGATGGTGGTAGCACTGATAACTTGGTATCCGAAGAGATGGTCTCTAAGTTGAAGCTCAAGAGGGAGAAACATCCACAGCCCTATCGGATTTCTTGGGTAAAAGATGATCATAAGGTCCTGGTAAGTGAACAATGTTTAGTAAAATTCAAAATTGGGAGTTACCATGATGAAGTTCTCTGTGATGTTATTTCGATGGATGTTTGCCATCTATTGTTGGGTAGACCATGGCAGTTTGATAGACATGCAATACATGATGGACATGCAAACACATACTCTCTGACAAAGGATGGAGTTCGCCACAAATTGAAGCCCATGAAAAAGGAAGGTGAAAAGGTATGTAGCAGTGCTAGGATTTGTCTTGTTGATGGAAGGAATTTTTTAGATGGCATGAAACATCAGTGTATGTGCTATGCTTTGATTCCTAGGAAAGATAAAGAAGGTAGTAGTGAAATACCATTTGAAGTTTTAGATTTACTAGGAGAATTTGGAGATATTATCTCTGATAATGTTCCAGATGGATTGCCACCAGTAAGGTAAACCAGTCATCAGATAGATCTGATTCCAAGAGCTTGTTTGCCTAACAAGGCTGCTCATAGGATGACTCCTACTAAAATAGAGGAGCTAAATAGATAGGTTCAAGAGCTATTGAGGAAGGGCTTGATTTGAGAGAGCCTGAGTCCATGTGCGGTACCTACAGTACTTGCACCAAAGAAGGATGGAGAGTGGAGGATGTGTACAGATTCTCGAGCTATAAATAGGATAACCATCAAGTACTGGTTTCCTTTACCAAGGATGGATGATCTTATGGACTGCTTGAGTGGAGCTCAGTACTTCACAAAGATAGATCTGAAGAGTCGCTATCATCAGATACGGATTCAAGAAGGAGATGAGTGGAAAATAGCCTTCAAGACCAAGGAGGGTCTTTATGAGTGGTTAGTCATGCCCTTTGGATTGACGAACGCCCCAAGCACCTTCATGCGGCTCATGAATGAGGTACTTAAGAAGTTCTTGGGAAAATTTGTTATTGTCTATTTGGATGATATTTTAATTTTCAGCAAGACTTTGGAAGAACATTTACTGCATATTCGTAGTGTCCTTGAAAGGCTAAGGGAAGAGAAACTGTTAATTAATCTAAAGAAGTGTGTCTTTGCAAAAAGGGAGTTAGTCTATTTGGGATTTTTTATATCACCTGAAGGTCTCAAAATGGATCCAGAGAAGATAAAAGCCATCTTGGAATGGCCTACTCCAAGGTCTGCTACTGAGGTAAGATCATTTCATGGTCTAGTTAGTTTTTACAGGAAGTTTATTAAGAATTTCAGTGGCATATGTGCACCTCTAACTGATACAATAAGAGGGGATAGAAAAGAGTTCAAATGGACTGCAGCAGCTGCGAGAAGTTTTGAATTGTTGAAGAAGAAGGTGACTGAACAGCCTGTGTTGGCACTTCTAGATTTTAGAAAAGTATTCTAGGTGGATTGTGATGCTAGTGGTAGCGCTATTGGGGCTCTATTAAGCCAAGAAGGTAAGCCTATTGCATATTTTAGTGAAAAATTGAATGATGCAAAGAAGAAGTATTTTGTTTATGATCAAGAATTCTATGCAATAGTTCAGGCCTTAAAGAAATGGAGGCATTATTTATTGCCAAAGGAATTTGTTTTATATACTGATCATCAGGCATTACAGTACCTAAATAGCCAAGGTAAATTGAATCAGAGGCATATGAAGTGGGTAGAATTCTTGCAGAGTTATACATTTGTGTTGAAGCATAGAAGTGGAAAATCTAACAGGGTTGTAGATGCATTAAGTAGGAGACAGTTGTTGCTTACAACAATGCAGGTTGAAGTAGTTGGGTTTGAAGAACTCAAGAATTTGTACCCCGAGGATCCTGATTTTTCTGAAGCATGGAAAGCTTGTAAAGAACCTGTTGCTGTAGATAGAACCAAGTGGTTAGACTATTTGATTCAGGATGGCATGTTGTTCAAAGGTAGTCAATTGTGCATTCCAAGGAGTTCCATGAGGGAAAATCTGATTAAGGAGAAACACAGTGGAGGGATGGCAGGACATTTTGGTTGGGATAAGACCATTGCCATTCTTAGAGAACATTATTTTTGGCCTCAAATTACATAGGATGTGAAGAAGTTTGTACAGAGTTGCCAGGTTTGTCAAGTTGCCAAGGGGTTTAGTCACAATACTGGCCTATATCAGCCATTGCCTATTCCATCAAGGCCCTAGGAGGACATAAGTATGGATTTTGTTCTTGGATTGCCAAGGACACAAAGGGGTAATGACTCAATATTCATGGTGGTTGATAGGTTCTCCAAAATGGCACATTTCATTCCATGCCACAAAACTCATGATGCTGTCCATATTGCAGACTTGTTTTTCAAAGAGGTGGTAAGACTACATGGTCTTCCAAGGAGTATAGTTTCTGACCGAGATACTAAATTTGTGGGGTATTTCTGGAGGACATTGTGGAAGAAGTTGAGAACAGACTTGAAATTCAGTTCCATGCATCACCCACAGACTGATGGCCAAATAGAAGTGGTAAATAGAAGTCTGGGCAATTTGCTGAGATGTTAGTTGGAGATAAGCCCAAGGGATGGGATTTGATTCTACCACAGGCAGATTTTTCTTATAATAACTCTATAAATAGGAGTACTGGAAAATCACCATTTCAAATTGTATATGGAAATAGCCCAAGGACTACGCCAGAATTGAGGAAGATAGAACAAGGGGAGAGAACAAGTGTTGAAGCTGAGGAATTTGCTGAACACATCAAGCATCTACATGAGGAGGTTCAAGAACACATTATTAAGATGAATCAAGAGTATAAAGCTAGGGCTGATGCAAGGAGAAGACATAAGGAATTCCAAGCAGGGGATCTAGTCATGGTGCACTTACAAAAAGAAAGATTTCTAGTTGGTACTTACAACAAGCTGAAAATGAAGAAATTTGGCCCCTACAAAATTTTGAAGAAACATAACTCAGGAAATGCATATGAGGTGGAGCTGCCAGATGGAATTCACATTTCTCCCATTTTCAACATTGCAGATTTAACAAAGTATCATGATGATGGTGCAAATGAAGAGCTAGTTTTAGAGCCATGTCCAATTCCTACTTCTAAGAAGGAGGAGATAGAAGACATTCTAGATCATCGTGTGGGTAGGAGTACCAGAAACAGGCAGTATGAAGAGTATTTGGTCAAATGGAAAGGACGAACGATCGAGGACTCAACTTGGATTTCAGCAGCTGAGGTTTCCCATTTGGGATTTCCTCTACCATCCATAAAGTGACAGGGTCACTTTTCAATCTACCCTGGGTGTCTGATGCAGGAGCATCCAGAGGTATAAGGGCAATCCTGTGTCACCCAAAAAAATGTACTTAGACTTAGTTTCGGTTTCATGTCTTTAAATTTTTGGATACCCATTTGGCTCAAATAAAGGTTCCAACTCTCATAGTTCAACTATCAGTGCATTTGAAAATCCTGAAAAAATAGGAGCATGCAATTTGGCCAGATGAATGTAATTGAGATTTAGAGCATTCCAGAAAAAGAATCAGGTCAAAAGGCCCCATGGTTTGAAATTTATTGCAATTTTTCAAGTTTTGGAGACCTCCTAAGAATGCTTCAATGTCAGGTTTGGGGCATTAAATGACCTTGAAAAGGGTCAAAAAATGGGGGACAAGCAAAGCTTGTTCATAGGGCTATAGAGCACTTTGAGAGCTTTCCAAAAATGTAAACAGTTCATCAATCGGAGCTACGGTTCAAAAGTTATGCCTCCCGGAAGTTTGGCTACTATTTCTGGATTCTTCTAGATTTGCACTGACTTCTAACGTGGCTTCTGGAACCTTCTATTTTGTCGGTGGATGCCTACTAGAACTTTCTAGAATGTACTCCTAGTCCTTAACCCTCCGGGGTCTATTTAAGGAGATTTTTGGCATTGTAAAAGGCAGTTCGGATTGGAGCTTGAGAGGAGGTGCTAAAAGGAGAAATATTCTCCAGATTTATGCTATTGTAAGCCTGTAGGGCATGTTTTGAAGTTTATTTTCTCTACACTATTTGTACTAGCATATTTTCTCAGTTAATATAATTCCCCCTTTCTATTGTGTCTATTCTGTTGTTGGGTTGTGTCCCCATCAAGTGGCCACCACAGGGATCATCGTGCCAAGCATGAAGAACATCATAAATTTCATCCTCTCTAAGACATCTTCCTGTCACTTGATCTAGTCTGATATAAAACATGAACCTTAAGATCCATGAAAAGTTAAAACTCTTTTTTGCCAGCAACCATTTTTCCCTTGTAGAGAAATATGGAGGTGTTTTACCAGTGGTTAGGTAGTTGGCAATGTTAGCATACCAAGGGTTTTGTGTTGACAAAAGAAAGAGATGTTCATCGAGAAATATATCTTCTAGGGCTACATGATGATTAGGTGTTTGAAGATGAGACAAGAAATCAGCTCTGGTTTGTATGTACAAATAATTGGTACCTATAATATAATGTCTAAATTTATTTAGACCATAAATTATAGCAAGCAATTCTTTCTCTGTTATAGTGTAGTTATACTCGGCTCCTTGAAGATTTTTCTTGATACAATAAATTGCATGTTCTATTGAATCCATCTTTTGGCCAATTACAACTCCAATGGCATGATCTAAAGCATAAGCATGTATGTGAAAAGGTAACTCCCAATTTGGTCTTCAGAGAACTAGTGCTATTGAGAGGACTTCCTTAAGCTATAGGAAGGCCTTTGTACAATCAAAATCTCGTACAAACTTTGCATCTTTTCGAAGCAATTTATATAGAGGTGCTACAATTTGACTAAAATCTTTGATAAAGCATTGACAGTACCCTACATGTCCAAGAAAACTCCCGACTTCTTTCAATTTAGTTGGTATAGACAATGTGCATATGACCTCTATCTTTGTTGGATCTACTTCAATTCCTTTGGGGGAAATAAAGTGTCCCAATACCACTCCTTCTTGCATCATTTTGAAACACTTTTCACTATTTAAAGACAAGTTGTAGTCTTTTCATCTTCACAAAACCTTATCTAAATTTTCTTTGGCTTCTTCAAAGGTCTACCCATATCTGGTGAAGTCATCCATATACACTTCCAAATAATCTATAGATATGTTAGAAAAAATGCTAATAACAACTCTTTGGAAAGTTGTAGGTGCATTCCACAAACCAAATGGTAGGAAAACATTAGAAAATGTTCCCCATGGATATGTGAATGTAGTCCTGTCCTAATCCTCTAGTGCTATCTAGATTTGATTGTAGTTGCTAAACCCATCCAAGAATAAAAAGTACTTCTTTCCTACAAGATTGTCAAGAACCTGATCGATAAAAGGAAATGGAAAATGATCCTTCTTGGTAGCTGAGTTAAGTTCTCTATAATCTATGTAGACTCACCATTTTTTGCCCTTCTTGGGAATAATAACCAATGGTGAAACCCATTGACTATCTAAAATAAGATATATGAAGCCAGCATTGAGTAATTTTTGTAGTTCATTTTTGACAATATCCTGTAATGCTGGGTTTATCCTTCGGTGAGGTTGTCTCATAGGTTTGCAATTAAGACTTGTATAGATCCTATGAGTATAGAGTGAAAGGTCTAAACCTTTCATATCTATATACTGCCAAGAAAAACCATCTTGGTGCTTTTGTAACAGTTGCAGGATATCATGATGTTGTGCCTAAGATAGAGACTTGCTTAAGTTTAGTTCTCTCCCTAGAACAATTGTTGTTTTGACTATTTTTTCAGCCATTGAAATCTAAGCAATTGGTTGTGAGTCTATTTCATGTGGCAGGAGTGAATGTAGAAGCTGTGCAGATTCAGAATAATGAAATTCAGATGGTAAAGGTAGAATGCTTTCTAAAACACAATCTTGTGTAGAAGATGTCTCAGGTTGTGTTCCATACTCATTTAGTATGATATAAGAAATGAGATCATTCTCTTCTTTAATGCTTACAAATGAGTCCCCTGAGATCATCATCAATTGTCTAATAGAATCTATGTCCATATTAGAGTCACCCATATTTGGCCAAACAACTTGGTCATCCTATAGTAAAGGCTAAGAAAGAGAATACAAGGTTAAGTTTTTAGTTTGTGTCCCATCTAAAATAGTCATTTTCCCTAATCAGCATGAAATATAAGCATCTTTTATTGCTAACTTTGTAGTGTCCACGACACACGCCCCATTTCTCACTAGGAATGGGGAACCCCTATTTTTTTTCTGACTCCTAGACTCACAATTTGAGAGTCAGGAGAAGAATTTTTGTTTGAAAGTCGAGTCAAAATTTTAAAAGATTTTTTTTTTTTTTTAAAGTTTGAAAAAAAAAGTGTCGCGCACTATGCTACACACCCGCAAAGCCACACACCATCCGCCTACCCGCTCACGCACTACACCCTCACCTACTCACATGCGCCATGCCACGCGCTACACCTCGCGCTCGCGCACACTAAATCATGTCACGCCACATCGCGTGCCCGTGCCCACGCATGGTGCACTACACTGCTCTTTGCACCATGCTACACAACACCTCTCATGCCTTGTGTGCATTCCATGTCGTGCCGCACCCAGTTTGTATGTGTGTGCATGCCCACAATCAAGGTCCCTCGTGCAGTGTTCCCACTACCACACTCCCGAGCACCATGTACTCTTGCCAAGATGCCCTTTCAGCTCTAATTTTTCTTGAATAGCCAAGGAGAGGAGTTTAAAATATATCATTTAAGTATAAGTTGACATATACTTAAGATATATTTTAATATATGTGACAAATCTTTTGAGATAGGTTTTAGGCCTCTCGGAGATAAGGTAAAGATTCTAGAAAATTTTAGGGCTTCAAAAATCCAGACTTAGCCAAATTTTAGGGCTTCAGGATTTCAGACTTAGCCAGATTTAAGGGCTTCAAAATTTTAGACTTAACTAGATTTAAAGATTCACCTCTAGTTTTGTTTGAATGGCTAGTGTTTCTTTACTATGCATTGTTAACTCTATGAACTAATGTTTGCTTCTTTTGTAGGTAAAAATGGCATCCTCAACTTGTCCAAATCATAACTTTGAACTCGGGCCTTGCAATTCAGAACTGCTTACACCGTTGGAAAGAAGAATTGAAGATCTAATTTCAATCCCTAAAATAGTGAGCCTTTGGCTACCTAGTTTTAAGGACCGACAAAGGTTTCGACTTGAAATTTTGAGCGAAAGACGTCCAAAAAGGTTATTTAAAAATGCCTAGAAATTTTGTGAAAAAATAAGAAAATGTTGCAAACATTTGATCATCTTGGATAATCTGGATCACATGGTTTCTTGTTGAGAAGGATTGGATAGGTGGAGAGAAGACAAAGGTCAAAGATACAGAGTTGGACACATAAAGCAAATTAGGTTCCTCATCTTATGCAACTATTAGGGACAAGATTCAATACAGGTGCCCTGAGATTTTCAATTGAAGAAGTAGAGGGAGTGCAAGTTTATGAAAGTAATTGGCTATAAAGAGGGTGTAAATCATCAAAAAGGGGAATGGAGCATATACAAAAAGTGATCTAAAACCTCATTTGAGAAAAACTCAAAAATCATTTTCAAAATTGAGAACTTTGATTTTTGGGCGAATTGAGCTCCGCAGGTCTGCAAATTCGCAGGTCTGCAGCTTCCCAAATCCACAACTCCGTAGGTTCGTAGACCCACAGGTCCGCAACTCCACAAGTACGTAGGTCCATAGGTTTGCAGCTCTAAATTTTCATGTAGCTCTGCAATTTAGAGGTGCCCTGATAGTTGACTGCCAGTTTCAAAAATATCACTTTCCATGCATTGGGAGCACATTCTGATGGCAAGTTAACTTCGACACATGCCTAGTGAAGGGCCAGCTTCTATTTTTGGTTTCTCCATGCACTTCCACTTCAACTGATGACCTCCTCCTACTTTCTCTCTCATGCTTTCATTGTTTTTGACATGTAAAGGGCTCATGCATCATATTAATGAATAAAATATGGATGGAGTCCCTCTAAGCACCAGTTAGATTGTCAGTTATATATATTTAGTTTGTTTAAATGTTTTAAAAGAATTTTATTACATCAAGATATCTTTCACTCTCAACACAAATTGAGGAGATGATTTCTTATAAATAACCCATTGCAAAATGCAAAAAGGGCCGTCGTTATTATGCAATAAAGTTATGCTTTTGGTGCTAGCATTTGGAGTGTAGTTATTCTTGCCTGAATGTGTCATTTTTTTTTGGATTTATCCATGATATTGTGATTGAGCCAAAGGTTTATTATGTTTTTTTTGGTTGTGCAATCTTTTAGTTCTCGTGTTTGCTACAGATATATGAATTTCGTTGACGTAACGAGCTTGAGAAGAGATCACCCGATTGTGTGTACATAGCTTTTTGTCTCGCATGAGTGCACTTTCCATGGCCTTTCCATTTGATGAAGAGTGAAACATCATTCAATTTGTTAAATATTCTCACTGACAATTGCATCAGTGGATTCTAGGAAGTGCTGCTCCTATTTTCATTGGTTTCCTACCAATTTCTTCAGAGGTTTAACTCGAAGTGTGTTGTGTTCTATAGCTTATGTCCATTTAAGAATTTCAATTTCAAGTTATTTGATTTCATGTTATTTTCTTTTAGTTTCATTATTTTTTTTGCTAACCCCCCTATTAGAATAGGACCTTATAGTAGTTGCATTGTTAGAGTTGCATTCATTGAAAAATAGAAAATAAAAAAATATTGTTCTTTTGGTGTGATATTTTTGAGATAGCAAATAGAGTTTACTTGATTCCAAGGTAAAAGAGGCCTCCTCATGAACATTCACATTTATCTTCTACTGAGTGGATTTTGGTACATCACAAGACAAACACTGAACCTTGGAGTGGATCCTTAAAAAGATTTGCTTTTCAAGAGAGGAATTACGCTATGGATTCCTTCCATTGACCTCGTGCAAAATGAACGACCAACAGAAGTGGCGCTAGAAGGAGGGCCTAAAAACAAAGAACCTACTCTTGGAAACAAGAAAGATTTGATAAAGTTTCGAAAGTTTTGCACTCTTGCAATAATCTGCACTTCGCATAAGTTCAAATTTTTTTTTGAGTTTTTCAAAAATTTAGGTGAGCAGGTCCATAGCTTCACAAGTCCACAGCTCCGCAGCTTCATAGGTCCGTAGATCCATAAGTCCGTAGGTCCACAGCTCCATAGGTCTATACATCCATAGCTTCACAAATTTTTTTGGTGCACTATTTTGGGAAAGTGTGCTTCTCCAGAGGTGTGCTTTTCTAGAATAAATGCAAGTTCCTACAACTCAGTCACTTTCATAAGCATCACAGTGATAAAGGGATTCCAAGAATTCCACCCATTCACATTACACATTTCATCATTATCATTCGCTTTACATTCCACTTCATACATTCCCATCACTATGCACCATGTCTTTCTTCAATGCCCAAAGGTCACCTTTGAACCTAACTGGACCATTACATGACTTGCCCAAAAATCTTGAAAATTTTTGCCCACGGTTTATCTATGGAGAATCAAGAATAGCAAAAGATCATATAAAAATCTTTAAGGAGATCTGTAATCGAAACTAGATTCAGCATATGGATGTGGTATGTTTCCTTTTTCCTTACACTTTGGGGGAAATGGCATTCAATTGGTACCTCAATCTTCCACCAGGATCAATAAGGGATTGGAACTCTTTTGAGAGAATTTTTTGGAACAATTCAAGATCTATGTTGATCCAGCTCTTCTATATCATCAATTCATCTCAATTAAGAGGGATCCCCATGAGACTATTTCACAATTTACTAATTTCTTCTATAGGATGTATCAAAGAATGGAGTTGACATACACTATACCACAGGAGGCTACCATCTAGATCTACTTTGGAACAATGGATTCATTAACTTCTATTTTTCTAAGAAGGCTCCCACCCAGAGACATTGATACCATTGAAAAGGTTTTCAAAGAGGCTATTACATTCACGAATCAGGTTATTGCTGCTCTAATGCCAACAATTACATACTCCGGATATGGGTCTCAAAAGACTTCTTTCTTTGAGCAAAAGGCAGTTGCATCTGTTGAAGTAGAAAATGATGTGGCTAGAGAGCTTAAGGCCATGAAGGAGATGATGTCTCTTTTATCCAATGAACTCATCAAAATAAAGTCAAATTCTTCAAGAGACCAAGGAAATCATCCAAGACAATTTGCTACCCAAAACAATTATTCTCAAAATCAGAGTGGAAATTTTGGCCTTTACAACAACGTCAACAATGAGAATAATCATATTATAGGAATGAGTCCAAGTAAAAATGGGTATGGGCACAATGATGTTTCATATCAGCCTCCCCAAATCATGGATAAACAACCTTTTTAGTTTAGTGCAATGATGTTTGAATCATATGATGACTCTACAGGAGGATTAAATGATGAAGATGGTCAAGAGGAGTTTGCATTCCCATTCAATGAAGAAGTTCTTCCAAGTGTTGATGTCACGATAAGTGTGGATATGCCAAGGGATCTTGAGGACACGAGAAATTTTGAAGTTCCAAAACTCCATGAAGTTGTAAAAGGTGATGGAAATGCAAAAGATCCTAAGGTTGGCAAGATTTTTGAATCAGAAAGTCATCAAGAAGAAGATACCAGTTCTTCCTACTGTGATATCGATTCCCCATTGGATAAAGATAAGATATCTCCCTCAAAACAAGATTTGACATTAGAAGAGATGGATAGGGTGTTCAATTTGGTCTCAAGTTTGACTGAGGAAATGTCTATTTGTGGGTATTCTACACATATATCAAACCATGCAATAACTGACTCATGTAGAATCCATCCATTTAGGTTCCATTCAAAAGAAAGTTGTTCAGATTTCTTGTTAGCTTGGGAGATTGCAATGGAGGGAAAGAATGATTTTGAACAGCATTCTATGGGACATGAGGTAGAAAACATCTTGGTCGATGATAGTAATGAATCCTATAATTTGAAAAGGAGGCTGGGAATTGAGTTTCCTAGTCTAAGGGAGCCTAGAGCGGAACCTAAAGTGTTTCCATGTGCACATGAAGTGGTGTACCATGAGATGAGACCACCAGAAGGAGAAATTACAATGTGTGAGTGTACCCCTATGGTGAGGGACTTGCTGGATCAGGTGATATCTTTCCATTATCCCTCTTAGTTTGATGATTTTCAATTTGAATATGATGCTAAAGGTAAGAAAAATTGTTTTTGGATTAATCATGGCCATAAAGAGTTACCACAACTTCTAATTTTGTATGATTTGTGCTCTAAATTTGAACCAAGATTTTCTAGACTTTATTTTTCTGAGTACAAAGACAAGTCAGCATTTTTGAGAACTATATGGGGTGGTTCATTACTATTGCACATGATGAGAAATCTACTAATAACTACCCCACATTGTTATTATTCAATTTTTTCTGTAAATAAGTTTTTGTTTTTGTTTTTCTTAGTCTTTTTAGTCTTTCTAGTTAGGTGTTGCATTTTTATTTTTTTTCTTTCAGTCGTGTGTTTTCTTTCAAAGTTATGTTAGTCCTAGGGGGTAAGGTGTACTTGAGATTTTTCTCAAGATTTTACTAACCACTCTTTGGTCCCAATTTTAGGAGGAGGTATTTCTTTGTCAAAACATTTGGATGATTGTGTATTTTATACCAACCAAGCAATAGACATTTCTTGTGGAATTAGGAGACTTTCAGTTTGGAAATCAGAAGCATAGACTAACAAGCTCTCAACACTTTGAAATTTTTTAAATTTGATTGTTTTGGGTGTTGTTGAATTAAAGTCAAAGATGATGAGGAATATCCAAACTTCAACTGGTTCAAGTAGAAGGGGTCTCCTGGAAAGGTTACTAAGATCATTGTTTGGCATGAGAGTTTCCTAAAAAGTTCTAAAAGAGGAACACAAGGGATGTTCATAAGAGATCAAATCTAAGAAATGAAACTGATATTCTGACTACATAGTCTAAGCGTAGTCAGGATACATAAATTTTTTTTTTTTTAAAAGGGAAGAAGAAAGATAAACAAAAAATACAGTGTTAAGTCTAAAGGATTCTAAAGATCTGAAATAGCTAAAGATACGTTGCAAAATAGTGTCTTGTATTCAAAAATACTATTTCATCAAAACTAACATGTTGAATGACATGGAGCAATTATGTAAAAGGTTAGAAATTAAAAGAACATGACATCCCACCAAGAGCCCTTGAACTGATTCTCTCATTTGGTTAAGCAATTGATTAATAAAGAGCCTTTGTGGAGATTCTGAATGAATGAGCTGAAAGGAGTGGAAGATTGTTTTGAGTTGTCAGAAAACTCTGATTAATTGCATCCTAATGCATCAAAGGGAATGAATACACAATGCACACACTGAGATTGAAGGTTTCAGCTTCTGAGATTTTGATTGCAAAGTCATTTGAAATATGCTCAAGGTGTTCAAAACTTGGTTGGTGTTTAACACATGTTAGAGGAATGTTTACTAATGAAGAAATGCCTTAGTCATTTTTTCCTTTTTCTGGGGCTATTTGTTGTGGTGTCCACAACACATGCCCCATTCCTCACTAGGAATGGGGACCCCCTATTTTTTTTCAACTCCTAGACTCACAATTCGAGAGTCAGGAGAAGAATTTTTGTTTGAAAGTTGAGTCAAAAAAATTTAAATTAAAAAAAAAAGTTTGAAACAAAAAGTGTTGTGTGCTTGTGCAACCCATGCGCTGTGTTGCATGCCTACAACACCACACATTGTGTGCCTGCCTGCTCTCGCACTGCACCCTCGCCTGCACGCTCCTCGCGCTCACGTGCACTACACCGCACCTCGCGCTCGCACGCCCCGCACTGCACCATGCCTCATGCATGCAATGCCACACTCACGCTTGCACCTCTCATGCCTCATGTGCCTCACACTCATTCTTCTCATGCCTCGGGTGCATGCCATGTCGCAATGTGCTTGATTTTTAAGTGCGCACGCACCCACAATCAAGGTGCCTCGTGCAGCGTTCACACCGTCGTGCTCCCGAGCACCATGTACTCTTGCCAAGCTGCCCTTTCACCTCTAGTTTTTCTTGAATAGCCAGTGAGAGGGGTTTCCTAGTTTTTAAGTGTGCGTGTGCCCACAATCAAGGTGCCTCGTGTAGTGTTCGCGCCACCGCGCTCCCAAGCACCATGTACTCTTGCGAAGCTGCCCTTTCACCTCTAGTTTTGCTTGAATAACCAATGAGAGGGGTTTAAAATATATCGTTTAAGTATAAGTTGATGTATATACATCAACTTATACTTAAGATATATTTTAATATATGCAACGAATCTTTTGAGATAGGTTTCAAGCCTTCCGAAGATAAGGTAAAGATTCTAGGAAATTTTAGGGCTTCAAAAATCTAGACTTAGCCAAATTTCAGGGCTTCAGAATTTCAGACTTAGCTAGATTTCAGGGCTTCAAAATTTTAGACTTAGCCAAATTTCAAGATTCACCTCCAGTTTTGTTTGAATGGCTAGTGTGTCTTTACTATGCATTGTTAACTCTACAGACTAATGTTTGCTTCTTTTGTAGGTAAAAATGGCATCCTCAACTTGTCCAGATCATAACTTTTAACTTGGGCCTTAGAATTCAGAACCGCTTACACTATTGGAAAGAAGAATTGAAGATCTAATTTCAATCCCTAAAATAGTGAGCCTTTGACTGCCCAATTTTAGGGACCGACAAAGGTTTCGACTTGAAATTTTGACAGAAAGACCTCCAAAAAGGTTATTTAAAAATGCCTAGAAAATTTGTGAAAAAATATGAAAAAGTTGCAAACATTTGATCATCTTGGATAATCTGGATCACATGATTTCTTGCCGAGAAGGATTGGACAGGTAGAGAGAAGACAAAGGTCAAAGATACAGAGTTGGACACATAAAGCAAATTAGGTTCCTCATCTTATGCAGCTATTAGGGACAAGATTCAATGCAGGTGCCTTGAGATTTTCGATTGAAGAAGTAGAGGGAGTGCAAGTTTATGAAAGTAATTGGCTATAAAGAGGGTGTAAATCATCAAAAAAAGGGCATGAAGTGTATACAAAAAGTGATCTAAAACCTCATTTGAGCAAAACCCAAAAACTATTTTCAAAATTGAGAACTTTGATTTTTTGGCAAATTGAGCTCCACAGGTTTGCAGATCCGCAGGTCTGCATCTTCGCAAGTACGTAGGTCCATAGCTCTGCATTTTCATGTAGCTCCACAATTCAGAGGTGTGCCAATAGTTGACTCCCAGTTTGAAAAATATCACTTTGCATGCATTGGGAGTACATTCTGATGGCAAGTTAACTCCGATACACACCTAGTGAAGGGCTAGCTTCTATTTTTGGTGTCTCCATGCACTTCCACTTCAACTGATGGCTTCCTCCTACTTTCTCTCTCATGCTTTCATTTTTTTTGACATGTAAAGGGCTCATGCATCCAATTAATGAATAAAATATGGATGAAGTCCCTTTAAGCACCAGTTAGATTGTCAATTTGTATATATTTAGTTTGTTTAAATGTTTTAAAAGAATTTTATTGCATCAAGATATCTCTCACTCTCAACACAAATTGAGGAGATGATTTCTTATAAATAAACCATTGTAAAATGTAAAAAGGTCTGCGTCTATTATGCAATAAAGTTATGCTTTTGGTGCTAGCATTTGGAGTGTAGTTATTCTTGCCTGAATGTGTCATTGTTTTTTGGATTTATCCATGAGATTGTGATTGAGCCAAAGGTTTATTGCATTTTTTCTAGTTGTGCGATCTTTTAGTTCTAGTGTTTGCTATTGATATATGAATTCTCTTGACGTAATGAGCTTGAGAAGAGATCACCCGATTGTGTCTACATAGCTTTTTGTCTCACATGAGCGCACTTTCCATGGCCTTGGGATTTGATGAAGAGTGAAACATCATTCAATTTGTTAAATATTCTCACCGATGATTGCATCAGTGGATTCTAGGAAGCATTGCTCCTATTTTCATTGGTTTCCTACTGATTTCTTCAAAGGTTTAACTCGTAGCGTGTTTTTTTTCTGTAGCTTATGTCGATTTAGGAATTTCAATTTCAAGTTATTTGATTTTATGTTATTTGCTTTCAGTTTCATTATTTGCTTTGCTAACCCCCCTGTTAGAATAGGACCTCATAGTAGTTGCATTGTTAGAGTTGCATTCATTGAAAAATAGAAAATACAAAAATATTGTTCTTTTGGTGTGATATTTTTGAGACAGCAAATAGAGTTTACTTAATTCCAAGGTAAACTACATTTTTGAACTAGCAAAGGCCTCCTCATGAACATTCACATTTATCTTCTACCGAGTGGATTTTCGTACATCACAAGACAAAGACTAAACCTTGGAGTGGATCCTTAAAAAGATTTGCTTTTCAAGAGAGGAATTACACTATGGATTCCTGTCGTTGACCTCGTGCAAAATGAATGCCCAACACTAACCATAGTCATCCTAAAATGATAAGATATCCCCCAGTACTTGTTTTTGGAGAGTGTACTACAAAATCTAGTGGATAATCCCATGAATGTAATGTGACAGTGACATCTTCTAACATACCATCAGGAATGATGGTGTAACTATCTGCTAACTGTAAGATTGTTGGTGCTTGTCTGAGACCAATGATGTTTAATTTGGACACTACTTCCTTGGTCATTACATTAATGGATGCTCCTAGGTCTATTAAAACATTCTGCACTTGTACTCCTTGAATGGCAAGGGTTACTACTGGACTTCTAGGGTTTGCATACTTGGGCATCTTGAGGTTATCAAGCATAAGATCAAAAAGCTTTTCAAGGACATGGATAGTCTTTGGGTTTTTTTTTTTCCTTCCTATATTTTTAATGCAGGCTTCTTTGATGGCTTTTGAATATATGGGTACTTCCTTTATTGCATTGAGCAAGGGAATTTTAATCGTCTTTTTCTTGAGTTGTTCAAACAAATCTAGTGTAGCTTGATTTTCATTTGGAAAAAATTTCTCTGCTAACCTACTAGGAAATGGTGGTTTCTTGGTTGCAGGAGAGACAATGGTGGTAGGTTCTTAAACTAACTCAGCATTTGTATCATCTACTTCTATTATAATGGGCTACTAAGGTGATGCAAGCATTATTGTTGGGATAAAATTTTTGCACTATTGGGATTACATGTAGGTTGTGATGTCAATTATGGTTGTTTTGGAGGGGCCGTATTGGCTGTAGGAGGCATTAAGGCTTGCTATTAAGGAGGTTGAGTCAAGGCTGGTTGATATTGTTGCTGTTGCCAATTTTGGGGTTGCTATCAACCTTGATAGGGTTGTTGCCAACCTTGGTTAGGCTACTGCCACCCTTGGTTAGGTTACTGCTAATTATTATAATTACCATGCTATTGTTGTCATTGACTATTACCACCATAATTATGGAGTGGATTTTGAGGAATACCTGATCTTGGAGCCCATGGCTTTTGTTGAGCAACATAGAGGACTTCCCCATCTTCATCAATTGCCTTGAAATCTAGTAGGCACATGTTGTGATTTTAGACTAGCAATAGGCTTGCATCGGCAATTGCATTTCTTCTCTTTATAGTGAGGAAAATATTTTGCTAACATAATATCAACATCTTCCTTCTTCCTTCATGCTCACATGGTGTCCAGTTGTGAAGCGACATCATTAATGATGTGTTTCTTGAAATCCAATAGGAGGTTTGACTATTCTGTCTTAGATACTCTAGCCTTGGGGGTATTTTGGAGTAAGTCCCTTAAACCTCATCATTTTTTATTATTGCTCTAGAATAGTTCAAGTAAATATCTAGGATTTCAGCCCACGTATTCTATGTAATGTCACCTCTAGCTACTAAGTCTAAGGCTTCCATACTCTTGTCATGCACTACTTTCAAAAAGAGATGCTTTTGGGATTCCTCATTTAGCTGATGCTGCATGTTGCACTACAAGTTAAACATGAACTAGGAAACATAGTCCTCCAAAGTCTCATCCTCCTTTTGTGACATCTTAAAAATGTCATCTCCATTTAAGTCATGATCTCTACAATATTCCTTATATTTATTAAGGAATAGGTTACTCATAGTTGGCCAATCTATCATAGCATTGGCACCTAGATTCATAAACCATCTTAAAGAAACTTCTTTGAGAGTTGACAAAAATGATTTTAGTTTATGAGAATTGGTGGTGTAGTCATAGCTTCAACAAAGAATGTCAAACTCAAAGAGAAAGGTTTTTGGATCTTTAGTAATAAGGCCATAGAACTTTGGCAGGACAACAGAGGGTATATTCTTTAGATGGGCTGAGCAGTTGCCATTTGTGGATGTCCTAGTGGTGGCTGATAAATGACTAGAGCTAATTTATTAGCTTGATATTCTAGCTTAGCAAAAATATTATTCAAATAGAAAGATTCTTCAGATATGGTTGGTGATTGTACTTGATCTGATACTTCTACAAATACATTCTCAAAAAGTTCTTCTTCTTCTTCTTTTTCTTGTCTTTCTGCTTCTTTAGGATTAGGATAAAAATGATCTTCCTGATGAAGTGGGAAATAAATCTTCCAAGGTGGTCTCTTCTCCTATGCATGCAAAATACTAAAAATGAAACTAAGTGACTCAATAGTGAATACTAGACTAACTCCATCCCCGACAATGGTGCCAAAAATGTCAAGCCAATATAACACCTTTTTAGTTGTAGGATTGGACATCCTTTACTACCAAATTACTATGCTAATCTATATTAAATATCAATTCGTAAGCATGAACTTGAGATGATGTCTACAAAGTATATGCTCTAGTTTTCGCTAAAAGTCACTACTACCTTGAATGCAATAAACATTAAGGAAATCTAGTTTATCAAAAGGAAAGACAACTATGAAATGCTTGAAAAGAAATTCTAATTACTTAACCATACATCTATGCACCTACTGTTGTAGGAACAGTGACTAGTTCTATTTCCAGTGGCTGCAAGAATAATAGTTCTAAAATTAACTTAGAGAAACTGAGTCTAATTCCTAATTACTAAAGTAAACTTCACCTTCTATGTGGGCCCCCAAAGAAGAATGAAGAAAATATCAACTCAAACTAAAGTTTATAAACTTAGCAAAGTCATAAATTCATTCAAATATGTAGTATTACAATTTCTTAGAGAAACAAGATGTCTATCAACACTATTAGTCTGCTTACTACTGAACCTCATAGATATAGACAAGGTCTTATTTAAAAAGGAAGGAAAATAATAGACTCCTACAATTATAAATTCCTCATGAGGAATAGTTAGTTACTGTTCAAGACTTATGCAAGCATGCAATCATAAAGACATTAGTTATCTCCTTAAATTCCCATAAATATAGAGTATAGCAGTTGCTAGATCTACTCTTTTATCTTACTTAAACAACTTCTAGGAATCCAGATATCATGTAACAGTTCCTTGCATGCTCAACCAATCACTTTGATGTTTGCTTTTCTACTTAGCCACTTTGTCAGGTCTTGCTTGTTATTCATTAAAATAGGCCCCTTCTGACTTTGCCACCAAGTTAACAGTGGCAATGGTGCCATAATATTTCTCTTTAATACCAATGATTCCTCAATGCTAATCCTTTGCAATTTTTTTTTATTAGATCCAGCTTGATTTGTATTCCTATGATCAACATTTAATGCACACAAAACTTCCTACAAACATTTATTTATATTTATTAATTTATAAAGAAAAAGCATTAATTATTCAATTAACAATTTTTGCAATCTCTTCGGTTGCAGGAAGATCTACCCATGTCAAATATTCATGAAGAAAGATTTTTACCACAAAATGAACCCTTTTTAGATATAATTATGATTTTCATTCTTATGCCATATGTCCATACCTTATACATTGAAAGTTCAAAATACTATACTTAAAAGATGATAAAGTTCAATATGTTACAGAAAAATGTTTACAAAAAGGGCTAAAAAGACATCTATTTCTTCATGCCATCAATCCATATCAAACTAAGATAGAAAATTGAAGAAGGAATAGCCCTACTTGTGAAAGTGATGATGAAATAGGATTTGTGGCTATAAAATAAGAAAATTCTAACAAAGAAATTAGAGAAGAAAAAGCCCTAGTGAGAAAAGTTGAAAATAAATTGGGTTGGATTATAGATAGTGGATGTTCACACCACATGACTAGAGATATGAATAAAATTTTCAAGTTTAAAAACCATGATGGTGAAATTGCTAGAGTTGGCAACAATGTAACCTATCACATCATAGGGATAGGATCTATTACTCTTGATGGAATGATTAACACTAATAATGTTCATTTTGTTGATGGCTTAAAGCATAACTTTTTGAGTGTTGGTAGTTGGTTGGTAAAGGTTATTAGTTGCAATTCATAGAGAAGACTTTCATCATCAAAGATAAGGATGCTAACTTAATTGGAACATGTACATGATCTAGAGGTAATGTTTTTTAATTAAACCCTAGTGAGATAACATGTCTAGTTGCAAAAGTGGATACCAATTGGCTATGGCATAGAATTTTTTTTATATAAGCTTTGATAATATTATGAAGGATAACAATACATTTGCAGTTACAGATTTACCTAGAATCATAAACCTTACTAATGTTTTTTGCAAAAAATATATCATGGCTAAGTAGAAGAAGGGTTCATTTCCCAAAAAGAAGTTCACTACCATAGAGAAGTTGGAGATTGTTTATACAAATTTGAGTGGTCCTACCATAACAAGAGGATTCTATGGAGAAAGGTACTTTATGATTTTTGTTGATGATTTCGCTGGAATGATGTGGGTAGTATTTCTTAAATAAAATTCTATGACATTTGAAAAGTTTAAGGTGTTTAAGAATAGAGTTGAGAATGTATGTGGTGTAAATATTAAATGTTTGAGATTAGATAGAGATGGAGAGTTTACTTCTAGAGAGTTTAACATATTTTGTGAAGAAAATGGTATTAAGAGATAGTTATCAACACCCAAGACTCTTGAGAAAAATGCAATTGTAGTAAGAATGAACATATTTGTTTTAGAGGCATTAAGAGCTATGATTTTTGAGAATGATGTGTCCAAGACATTTTGGAGAGAAGTAGTCAATACAAAAGTATAAACCATGAAAAAAGTGTATATAAGAAAAGGCACAAACAAGACTCCCTATAAATTATGGTTTGGTCATACACCTTTAGTAAAGTATTTCATAATATTTGGAAGTAAGTATTACATAAAGAGAGATGATGATATTGGCAAGTTTGATCCAAGAAGTGATGAAGGTATGTTCCTTGGTTATTCATTGAAAATAAAAGCATATAGATATTTTAATTAGAGAACTAAGACAATTGTTGAGTGTACAAATGTGGAAGTGGATGAAAAGTTTGGAGTTAAAGAGAGAATGCTAGATTATAATTTTAATGAAGAAGAAGATAATCATAAATTTTGAATTTTTCTTTGAGACTAATAATGAGTTGTTGAATGATATAAAAAGTGTTGAGAAACATGAAGAAAAAAGAATAGAACCAAGAGAAAATATAAGAGTTGATGTAGCAACTCCTACACCAAACAAGAATTTGGCAAAGAATGACCCTATTGAACAGATTATTGGAAGCAACAATAAAGGAGTATTGACAAGAAATAGAGTATATGATGAATTATGCTTAATTTATCTAGTTGAACCTAAGAGTGTAGATGAGGCATGTGATGATGATCATTGTATTCAAGTAATGAAGGAAGAACTAGATTAGATTGTGAATAATGAGACATGGGAATTCATTCCTAGACCTAGAGACAAGAATGCTATAGTAACTAAATGGGTATTTAGAAATAATATGAATGAAAAAGGTGAAGTTGTGAGGAATAAAGATAGATTGGTATGCAAAGGATATTCAAAACAAGAAGGTATATATATGAAGAGACCTTTGCCCCTATTTCTAGAATGGAAACAATAAAAATTTTCTTGGCTTATCTAGAAAATAAAAGATTTAAAGTATATCAGATGGATGTAAAGTTAGCATTTTTGAATGGAGAACTTGAAGAAAAATTCTACATTGAGTAACCTAAAGGATTTCATTTGACAAAAGAAATGGACATGGTTTTCATATTGAAGAAAGCATTGTTAATTCTAAACAAAGCACCTAGAACCTAGTATGTAAAACTAGATAAATATTTGGAAAAACTTGGATTTACTAAAGGTACAACATATAGTAATTTGTATTTGAGAGAAATCAAGAATGGAATGTTGATCATTGGAATATTTGTTGATGATATTACCTTTGGAGGTAATGATGAAGAAAGTGATAAATTTACTAATGAAATGAAGAATGAGTTTGAGATGAGTGTGATTGGTGAGATGAATTATTTCTTGGGTTTTTAGATTGTGCAAAAGAGAGATGGTATTTTCATATCACAAGATAAGTATTTCAAAGACTTGTTGAAAATTTCTACCTTGGACATTTTTAAGCTTGTTGGTACACCTATAATAACTGGTCACAAGTTATCTAGAAAATATGAGATATTTATGTACAATTGACTAGAAGAAGTACAGATCTATGATTGCAGCATTTGAAATATTTGACTCACTCTAGATTAGATATAGAAAATGTAGTTAGGACAGTAGTAATAATTCAAGTTGATTCTAAGAAATCTCATTGTGCAAGAGTAAAAGTTTATTTATATATCTGAAGGGTACATCTACTTTTGGATTATGGTAAAATAGATCAAGTTATTTCAATTTATGTGCATATACTGATGTGGATTGGGAAGGACACATGGATGAAAGAATGAGCACTAGTGGTGGAGTATTTTTTCTTGGAGGAAGATTGGTTTCTTGGCTAAGAAAGAAACATTTTTGCATTTCATAGAGTACAATAGAAGCAGAGTATGTAGTAGTAGAAAATAATTATAATCAAATCAATATGTGGATGAAGAAAATAGTAAAGGATATTGGGATAGAGTCTTTAGATTCTATTATCATACATTGTGATAACACAAGTATAGTGAGTATATCTAAGAATCCTATTTTGCATTCTAAGACTAAGCATATATCTATTAAGTATAATGTTTTGAGAGAGAAAGTTGTAGAAAAAATATTAGTTTAGAGTATGTAAGTACCAAAAGTCAAATTTCAGATACCTTTATGAAGCTTTTTCCTAAAGATATAGTAGAGTACTTGTGATGTATACTTGGGGTTATGCCCCTACCTAATTTTGAGTAGATGATGTAGATAGTTTATCAGTCTAGTGGTACATAGCACAATTTTTTGATTGGACTAAATATTGTTGCTTCTTTTATGGGGGAGTATCTAAGAAAAGAAGAGTCATCAAGGAGTCTTGGTAGTTGGTATAGAACAACATCTTTGGACACTTGAGCTGATTGAACACTTAGAGAAGATGATTGACATAATGAAGACTTTTTCATTGATGTCAATGGGGAAGATATTGCATGAAAAAAATCTCTTGTGAATGGGGAGAGAGAAGTACCATAAATGGGGGAGAAGATCCTCTAAGTACAATGGGGAAGAAGTATACATGAAATATATCTCCTATGTTATGTATGAATGGGGGAGAGATTGTAAAGAAGACTGAGAGTTATTCTTGAGAATCAAAGTGTGAAAAATTGATGCAAATCCTAAGAAAGATATGTAGATAGAGTAATGTTCTTGTGAATTTTAGATTTAATTGATGAAGAGGATTTGAAAAGAAGAGAGAAACAACAACAATAGAATTTGGTCTAGTATTCTTGGAAATTAAATATTTTTTTCATTTATGTTTCCATTAATGCTAAATGGGAAGATTTTTAGCATGAATGATGATGGTATTCATTTGGGGGAGTATCCTAAGTATTGCTAGAGCTCATGGGAGATTTATAGTATAGTTGACTAGTTTCATTCATGACTATGTTTGTCATTGATGTCAACCTAGCATTGTTTCTTTGAAGACTAGTAGAGTAGCAAATAGATAATGAGATTGTATGAATGGAGTACTAATGATTAGGTGAAGGGAAGTTAAGGACATATTCTACACTATGTCTTGATGAAGTGGTTAAGTGCATATGAAGAAAGTCAAAGATATGTAGAATATATATAGTTTATAGATAGAGTACCTAAAAAACAATTTTTGATGTTTGGTTTGTATCTCCTAGTAGAGATGGAATCATGATACATGTAATAGGACATGTTGATATTGTGGTGATTGATCATGTAGTAGGGGTTGATGCCGTGGCACTTTCTATGGAATTGTAAAAACCCTATAATGGTCAATTTTAGAGGTTAACCTAAAATATTATTATGAGTGGTTGAGATGCATAGTGCATTGTAATGTTGGTAAATAGTTTTTTCTAGATAATAGAAAGGTTGAAGGTTGTGTAGGTGAACATAGCCCACATTTTCGGTGAACCACATTAAATATATGTTCTTTGTATTTTCTTCTATTGTTTCGATATATAACTATTTATTCTTATATTTTTTCAGATCTATCAAACCCTAATGATTGGTATCAGAGCATGGTTTGTTGTTGTAGATTGATAGGACTTTTAGATTTGAGTGGGAGCAATGGAGGATTCCATACTCAGGATTGAAAAATTCAATGGTCAGAATTTCCAATTATGGAAAGTGCAAATGGATGATTACCTGCATCAAAAGGATCTATGGAAGCTAATAGAAGGAAAAGTGAAGAAATAGGGAACCATCACAGATGAATATTAGGAGATCTTGGATAGGAATGTATTGAGATTTATTCAACCATACCTTCCACTAAGGTTCTAAGTGTTAACCTAATAAATAATAAAATAATGCATTGACCTAAGTAAACTTAAGTAAAGTGTAAATAGTGAATAATTATTTACACCAACATCCCCCCTTAAGTGCCATGTTAGGTACCCATGTACGAAAGCAATGCTCTACATACAATGATGCAATGCAAGCTCTCATAAAGTGGAGAAAGAGGAAAAACCTCATGGGAAAAAAGCCTCCTCCAAAAAGAGAGATAAGTACAATAAAGAGGATGAGAGAGAAGAAGACCTTAGGTGAGGAAAAAATCCCTTCCAGAAGAAAGAAAAGAGAAGTCAAGGGACTCCCCTTTCAGCAACATCTCACACCCCTAAGAGATCTCACAAATATCTTCACCAAACCCTTCACTAAGGTTACGTATATTCATTTGCAAGATCTCTTGGGGGTGTGGGATGTTACAGAAAGGGGAGCCCCTTGACTTCTCTCTTCTTTCTTCTGGGAGGGATTTTTCCCTCATCTAAGGTCTTCTTCTCTCTCATCTTCTTTATTGTACTTATCTCTCTTTTTGGAGGAGGGTTTTTCCCATGAGGTTTTCCCTCTTTTTCTGCTTTGTGAGAGTTTCATTGCATCATTGTATGTAGAGTATTATTTTTGTACATGGGTACTTAACATGGCCTTGTAGCTAGGACCCATCATCCATTTGTGAGCTTAAGTGCATTCTTCTAAGTTGCACTTAAGGGGGGTATCGGTGTAAATAAATATTCACTATTTATAATTTACTTAATTTTACTTAGGTCAATACATTATTTTATTATTTATTAGGTTGACACTTAGGAGTTTGCATACCTTTATGAGTTGTCATGTTGACAACATAGAAGTAAGCAACTCTAATTTAGCACATTGTGTCTACAACACTGTAGTTTGTATAATTAACTAAGTTTTCATGTAAACAACACAATTATTTGCACTCTTAATTATGTACATGGTGTCTACAATATTATTTTTTGTGGTACACCTTTGTAGGCTTATCCTCTCATCATCACACTTACTCTTGTGCTTAATGGAGGATAACCCACACTTGGTGGACATGTGCCTAGTTGTAAGACATATCATGTTGCTAACTCCTAGGAATTCTAGAGGACTTTATATACATGCACTCCTAGTGTAACTACACATTGAATTGAATATTATATTGTTATTCTGATCATACTCTATTAGTCTTTTGTGCTAGTTATTGTGCTTCTTGGTCTTGGGTGAATTTTTCCCTAAGGAAAATTCTTACATGGTATCAGAGCTATTCCAAATTCTTACAAAAAACAAGGAGACAATAATGAAGATGATAGTAAGGAAGCTAATGTTGAAAGGAATACTTTTCAAGATGCTTTAATATTATGTTTGGATAATGTTAATGGTTCCTAAGTAATGGATTTTGGGGCTTTATTCCATGCTACACACTATAGAAAATATTTTCAAGATTATGTTCAAGGTGATTTTGGACAAGTATATTTGGGTGATGATGAGCCCTATCCCATTGTTGGGAAAGGAAAAATAAAGATCAACTTGCCAAATAGAAATGACTAGATACTGTAGGAGGTAAGGCATGTCCCTAATTTAAGAAGAAATTTAATTTCTGTTGGAAAATTGGGTAGTGAAGGATGCATAGTAATGTTTTCAAACAATATCTAGAAGGTCACTAAAGGTTCATTAGTAGTAGCTAAAGGTGGAAAGGTAGGCACATTATATCTGTGTACTAGTAAAACTTACTCTACCTTAGCTACTACTAATAATGTTAATGTAGGGAAAGCTACTATAGATGTTGCAAGAACATATTAAAAAATGTGGCATCATAGACTTGGGAACATGAGTGAGAAAGGGATGAAAATATTTCTCTCTAAAAATCTAGCTAGGACTAAAAAATATTTATTTTGAGTTCTATGAAAATTGTGTTTATGGAAAATCTAAAAGAGTTAGATTTCTTAGAGTTGGGAAAGAAAACAAGAGTGAGAAGTTAGAGTTAGTGCATTCAAATGTATGGGGACTAGCTTAGGTATCATCTCTTGGTGGCTCTCATTATTATGTTATTTTTATAGATGATTTAACCAAGAAAACATGGGTGTATTTCTTGAAACAAAAATATGATGTTTTTGAAATATTTAAGAGATGGAAAGCTTTGATTGAGAATGAGATAGGAAAGAAGTTGAAGTGTCTTAGATCTGATAATGGAGGTGAGTATTGTAGCACAACCTTTGAAAATTATTTTTCTATTAATAGAATTTGAAGGTAGAAAATAGTTCTAGGAATCCCACAAGAAAATGGGGTGTCAAAAAGAATGAATAGGAAAATCATGGAACATGCAAGGAGCAAGAGATTACATGTTGGTCTACCTCTTCATTTTTGGGTAAATGTTTTAAACACTACTATTTATTTGATAAACAAATGACCTTCAACCCCTTTGGATGGTGGTATTCTAGAGGAAGTATGGATTGGAAATAAGGTAAATTATGAAAACTTTTGGTTGTGAAGATTTTGTCCATGTTGATAAAGAAAATAGAACCAAACTTGATGATAAATATCTAAAATGTACCTTCATTAGATATGGAGTAGATGACTATGGTTATCACTTGTGGGAAATAATTAGAAGTAGAGATGTTATATTCAATGAGAAGGTCATGTATAAAGAACAGTTGCAGGAAAAGAAGCATGAATAGGTCAAACAAGAATATGTGGTGTTGGATGAGACTCCTAAAACTAGAAAGCCACTAGTACCTGATGCTCAGTAAGAATAGGTTTTCTCACAAAATCCTATAAATGTTAGATGTTCTACAAGGTCAAGTAGACATCCTGTAAGGTTTTCTCATTCTTTCTATTCAATTTTATTGACTAACTATGGTGAACTAGATGGATATGAAGAAGTAATATAGCTAGATGCCAAACAATAGTGGAAGTTGAGCATGAAAGAGGAGATGGTCTCCTTGTTGAAAAATAAGACTTGCAACTTAGTCCCTCTACTCGAAGGAAAGAGAGCCTTTCCTAAAAATTGGCTTTATAGGATGAAGGAGGAAGATGGAGGAAAGAAAAGGTACAAGGCCAGACTTGTGGTAAATGGTTTTGCATAGAAAAAGGGTATAGATTTTGATGAAATATTCTCCCCTAATATAAAAATGACTTCAATTAGAACTCTACCAAGTCTTGCGGTTGAAGTTGACTTGCATCTTGAACAATAGATGTCAAGACAACTTTTCTCCATAGAGATTTAGAGGAAGAAATTTACATGCAACAAACAAAGGGATATTAAGTCAAGGGTAAGGACAATTTGGTGTTCAATTTAAAAAAAAGTTTTAATGGCCTAAAGTAGGCACCTCAATAATGGTATTTAAAATTTGATAGTTTCATGGCTAAACAAGGATACCATAGATGTCATTATGATCACTACGTATATTTTAAGAGATTGGATAATGGGAGTTACATTATCCTATTACTCTATGTTGATGACATGCTTGTTGCTAGGTCTAATATGTAACAAATAAATTAATGTAAACAAAACTTAGCAAGTTCATTTTCTATGAAGGATTTGGGTGCTACTAAGAAAATCCTTGGTATGAGGATTACATGGAACAAGAAAAATAGAACCTTGAATCTATCCCAAAGTGAGTATATAAAGAAGGTGTTGAAAAGATTTAATATGTAGGATACAAAAGCAGCTAGTACACCTTTGGCTAGTCATTTTAAATTGACTAAGGAAATGTGCCCGAAGGCATAGGAAGAGGTAGATAAAATTTCTAACATCTTGTATTCATTAGCAGTTGGAAATCTAATGTATGCAAAGGTATGCAAATGACCAAATATTGCTCATGTAGTGAGAGTTTTCAATAGGTTTATGAGAAATCTAGGTATGGAACATTGGAATAATATCAAATGGATTCCTCCATACTTAAAGGGTACTAATACAAAGGCATTATGTATCATAGGATCCAGTACTACATTGCATGAATTTGTTGACTTTGATCTAGTAGGAGATATTGATATAAGGAGGACTACCATAGGGTATGTTTTCACTATAGGGGATACTACAGTTAGTTGGATTTCTAGATTGTAGAAGGTTAATGCACTTTCAACTGCTAAAGTTGAGTATCTAGCTGCTACAAAAGCTAGAAAGGAGATAATTTAGTTACAATATTATCTAGAGGAATTGGGCTAGAAGAAGGAAGATTTCACATTGTATAGTGATAGCCAAAGTGCCATTCATCTTGTAAAGAATTTTTCTTTTCATTCAAGGACAAAGCACATACAACTCAGGTACCATTTTATAAGGTCTATTTTGAAGGATGACCAATTGTGGCTTCAAAAGATTCACACAAGTAAAAATCATGCAGACATGTTCATGAAGGTAGTCCCCAAGGAGAAGCTAGTTTCTTTCTTAGCTTCTATTGGGCTTCTTGACTGATGATCATGGAGGTACTACACAAAAAAGTCTTTTATCTAGTGCAAGTTATACATACCTCATTTTTGTTTGGGTTTAGTCTCCAAGTTAGAGATTATTTGGTGTAGAGTTTTATTAGTCTCCAAGTGGGAGATTGTTGATATTGTGGCGACTGATCATTTAGCATGGGTTGATGTTGTGGCACCTTCTCTAGAATTTTAAAAACCCTAAAATGGTCAAATTTAGAGGTTGCCCTAAAATATTGCTATAAGTGGCTAAGATGCATAATGCATTGTAATGTTGGTAAACATTTTTGCTAGATAATAGAAAGGTTGAAGGCTATGTAGGTGGACATAGCCCGTGAACAATGTTAAATCTATATGTTATATGTGTTCTTTGTGTGTTCTTCTATTGTTTCTACATATAGCTATTTATTATTATATTATTGTAGATTTGTCAAACCCTAACAAGATAGTGATAGTAGATAGCCTGATGATGACATCAAAGAGTGTGCAAGTTCTAATGTTGCACATGTAAGAAGTTGTAAATACTGTGTGATGACAGTGATATGTAATTATGAATAAATGTAATATTTCGTAATATCTTAGGGTGGTCTTATTATAATTAATTGGGAAAGCCTTAAGACTAACTTAAGGAATTATTTTGAGGATATGGTATAAAGGAAAGTTATTTTCCTTTTGATGAAGTATGGAATTTGTATTAAATTAAAGTTTGGAATGCAAATTAATTGGTAAATGCAAGTAAGTGACCAAGGGATTATTGGATGCAAAGTTGGTGATTTGGTATCAAGATCAGAAGAGGAGAAGTCCAGTTGATAGGATAGATGAAGTACAAGTATAATTTATTCTATTATTCTAAAAGTAATAATAAATAGACTAGTTGGACAATAAGTTGAGTTGTCTTGCCCTTGAAGCTATTTAGATAGTGGCTCTATCTACCTTCTATAACTCTTGATAGGGTTGGCACAACTCCTAACTATTAATCTCACTATGGTTTTGCCAAAATAGTGACAAAACACTTAGTCATTATATATTAAAGAATAGTGCAAGACAAGTGCATAGTGTGTGTTGAGCATATGCCTCTAGATAATACATGCTAAGTAATATGATAGTTAGTGCCAAGCACTAGTATGTGTCGCGTGGTCAGTGTGTGCCAAGTCACTCAAGTGCTATGAAAATATAAGGTGCCAAGTAAATAGAAGGAGTTGAGAAAATAGTGTGTTCCAAGTGATTTAGGTGCTAAGAAAGGGTAATTTCCAAGCCATTCAGAAGCTAAGTATCAATATATAGAGCATAGTGAAGGCTGAACATTGAAGCCTATTGATGTCAAGTTATCAATATTTGATAGAGATGTTTGTTATGGCACAAACTTTTATGTAAACCATTTTTGGCCAATATGAACACAAATTCTTGATATTAAGAAATAATAATCCAGTCATATTATGAATCCCTATGAAATAAATGTAGCCAATCAAATAAAGGGAAGAGTTAGGTGGCAATAAGGATCAACCACAACCATTGATTTTGACCTAGCCCATCTCCATAATGTCTACTTAATGAGGTAAAACCTAAGGGGGAGTATGCATGTGATTAATGATGTAAAGAGAAGTATTAAATGTGCAAGGGGAGGAATGCTAAGAGCATAGAGCACATTTCATGGTGGAAATGATGGATAAGTGATGGAACTACAATGAAGAATTTGTATGAGAAGAACAAAGATAAGTAGCCAAAGGATAGAGAAGATATATTTGATCAGGAGGATCAAGAGATAACTAGTAAAGAGGAGATCTAACATCAAGCAGCAAGGTGCTAACTAAAGGATTAGGTGTTGAATCATTTTAATAGGTGATACATAGTAAATACATTAATAGAGTATTCCTAATAGACTTTTGTAAATATCCTAAAAAAGTACCTACTTAATTGTGAGTTTAAATCCTTTAATCAAGGTGAGACCAAATAGACTTGTAGCCTTTAATAGGGTAGACCTTTCATAGGGTAGATCATAGGTTATGATAAAAAAATTGTAGCCATCATTGGCCACACTTTATAAATGCAATAGTGAAGATTTGTGGGTCCCATCCCCACCCCATTTTTACCTTCTCATTGGAGGGTTTCTGAGTAACCATAATCTTATGTGTTATGAGTTGATTTATTTCATGCTTTGGATGCAATGCATGGTTACTTATTTCAATTTACATGTTAAGTTATGAGATAGATGAATGGTGAAATGTTTTAGAGGTAAAAAATTTAAGTGTTGATTCACACCACACCCACCCCCACCCCCATCCCCCCAAAACCTACTTTTCCATTGTTATTTATAACAATTGGTATCAGAGATTTGTTCTCTAGAAATGAAATTTTGACAACTTTGGAGGTAAGATCTTCAAGATGGAAGTCTACAATTTAGGAATGACTATTGAGAACTAGAAGATTGATATAAAGCTTTCCCTAGATCACCTCAAGGAGGCAAGACATGAACTATAATAGTCATTGAAGAAAAGAAAGGAATTGGCCATTCAACAAAATGACACTTAATATAAAGAACAAGACACTACTATTTTGTTTGAGGACATGAATTCAAATGAATTTGATGCAGAAATTGTAGATATAATGGAAAAGAATAGTGCCCTAAATGAAGAAGTCAAGAATCTAAAAAGGGAACAAGAAACTCAGTTAGTATTGTTATGTGAGACAACTAAACTAAAAAAGAAAGTTGAAGAAGATAGAGTCATTATTGAAGAATCCAAAAGAATACTAGCTAATAGACTTGATGAGAATTCATCAAATGTGCAAAAATTATCAAGCATTCTATTGGATCTGATGAATCAACTAATTATTGCAAATCAAGAACTAAATAGGAAAGACATTAAGATTACAACTTTGGATACATAAAATGCCCTACTATAGAATAAATTGAAGACAAGAAAGGATATCTTAACAAGCCTAGTGAAGCCATAACATGCTTTGAAAAACTAATGGAAGCACAAAGATCAAACAATGACACTGCTAGATTGGGATATTCTACCACTGAGAGAGGAGAATCATCTAAAAGTGGTGAACAAAGGAATAATAAGGGCAAGAATATCAAACCCACTTGTCATTGTGGAAATTGGGTCACACAATAAATGTCTACAGGAGAAACACTGGAAATCAAAGCTCTACAAAGAAATTTAAGGGATATTTCCATAATTGCAAGAAGCAAGGACATTAGGCAAATGAATGTGGTGGTCTAATTTTTCATAGTACCAAAGATTTCCAAAATATGTGTGAAAAATCATGTAATCCTTGTGTCCTATAGATTAGGGTTTCTAATCTTATTATTTTCAAATCTTTTGTTACCCTAGTTGTGACCTAGTTTCTATTTAACTCTCAAGATTTGTCATCAACATAGTCATTAAAATGTCCTCAATATGTTAAAACCCTAGGTTCATCTTGAATTTTTGAAAGGGTTTGCAAAAATCCTAAGTTCTCTTCTCTTATGGTTCTAATGTGTTCGAGCTACCTATAGGAGCATTGTGCTCTCTTTCTTTTGTTTCTATGGTCACACTTCACTGAATGGCATAAGGGTGTAAAGGAATTTTTGGTTTATGAGTATAAGGTTGTGTAACTCATAACATCAAAGTGGACTTTGGAACTTTCCAGTCATACGATTGATCCTTGGGTGAAGGTGCGTAAAAGTTTTTCATATATTGTAAGTTTTGACTTATAGTTCCATAGTGATAGGTTAGATCAGATGAACAAAACCTTTTTATTAAGGTACATCTGGCTATACATTTTCCTCTTAAGAATATGAGGATAATAAGGTTTAAAATGGTTATGTTTGTTGATTTATGGGGCTACGAACAACAAGTTGAGCAGATGGATGGAAAGGTGTATTGGTTTGATTTACACTCTCACATTTTGTTGAATGGCATAAGGGTGTAAAGGCACATGATGGTGTAAAGGATATCTCATGAAATTATTAAATGGGTTTTACATTTCTATGCACAAGGGAAACTTGTAAGAGTGAAGGAATGTTTGATTTCTTCTATGTGCCTTCGTTGTTTTGGCTTGCAGGCAACTGTAAAGTGATGTCATAAGGAGGAACATGTTGTGTGCTACCTGGTAAATTGCCACTTCGGCCTCGAGAAGAATGAATCAAAATATGAAACATCAAATATGTCAGATGGGGCCTAGCCCACGTGGAAGATAACTTAATTCATCCACTTTGCATGTACTTAAATTGACAGTGATCTTTTTTCTAAAATATAATCTGGGCCGTTGATATTCTAAGAGAAAATATTTCATTTATGTTCTTACATTTGCAAATGTAGCATGAGGATGTAGATGTGTTTCATGTCTCTTTTTGTGGACACAAGGTGGGTTTGGCGTGTGAACATAAGAAACTATTAAAAGAGCAAGATTTTTCATTTTAGCATAGGGGAGTAAAAGGCGAAATGAAAGATGAAATTGGTGTTTATGCTATTACAAAATGTGTTGGAGCATAAATACATAAGGACATGTGGAGAGGGTTTGAGATATTACAATAAAAGTGGTCGTGTAGGAGTGTAAAATGTATTGCAAGGCCATGCTTAAATAGGACTAATGCTTCTATGCTTGAATTTTTCTGAAGCATCACCAGATAAGCATAAGGGTTTGATAGTTGTGTCTCCAAAGTTATGAGGATTGAAGGGTTTGGACTCAATGTATAAGCAAAGGACCAAATTTGAAAAAGGAGGCTAGCTGAGGTGTCATGCCAATTGAGGCAAAGGACAAATTCACCATAGCCAAGTAAAAACAAAAAACAAAAGGGTACTTCAGGATCATATTACATGGTTGATATTCTTTGCTGACACTATACAAGGATGGTATTAAAACTCATGCACACAAAATTTATTAAATCTAGTCGATTTCATGAATAAAGTATAAAGATCTAATTGAAGGTTCAGAGTATTTGCCACTTCCGAAGAGCTTGTGTTTTTTGTTCTAAAAAGTCTTTAGGCGTCCATAGCTTTGTGATTTTCTATGTCATTATTGTAGGAGTTTGAGTTACAAGGTTGTAGAAAATAATGGCTGACATAGATGTTGAGGAGGTCCCTACTGAAAAAGTAGAAGTGGAAGAGGAAGGTGATGATGTTGTTAAAGTGATGACTGAAGCAAAGAAGAAGGGGACAATAAAAATTGAAAAGAAATCAAGGATTCATAAGCAAAATAAACATGTAGAGGAATGGTTGAAAATACTCCCTGGGTCATCTAATGCAGTTTTGGCTAACGATATTGTTTTTAAAGACACTTACTTCTTATGTAGAGATGCAAAATGCCCCAAGATCAATGGGTTTAATCTATTCATGTATTTCTATCAGAATAGGACTAAAAATATGCTAGTTTGTAACCCATGGAATTGGAATATGAAAAAATTGATATTCCCTGAAGTATTTATTGATGTGGATTTGTTCAAGGCTTTGATAAACTCATAAAATCTAGTCATGAGCTTATTTCATAGACACAATGGGAGCATTTTATGTACACTTGATAGGACTTCTTTTATAGAAGCTTTTGGTTTGGAGGGGAAAATGGATGTGCCCATAGATATTGATGACTTACAAGGAAAATTTGGGAGGAATAAGACCCATTATCTGAATAATGTGATGCTACCCCACATCCCCTACAATGTCAAAAAGGTAGGGCAGATACCAAAGAAAGTAGAAGATTACTTGCCACTAAGTAGATTCAAGATTTACTGTAAGAATATTGTGTATGGATTACACAAGGTTTTGGGAAGTGATGGGGCAAAGCATTGTGCATATTGCTCATTGATTTTGATAGCATGTGACATATAGGACCCTTTTCTACAACAAGGAATATGATAATGTGAGTTTCATTATGGATAGCATGCACCATCAAATTGTGAATGCTAAGAAAGGAGAGATGAAGGATTTCAAATTTCATCACTACTCATTGCTCATGCACCTAATCCTATACAAGAACATTGGTTATATCAGTCAGGATTTCATTGATCAAATGTCTAATGAATTTTGTGATTTGCTTGTGCAATTATGGACTCATATTTGGGATAGAAATTTTCATTATTCAAATGTAATTGTGTTTTTCAATATGTTTAGTGTTGTGATCATGAGAATGGTAGATCATACCTTTTTTAGGGCTCCCTCCATTATGAGAACATTACTCAAACCTTTCTATTTCGATGATAAAGTAAAATTGGACCATAATTGGGGTGATATATTTTTGTTCAAAGAGTATTCCCTAATGAGGGTTTATGCATGCCCACAACCACCCCATATATTACCGAAAATATTTGCCTCTTAGGTTAACCATTGTTGAACTCTTTTGGCTATTTTTATTAATGAATAAAGAGATGATTCCTGCTTCCCTATATAAACCTACATTTGTGTGTAGAAGTTTTAAAGTAGGAGATTTTATAATTGGAAAGAATGCCTATGAAGAACTCAGTGAGTATCTAGGCCAATATAAATTTTCTACTAGACCTTACAGAATGTATGACCTAGACAATTATATAACAAATGAGGTTAGAGCCATTAGGGGTTATATTCTACCTCCTAGTAAACCTATCCCTGTAGAAGATGTAATTGTTGATATAGTAGTAATAGTTTGAGGAGTTATTGGGATAGTATTGTGAAATCAGAAAAGTGGAGGATGCCTTGTGAAGGACCAACCTAGATTTTAAGGGTTTTTACATAAATATCCCATATCCTAGCAATTTGAGGAAAATGGTTGAGAATTTTGATCATATTATGGCCCAAATTCCAAGTGAGCTAGTAGGAGAAGAGGCAACAATGAATAGAGAATCCCTTGAGCTTGATTTCTAGTTGGAAATTGATGTTGAGGGGGAAGGAACAACCATCATTTTCTACATGGGTGGTTGAAGGAAACAAGAGATAGAAAATCATGCATATCCTAGAGAGGGTGGTGAGCAGAGCCCTGCAAGTCATACTAGGCAATGATCAGTATTTTGGTAATATTAGGAAGAATTACTTGCATGAAAGGGTAATAGAGGTAGGAAGAGCCTCAACTAATTTACAAATTGTAGCCTCCAAAGTGGATGATAGACTCATCCAATCTGAGAAATTCATGGAAGATGATGATTTCATTAAATCATTTGAATTTAAAATTGTTTTAAATATAAAATTAAGAAAAATGAGCTCACATTGAGCCTTATGCTAGGAGAAGATCTTGAGAAGAATAAAGAACTAGTGGATAAACTGTTGGCATATGATCCAGACAGTGAGACAATGACCATTGTAGAAGGTAGGGAGTTGGTACATAGAAGTGGCATGATTTTAGTGCTAGGATGGGTCACTAAAAGGACCTTTGTACTTGACCAAAATAGGAGGCAAGACAAGGCAATCAGTTATGAGGCCAGCAACAATGAGGGTTTGAAGAGAGGGTCAAGTATTAGTATAGATACTAAGACCCTAGCTATATGAAGTGTTGCCCCTGACACTAACAAACCTAAAATGATGAATGTAGAGGAGATTGCTCAGGGTAATATGATTTTTTGGACATTGGAAAATACCATAGGCAAAGAGATCACTAGCATGGTTAAACACTTTGCATTCATGAATGAGGCAAAGATGGATTAGATTGAGGATAGGCTTGTTGTTGCCTACAATGAATTCCTAGATGTTGGGAAGTTGTATGAAGAAGAGCTTAAAACAAGCTATGTGTAGAAATAGAAGATAGAAGACCTGGAGGGTAAAATTTAGAGCTTAGAAGAGGAAGTTACATCTTTGAAAGACTAAATCAAAACTGCAATAGAGGCAAAACATGCACAAGGGAGTGTGGAAGAGGTTAGGCACACTATTGAAGTAGAAGTCCAAACAAAGGCTATACCCATAGGGGTAACAGTGTCAGTACTAGAGGTAAATGTGGAAGGTAAGGTTCCTCAATGTGATGGTGCACCAAAAAGGGGTGTAATGTTGAGTATGTTGAATCATAGGGTAGGCATCTTGAAGAGAATCTCTCAGGATGCATATAATGCATTCACCAATATACAAACTACTGAGAAAATGTGCAAAGAGGTAGTAATTTGGCTTAACCATATTTTCCAGTAATGGGGATGATACATGCAATTTTTTTATAGATTGATACCTATGTTAGCTAAAAAGCCAAACCTTCCTGATAAGGTCATTTCTATTAAAGAGGGTATGGATAAAGTTAATGATTTGCTATAGTTCTTTATAGAAAAATTGACAATCATTCAGAATAAGATGAAAGTGTTGATCAATGGTTTTTATTCCTTAATCCTTAATTCTGATATCCAAATAAAAGACTAGAATGAATGGTCTAGTTACTTTGACTATATTGTAAACTAGCCATAGGTGGTATCCATTTTTGAAGGTAACATTGATGAGTTTGCTTTCAATGAACTCATTGATATTCTATTCAAGATTCAAACTAAAATGAATAGATTCATAATAGAAGGGAAGGTATTCACATATGCCAAGTGGCAAAAGTTTGCTGGTGAATTAACAATAGTAAAAGCATGCGAGTGGCCAACAAAAGGAGAAGTCATTGTATGGGAGAAAATCATAGAAATAAAGGCTTTAACAATAGAAGGACAAAAGTTGAAGATTTGATGCTCAAGCTATCATGTGCAATTGTTTCTATTTGTATTAAGGATTCAAAGAAAAAAATGGTTTGTTGTATTCCTTTTTGTAAAAGGACACCTATCAGTCACATTTTTCCCTTTTCTTGTTGCAAATCATGCTTATATAAATGAGTTTTCAGTGCATTGTGATAGGTCTGAAGGCTTGTATAACTTTTTCTTTTTATCAAAGAAAAGTACAATCGGTCCCTATTTTTGTTGTTGTTATTAAAAGTTTACTTTCAATGGTGTACTCTCTGATAATATATAGAAATGACAAAATCAACAAGATTCTCTAGGCTTTTCATTGAGTTTTTATTGGTCATTGTATCAATCTTCTAAAGGATAATACAAAGGGGTACCTATACTATATCTGTGTTACCAATTTCTTTCTCCATTTTATGAGTTTGTTTATTTTGAGGTCATTTAAATAAAGTTCAATTGACTGAATGTAATCTACATGGGTTGTATGTTGGTTTTATCATTGCTTTTAATTAAAGGAGTTATGAAATTGCTTTAGTAAATTAGTAGAGTTTATGAGTTTATAAAAGGGATATTTCATAAGAATGGAAATGTGTGATTACAATTGATAGATTCATTTACAAGTTATTTGAACTAGATCTCCTACCAATAGTTAACTTTTTGCCAAATTGATAAGGCATTGGTGATATACATCAAAAGTGAGGGAGAGTAAATTCTCCCACTGCATATCAAATCAAAATCATTCTCAATCCATTTTGTTCAAGGATATAAATGCTGGTCACCACTCATTTATATCTAATTTTTGAGTCTTAGGTAGTTGCTATTTCCAGAAATATTTGTGAACCCTAAGAGGGTTATGACCATATTTTCTTATGAGGGATGTATATAAATATGAAAATATCAATAATTGGATAAACTGTGTATGTGTTAGGAACTACAGATGAAAATTAGAATGAAACTAATATAATTCGCATACAATAGTAGTCATTTGAATCATCCCCTAGGTAGACCCACCTTGGTTTTGTAGAGCATAAAGAGTAGAAAACCATCCTTGGTTTTGTTGAAGTTGGACCTAAGTGGTTTGCACATATAATTGTTAATAGGAAGTGGCTAATCCTTAGATTATGTGAGTATTATCATTTTAGTATTGAGCATTTTATTGTTCAGTAGTTTTAAACACCAACAAAATGGTGGCTTTACTGGGGAATAAACACTTAGTATTGTTACAAATTAATGTATCATTTAAGATCTATGTCTCCCTTGGGTAGAATCTGAGGTAGGTGTTTCACATGAACTTTTCTATAGTATTGGGGGTTATTTGCATTTTGTCTAAGATTATTAGTGAAGTAATTGTGATTTATTTAGAAATTACTCCCATTCTAATAGGGTGGGTAGTGACTCAGAAGGTTTTAACCAGTGTCAATATTTAGAAATTTGTTGTCTCAAATTATGAAAAATAAGAAGAACACATGGGAAAATGTGAAGAAAAAACCAAGAATTAAATTACAAACTGATCTCCCTCCTAGGGGAAGATAGACTTGGGCTGTGAAAAGGCCTCAGATGCATAGAGAAGAACACTCCCAAGAGAAAGTAATAAGGGGAGAGGATGTTCATTTTTCTGCTATGGAAAGGGAATCATCTTGCCAAAGTTCAAGATCCCATCTCAAACTATCTAGTGATGACTTTTCTAGTACTCCCAAAGTAATATGTGAGGAAATTGTTAAGTAGAAAAGTGCACCCAGTTTAGAAAAAAGAAATAGTAATAATCTTTTTTAATGAAGTAGGAACCCTTTCCTGTCTAATTGTTCTCAAGAAGAAATAAGACCAAAACACTTAGATCCTGAGGATTTTAATGATGAAAAAACTGCTAGTTCTAAGTTTACTATTCTTGATCCTAATGAGATTGAGATCTTGAGAATGTAGCTTGTTGAGAAAGAAGCCATAAATAAGAAATTGCAAAGGGAGAGGGAGGAAAGGATTATGAAAGCTTTTGAAGAAAAGTAGACAATACTTAGGAAAATTACTACCCTAAAGAAGAAAAATGAGATAGTAACCAGTGCTCGGCAGCTAAAAATTATAGGTCAAGTTGAATAGCTTAAGGCACAAGCGAAAAAGTTGTTGGAAATTCAAAATATAAATCTAGAAGGACCTATGATATAGTAGATTAAGAACTATAGTGCTCTAGAAGTTGATAACAATAAAGAAAAAGATGTAGAATGTATCGTTGATGCTAAGGATAAAGGAAAATAGAAGGAGATTGGTGCTAAGATTAAGGAACCAACAAATATTGTTGAGATCCATGATTCCATGTCACTTTCTGATATTAAGTTGGAAAAGAAAAGGAAAGAAAAGGATGCTTTAGTTAAGAGATTGGAAATTGTAGAAAATGAAGCAGCTATAGTTGAGATGAACAACAAGATTAAATTCTTGCAAAATGCTAGGAAGCAATTTTTAATTATGGCTAAAAGTGATGGTGGATCTAATGATGCAATTAAAACTATTACCAAGGTACCTACTTCTTTCTTATCTTTATTTTCATAGAAAGTTGATCTTAGAAAATATGTTGGTGATGCTAGCACTAGTAATACTATTAATGATACTAAGAGAGACATTTCCCATCATCCTAAGATTGATTTACAAAGGAGACCTATCCAATTAGAGGGTTATAGGAAAATATGTTTTTATGGAATCCCTAGTTTCCCTAACCCTATCCCACAAGAAATGAGGAAAAGATTGCCTAAATTTTTTGGGAACAATGCTATCTCTTGTGAGGACCATTTAAGGAGTTTTCTTGATATAATGAGTGATTATGAGGTTGAAGCTAAAGATGTTATTATGAAGTTGTTTGTTTAGCCATTAACTGAAGATGCTAGAGAATGGTTCAAGAGACTTCCTAAATTATCCATTTTTTATTGGAAAGATATTGAGTATTGTTTCAAAGAACAATATGATGAGAAGCAAAATCAGAGCTATATCTTAAGTGAATTCAATAACATTAAGAGGCTACCTAATGAGTCTGTCACTAAATTCAATAATAGATTTCAAAATAGGATGTATAAGCTCATTGAAAACATGTGAATTGATGATAAGTTATGTTTGATTACCTACTTAAATTCTTTTGATGGAAAAATGGCATACTAGCTTAGGGATAAAGAACCTAAGATTATAAGAGATGTTTTCAAAATTTCTATAAATGTAGAGAACAATTTGAGAATTTCAGGGAGATTAGAAAGTACAAGAGATGACCTTGGGTTGTTTGGAAATAAGAGAAATATAAAGGAAGATCACAAAGTTCTAGGTGGAAAAAAGCAAGAGCATAGTGAGATAAGTTAAGTTTTAAATGCTATAAAGGGTCTAAACTTTCCTCAGGTTAAGAATGAGAAAAATCCCACTAAAAATAAGGTTTGTTATCAATCAAATTTCAATGGATAGAATAGGTTGCAAAATTTTCCTTATAACACCACTTGGAAGGATGGTCAGCCTAGTGTCCCTCCCCCCAAGAACACCAAAAACAAGGTGACCCATGATCCTTTACCCAAAAACTTTGTAAATTTAGTGGATAATCCTGAGCTCATTGTTGAGCCTACATGGTGTTTTTGTTGTCAATTACCCCATGCTCCTAAATCTTGTGCAGTAGCCTTGTCCTTCCCAAGAAATCAAGCTATAGTAGAAGAATGTTAGTAAAATGAAGTAAACAATGATAATGTAGGATGTAATATGCTTGAGTCACATTATGAGTATTCTGATTATGAAGATTATGATAGAGATGTAAATGAGAAAAGGTAGTTTTAGAATGAAATGTAGTAGCAAGTATTTTCTAAGGAGAGTGATGTTGAAGACAATGTGTGTAACATGGTAAATGCTAAAGAAGAAGTGACATTAAGGAAACCTTCTAGGGAAGAGATTGATCAAATTACTACCAACATGATAGTTCAAGTGTAGATTAGAAACATGGCTCAAAAAGAGGGTAATGACAAGGTGGCTAGTATGTTTATAAAAGGGGTCAATCTTAAAAAAGGGGAAGCCATGAAGCCTAAAGAAATCCCTTCTGTGAAGGTTAAAATTACTAGTAAAAAATGGGAACCAAAGAAAATGGATAGTCCCAAGGGTTTTGAGCTTCCAAATAATGTTCCCAAGAAATTAGATGAGAAGGTACCAAAACTGATCACTAAAAATGACAAGAATTATCAAGATGTAAACATTTTGGATAAACATCATGAGAAAAGGAGTATGGTGATTGATGATCCCTCTGATTCTTTTGTAGACATGACCCATGTGTTATCACAAGTCACTATCAAAGTCCCATTGTCTGAATTATTAAGAATCCATGAACACTAAACTAAAGCCATAGCATGGTTGAAAGATATTGATATAGAGGTAAGACATGATTGTAATGAAAATCATAATCCCAAAGAAAGAAATAAAGAAAATGTGAAAGAAAAAGATGCTAAAGTAGTTGTGTCTCAAATTCCTCAGATGTTTGGGAAGTGTTGAGCCATTTTTTTTGAGAATTTTAGTAAATGGTAAAACATTGAAAAATTGCATGATTAATTATAGTGCTTCCAATACTATGATGCCTTTTGAGATAATGAAGGAATTGGGCTTGAAGGTTGATACTACTCAGGGAAGATGTTGTGCTATGGATAAAAGAGAAGTGATAGTCATAGGCACTATTAATGCTTTACCATATAAATTGACAGCTTATCTTGACAAAGAACTTACTATGAGTGTATTAGTTGATGATATTCCAACTCAGTATGGCATGTTGTTGTGTACAAAGTGGAGTGCTACCATGGAAGGGAGTTTCCAATGTGATTTATTATTTGCTACTTTCAACATTGAGGATAATTTGGTAAAAATAAATAGAGAGCCTAAAAGTGTATATATCATAGAAGAGGATATAGATGATGATATGAAAAACTTTGTGGATATAGATGTCAATGAATTTCGAGCTGAGGTTCTAATTTTGAAGAAAGGTAAGCATAAATCTTAGATGGAAGTAGAAGCTAACACAAAAATAGACAAAGATGATCTATGGGCTATGTTTTTTGATGGTGCTTGTTGCAAGGATGGATCTGGTGTAGGGATTTTATTGATTTCTCCTGCTAGGGTAACATATAATTTCTCTTTTACATTGAGTTTCCCTTGTACTAACAGTATAGTAGAATATGAGGCTTTGTTGTTAGGACATAGACTAGCTCATAAGCATGGGATAAAATGTTTACATGTTATAGGAGATTTTGAATTGGTTGTATCCCAAGTAAGAAATGCTTATGTGTCAAAAAACAAAAGATTGAAACAATAAAAGAATGTTGAATGGGATATGATTGAATATTTTGATGCATTTGGGATAATTTGGAAAGATCAAACTAATAAAAAGATGGTAGACTCATTAGCAAACATAGAAATAAAGCCTAATGACATTACATTTTCTGGTATATCAAAAGTTGAGATTTAGGCTATGTCTTTTGTTCTTGATAATGTCCAAAAATGGCAAGTATTTGAGGATGATAAAGATATTTTGAGATTTTTGAATTTTGAAAATATGTTGTTAGGAAAAGAGATTGATTGTGCAACCTATGTCGAAAATATATATGGGAAAGATACTATTTTTGGGCAGGAAGTTGTGCAATTGAAGACAAACAAAATCTGCAAGGGTTTAGTTGTTTTAGAAACTATTTTTGACAACCAAGATAGGTCACAAGTTGATTCCAGCAAATATGATGCTAAAGATCTAGAGGAGGTAAATTTAAGAACTAAGGAAACACCTAAGAAGGTATACATTGGTTAGAAATTATCTCCTAAAATAAGGCAAAGATTGATAGATCTGTTAAGGAAATATAGACATGTGTTTGCATGGTCATATGATGAATTGAAAGCTTATAGAGAAGATATTTTTCAGCACAAAATCCCTTTAAAACCAGATGCTAAGCCTTTTGGACAAAAATGGAGGCTAATAAATCTAACTCTGGCTCCCAAAATGCAAGAGGAACTAATCAAATTAAGAGATGTAGGGATCATAAAGCCTATTAGACATTCCTCTTGGGTGTCCAATTTAGTCCCTATTAGGAAGAAAAATGGAGACATAAGGTTATGTGTTGATTTTAGGAATCTAAATATATCTTCACTAAGGATAATTTTGGTTTGCCAAATATGGAGGCTATGTTGCAAAGGGTTTCTGGTTTTGAACTTATGTCCCTAATGGATGGATTTTCAAGTTATATTCAAGTGGTTTTTAAAGAATTAGAATAGTTTAAGACCTCTTTTACTACTCCATGGGGTACTTATGTGTACGTTAGAATTCCTTTTGGGCTTACTAATGTTGGGGCTATTTTTCAACGAGCAATGGATAATTTTTGGTTGTATATCAGGATGATTTAACTGCTTATCTTAAGGATGAGAATGATCATTGCATGCATCTAGAAAAGGTATTTATTAGAGTCCTTAAGTATGGTATTTCTTTGAATCCTAGAAAGTGTAATTTTGATGTTACTAAAGGAAAGTTGTTAGGGCATATAGTTGGTAAGCATGGAGTGAGGATTGACCCTAAAAGGGTAGAAGCAATAGACAAAATTTAGAAGCCTAAAAGTGTTAAGGGAATTCAGTCATTTTTTGGGCAAATCAACTTTCTCAGAAGATTTGTGATTAATTTTACAGAAATTAGTAGGCTTATATCAAGAATGTTAAAGAAAGGATCTGAGATAAAATGGGATGGGGAGCCTAGCATTGCATTCCAAAAGATCAAGCAAGCTATTAAGGATGCTCCTATTCTTAGGGAACCAAATTATGATAAGCCAATGCATATATTTAATTTTTCTTCATTTCACACTATTTTTGTAGTATTGTTATAGAAAAATGAAGAAGGTTATGAACAACCCATTGCATTTTTTAGAAAATCATTGTAGGTAGTAGGACTTAAGTATGATATAAATGAAAAACAAGCATATGCATTGGTGAAAGGGGTTAAGGCTTTTAGATGTTATCTACTGGGGGCTAATATCATTGCATTCATCCCTATTGCTACTATAAAGGATATCTTTTCACAACAAGAGGTTAGAGGTCAAAGCCTAGCCAAATTGATGATAGAAGCCAATTTAGAGGCAAACCAAATCAATCAATTGGATGATAGTTGTAGGGATAATCTTTGTGATATGGATACCTCTGATTGGTATGTAGATGTGATTTATTACTTTTAGAATATGAAATCTCCACCAAAATTAATTGACAACCAGAGAAGATCCCTAAAGTTGTAGGCTATAAGGTATGTTATAGTGTAGGGGCAATTGTGGTGGAGGAATATGGAAGGGGTCCTTTTGAAATGTGTAGATGAAATTAAGTCTAAAAGGATCTTAAGAGATATGCATTAAGGTGTATGTGGTAGTCGTTATATGGCTAAAACCATTGCTCATAAATTTCTTAGGGATAGCTTTTGGTGACCAACACTTTTTAGAGATGCTCATGAGTTTGTGAAAACATGTGATGCCTATCAAAGGTTTAGTGGAAAGTTAAATTTTTTTGGAATTTAGCATTAAGACCTGTTGAAGTGTAGACACCATTTCAATTATGGGGAATTGATTCATTGGTGAGATTTCAAATAAGTCCAGTAGTGGACATTCTTGGATCTTGGTAGCTACTGATTACTTCACTAATGGGTTGAAGAAATTCCTACTAAGAATGCAACAAGTAAAGTAGTGATTAATTTCATTCTAAACAACATTGTGACTAGGTTTGGATGCCCACAAAAGATTGTAACTAATAATGCTATGTGTTTTAGATCTAAGGAATATCAATTTTTTTTAAAAAAGTACAACATTACAGAATACACATCATCAAATTATCATCCCCAAGGGAATGGTCAAGCAGATTCAAGCAATAAAAGTATATTAAAAATTATCAAGAGGATTTTAGGAGAGAATAAGAAGGTTTGGGATTCAAAATTTCCATTAGCTCTATGGGCTGACAGGGTTACTATGTAAAAGACCATTGGATGTGCTCCTTTTGATTTGGTATATGCCATACAAGCTAGACTCCCACAAAATAATTTAAAGGAAATGTATAAATTTGTTCAACTTTATGAAGATGATATCATTGATGAGATGCAGCTCAAGATGCATGATTTTTTCAACTAGAAGAAAAAAGAAGAGATTCTTCTATTCAAAATTCCAAGTTACAGTCGCAAATGAAGCATTTATACGACAAGAGGGCCATTAAGAGAAAATTTGAACTAGGTGATATGGTATTGATGTGAAATGCTAGGATGGAAGATGAAGGTAAGCAAGGTAATTTGATCCCATCTGGCTTGGTCCATACAAAATGTGTGGTACAAATGGTGAAGATTCATATTTTCTGAGGGATCTAACTACAGATGTTCTTGAATTGCCAATTCATGGACAATTCTTAAAGAGTTACTTTTCCTAAAGTATCTGTTTTCCATGAACAATAGTTTTAGGGTGTCTCATGTCCTTGTGCATTATGTATATTTTTGTACAATCCCTATACGTCCCCGTCTACAGTCTAGTTTCCTATTTCTATTATTTTGTTTGTGTGCTCTTTAAAGAAGTTGTCATTATTGTATAAGTATGTGGTCTACTGTACCATAGATTCTGAATTCTTACATAGACTCAAGTAGTCTATCATCCCTAGAAAAAGCCACAGGTGGTCTAATTTTTCATAGTACAAAACATTTCCAAAATGTGTTTAAAATCATGTAATCCTTATGTCCTGTAGATTAGGGTTTCTATTCTTATTATTTTTAGATCTTGTGTTACCCTAGTTGTTCCCTAGATTCTATTAAATTATCAAGGTTTTTCATCAATATAGTCATTAAAATGTCCTAAGTATGTTAAAACCCTACGTTCATCTTGAACTTTGGAAAGGGTTTGCAAAAATCCTAAGTTCTGTTCTCTTATGGTTCTACGATGTTCGAGTTGCAGGTAGGAGTGTTGTGCTCTCTTTCTTTTGTTTCTATGGTCACACTTCACTAAATGGAATAAGGGCATAAAGGAATTTTTTTTTTACGAGTACACGGTTGTTTAACTCATAGAAGCGATGGACTTTAGAAATTTCTAGTCATACGATTGATCCTTGGGAAAAAGTGTGGAAAAGGTTTTCTTATATTGTAAGTTTTGACTTATGGTTCCATGGTGATGAGTTAGCCTGGATGAATGAAAGCTTTTCATTAAGGTACCTCCAACTATTCATTTTCCTTTTAAGTGTATGAGCATAATAAGGTTTAAAATGGTTATGTCTATTGATTTATGGGGTTAAGAACAACAAGCAGAGTGGATGGACAGAAAGGTGTATTGGTTTGATTTATGCTCTCATCTTTTGCTAAATGGCATAAGGGTGTAAAGGCATATGATGGCATAAAGGATATCTCAAAAAAATATTAAATGGGTTTTACAATTCTACGCATAAGGGAAACTCGTAAGAGTGAAGCAATGTTTGATTTCTTCTACATGCCTTCACTATTTTTGGCTTGTGGGTAACCATAAAGTGGTTTCATAATGAGGAACGTGTTGTGTGGGACTTGATAAATTGCCACTTGGGCCCTAAGAAGAATGAATCAAATTATGAGATGTCAAATATGTTAGATGTTCCCGGCTCGCATGGAAGATAACTTAAGTCATCCATTTTTCATGTGCTTAAATCGATGGTGATGTTTTTTCTAAAATATAATTTGGGCCATTGATATTCTGAGAGAAAATTTTTCCTTTGCATTCTTATGTTTGTAAGTGTACCGTGAGGATGTAGAAGTGTTTCATGTCTCTTTCTGTGGACATGAGGTGGGATTGGCATGTGAATGTAAGAAACTCTTAAATGAGAAAGATCATTCATTTCAGCATAGGGGTGTAAAAGGTGAAATGAAAGGTGAAATGGGTGTTTGAGCTATTACAAAATGCATTGGAGCATAAATAGATAAGGACATGTGGAGAGGGTTTGAGATCTTATGATAAAAGGGGTTGCGTAGGAGTGTAAAATAGATTGCAAGGCCATGCTTGAAGAGGGCTAACACTTCTATGCTTGAAGTTTTCTAAAGCATCACCGGATAAGCATAAGGGTTTGATAGTTTTATCTCTAAAGTTACAAAGATTGAAGGGTTTGGACTCAGTGTATAAGTAGAGGACCAAATTTGAAAAAGGAGACTAGCTAAGGTGTCATGCTAGTTGAGAAAAGGATGAATTCACCATAGCAAACTAAAAACAAAAAAAAAAAAGGTACTTGGGGATTTTATTACATAGTTGATATTCTTTGCTGACACCCTACAAGAATGGTATTAAAGCTCGTGCATGCAAAATTTATTAAAGCTAGTAGATTGCATAAATAAAGTATAAAGATTTGATTGAAGGTTTAGATTATTTGCCACTTCTAAAGAGCATGTGTTTTGTATTCTAAAAATTCTTTAGGCATCCATAGCTTTGTGATTTTCTATGCCATTGTTGTAGGAGTTTGAGTTATAAGTTTGTAGAAAATAATGGCTGACATAGATGTTGAGGAGGTCCCTACTAAAAAAGTAGAAATGCAAGAGGAAGGTGATGATGTTGTTGAAGTGACAATGGAAGGAAAGAAGAAGGGGAAAGAAAAAACCAAAAAGAAATCAAGGGTCTATAAGCCAAATAAACATGCAGAGGAATGGTTGAAAATACTCCTAGGGTCATCTAATGTAGTTTCAGTTAATGACCATGTTTCTGAAGACCCTTACTTCTTTTGCAGAGATGAAAAATGCCACAAGATCAATGGGTTTAATCTATTCATGTATTTCTATTAGAACAAAACTAAATATGTGCCAGTTTGCAACCCATGGAATATGAATATGGAAAAATTGATATTCCTTGAAGTATTTTTTGATGTGGATTTGTTGAAGGATTTGATAAACTTGTATAATCCAAACACGAGGTCATTTCATAGACACAATGGGAGAATTTTATGTACACTTGATAAGACTTTTTTTATAGAAGCTTTTGGTTTGGAGGGGCAAATGGATGTGCCCATAGATATTGATGACTTATAAGGAAAATTTGGGAGGAATAAGACTCATTATCTAAATAATGTGATGCTACCCCACATCCACTACAATGTCAAAAAGGCTGGGTAGATACCAAAGAAAGTAGAAGATTACTTGCCACTAAGTATATTCAAAAATTACTTAAAGAATATTTTGTATGGATTACACAAGTTTCTGAGAAGTGATGGGGCTGAGGATTATGTATATGGCTCATTTTTTTTGATAGCATGTGACATACAAGACCCTTTCCATAATAGGGAATATGATTATGTGGCTTTCATTATGGATAGCATGGACCATCAGATTGTGAATGCTAAGAAAGGAGAGATGAAGGATTTCAAATTTCATCACTACTCATTGCTCATGCACCTGATCCTGTACAAGAACATTGGTTATATCAGTCAGGATTTCATTGATCAAATGTCTAATGAATTTTGTGAGTTGCTTGTGCAATTATGGACTCGTATTTGGGTAGAAATTTTCATTATTCAAACAGAAATTTTTTTTTTCAATATGTTTAGTGTTGTGATCATGAGAATGGTAGATCATACCTTTTTTAGGGCTCCCTCCATTTTGAGAACATTACTTAGACCTTCCTATTTGGATGATAAAGTAAAATTGGACCATAATTGTGGTGATATATTTTTGTTCAAAGAGTATTCCCTAATGAGGGTTTATTCATGCCCACAACCACCCCATTTATTACCCAAATATTTGCCTCCTAAGTTAGCCATTGTTGAATTCTTTTGGCAATTTTTATTAATGAATAAAGAGATGATTCCTCCTTCCCTACATAAGCCTACATTTGTGTGTAGAAGTTTTAAAGTAGGAGATTTTATAATTGGAAAGAATGCCTATGAAGAACTCAGTGAGTATCTAGGCCAATATAAATTTGATACTAGACCTTACAGAATGTATGACCTAGACAATTATGTAAACAATGAGTTCAAATCCATTAGGGGTAATATTTTTCCTCCTAATAAACCTATCCCTATAGAAGATTTAATTGCTAATATAGTAGGAACAAGGGAGTCTGAGGAGTTATTGGGAAAGTATTGTGAAATCAAAAAAGTGGAGGATGCCTTGAAAAGGACCAATCCATATTTTAAGGGTTTTTACACAGATATCCCATATCTTGGAAATTTGAGGAAAGTGGTTGAGAATTTTTATCATATTATGGCCCAAATGCCAAGTGAGGTAGTAGGAGAAGAGGCTACAGTGAATAGAGAATCCCCTAAGCTTGATTTCTAGTTGGAAATTGATGTTTAGGAGGAGGAACAACCATCATCTTCTACATGGGTGGCTAAAGGAAACAAGAGATAGAAAACCATGCATGTCCAAAAGAGGGTGGTCAGTAGAGCCCTACAAGTCATACCAAAAAATGATCAGTATTTTGCTGATATTAGGTAGAATTACTTGCATGAAAGGGAAACAAAGATAGGAAGATCCCCATCTAATTTATGAATTGTAGCCTCCAAATCGAACAAGAGGGGATTTCCAATTGACACAATTAATGACCCTATTATTTTATTTATAGTGATAGAGATAGCACATAGATTCTACCAATTGAGCTAACTCAACAATGTGTCATGCATTTCCATTGACCTAGGTTACAAGATCATAAAGAAAGATCATTCATATGACCTAGTCAAGCTACAACTTGAACAACTATAAGAAACCCTAGTATCTATCAAAAAGGAAATGAGATCTTCATGTAAGTTTGCTTCACTCATTGTCTATATATTATTCATTGTCAAAAATACATTTCCTACATTTGGTAAGGTAGTGTGGAAGTCCAGTTGGTTTGTTACCCAATAGATAGGTGAATTCATTGAGAAATTAGGAGAAGATTTTGAATCAATGAAGAAAAGATTAAGAATTCCTATATCTCTAGTGGAGAAACTTTATAATGATGTTTCTTTCCTAGTAGATGTTGTCTATACCTATGTTTAGGAAACTATTCCAAGGGTTAGATGGTTGAGACCATTACCATATGAGATAAATTTTGATGAGACATCAACAAGCATAAATGCATTATTGGAAAAAGAGATTGAAAAGGATGCTAGATCCTTTGGGAATTATGATGAAGCCAAATCAAGAAACACTATAAACTTGAAAAGAGCTACCATCATTAGAAAGGAGAAAAAAATGGTGAAGAAATTGAAAGAAAAGTTTGGTGAAGGAGAAGAAGAAGAAGAAGAAGAGGAAGGTCAAGGACTTTTATAGATTACACAAGGATAAGGAGAAGATTAAGCTTTAGAGGATGAAGAGGAAGTTGATACAGAACCAAAGAAAAGTAAGAAGAAGGTACAACCAAAGAAAGTAGAGAAATCAAAGAAAGTGGAAAAGAAGGAACAATAGAAGCCAACTACACCTTTGACAAGGTCAATCATAAGGGTTTCCACTATACAAGCCAAGCAAGATCAATCAACAAAAGGATAAAAGAAGAATGATACAAAAAAGCTGAGCATGTATCCTAAGAGATTGAAGAGGAGTTTGAAACTTTAGGAGGTATCAGATGATGAAAGGATAGAATCATATGATAACAATCAATTCAAAGTGGTAAGCCATAGTCCTTCATTTGATATTGAAAACCTATGCGACAGTATAATGAGTAATGCAATTTTTTTAGGTTTTCAACATATTGATTTTGATAAGTTAGATAATGGAGTTAAGCATAATATTGAAGAAGCTATTTATGATATAATGGATACTTTTAAAACCACTCCATTGGATATTTCTAACTCATTAACCAAAAGCTTATATGAAAGAGTTGAGTAGAAATGGAAGTTTAGTATGGAGACTAAAAAAAAATCAAGGAGTCTACTTTATCTCAAGTTATGCTTGAATCTAGTAGGAAATAGATCACAAAGGCTATAGCGAAACACAAAGGGATATTTTCTCCTACATACAAAGCTTTCATATTTTGAGAAGTAGACTTGAAGAGGTGATAACATAGAGAAAATTACTTTGGAAAATAATCTATGGGTTGACCACATAAACAATATAAATAGTGGAAGAGAAGAAAGGAACAAAGGTAGAGAAGAATGAAACAAAACAAGTGAAGGATGACATAGTTGAGGAAGATTTACAAGATGCACAAGATGTTAATTAGCCAAGCACTAGTCCTACACATGGAGAGAAAGAGAGTCTATAGGAATCAATAACTATTGAGGACATACTTGATAAATCTACCCAAAATGTAAATCCACTAAGTGAGGAAGATTTAAAGAAACTGCAAAAAGAATCCACCAATACTGCTATTCCATACACAAATATTGTCTTGGTATGGATTGATGAATCTCAAAAGGATGAGATTGCATCCATTGAGACACAATAGCAAGAGACATCTATTGTGCCCCCACATATTGCAAAAGTTAAGGAGAAGGAATCAAATGAACAAACAATAGGTCATAGTGTAACCATGGAATAGAAAGGTGAACTTAACCAAGCACCATTTTCAATGCCTACTATTGTCATTGAGATGAAGGAGAAGGAGGCAGATACCATAGATACATTACTACAAAGTCTACAAGGCTTAGGGTTGCAAGCACTTGTCATAATTGACAAAGAGGGTAATGAACAAAAAGTGGATAAGGAAGATAATCCTAAACTAACCTCACTAAAACCCATTGAAGATTAGACTGAGGTTGAAAAATAGGAAGATGATAAGATGACTATTGAAATAGAGGAACAAGTAGCCATATAGACACCAGTCACTCCACCTCTACCTAGTAGCTAGACTCTTCTAAGGTCAAGTACTCTAGCTACACCATTGCAGATATTAAGGCCCAGTCCAAGTACACCTAAGAGTGGTGAGACTACATCATTTAGGGATGTAAGTTTTGATGAATGATTTTTCTACCCTAGTTTGATCCAACAAAAATCACACTTGAAGAAATGACTATTCTTCAAGAGGCTATTCAAAGGAAATTAAGCAAGAGATCTTGAGAAGGGAGCACAAGAAAAAATAGGTTCTACATGATATTATAGATATTTTTGTAGATGCTTTTGATATTTCAAATTCATTTTCAAATCTATCTTAGAGAAACTTGTACATATAGTCGATAAGATAAAGGGTAAAGATATAGAGACAAATGTAAAGTTATTAGAATGGTCTAAAAGGAAAATTTACACTAAGGTTATGGACAAGATATCTAGTGCCATTGCACTAAGACAAGTTGATTTGTCAACTACGATAGAGAGTGTAAAGAAAGTATTGGAGAAAATATTCTCTCTGTATAGAAAATTATGTGATGTTAACATCTTTACTAAGCTAGAAGGAGATTTGCAATTAATAGTTACTAGATTGAGGAAATCTCCTGGCACTAATCAAGCTCATTTTTAGAGATTATTGCCGACACAGAGTAGGCTTGCGAAGTTGCTATCAAAGGATGCAAATATAAGATCGACTTTGATCAACATTCAGTCCACACTGACCCCACATATAAAAGTTTTGCAGAAGGCAATAGCCTTTGTAGAAACATTGTTGAAGAAAGATTCTCATCTTTCTATAAAAGAAGGTCTAGGTGAAATGGTAGCGAATCTATAAATATTAATTCAATCTTTAGATACAACTAGTGATAATTGGGATTCCTCTTTAGGAATCATAATGGAACTTCATAATCCATTTTTGGATAGATACACTATAAGTGTACCACCCAAATGACATAAGTGTCAAAAAGGGGGGTTTTGAAGATTTTGTAAAATTTTAAGATATTGTCAAGGAAGATATCTACTTAGAAGGAGTTGTAGAAATGAATTGAAGTATTTACTTAGGGTGAGTAATAAGGTATGGGAAACAACACCATTTTTGCAAATTTTAAGATTTTAAAATTTTGTATAAAAGCTAAATAAAGATGATAGATTGTCTAACTTATACATAAAAGAAGATTGTATATGCCATGAAAAAGTGTTTTTGCTTCTCATGTCAATTGGGGAAGATTGTAAATCTCATTGTGGTTTTGACAAAATAGTGACAAAACACTTAGTCATTATCTAGGAAAGAACAATGCAAGTCGAGTGCATAGTATATGCCGAGCATAAGCCTCCAAGCAATACATGTTGAGTAATATGATAGTTAGTGTCAAGCACTAGTATGTGTTGAGTAGTGATTAGTGTGTACTAAGTCACTCATGTGCCAAGAAAATAGAAGGTGTCAAGCAAAAAAAAGGATCCAAGAAAAAAGTGTGTTTTGATTGATTAAGAAATAATGATCCAATCATAGTACAAATTCCTATGCAATACATGAAACCATTCAAATAAAGGGAAGAGTTAGGTGGAAATAAGGACCAACCACAACCATTGATTTTGACCAAGCCCATCTCCATTATGGCTACTTAATAAGGTAAACCCTAATGGGGAGTATGCATGTGGTTAATGATGTGAAGAGAAGTATTACATGTGCATGGAGATGAATGCTAATAGCATAGAGAGCATTTCATGGTGGAAATGATGGCTAAGTTATGGAACTACAATGCAAAATCTATTTGAGAAGAATATATATAAGCAATGGAAGAATAGAGAAGATGAATCTGATTAGCAGGATCAAGGGATAACTAGTAAAGAGGAGTTTGGACATCAAGAGGCAAGGTGTTAACTGAAGGATCAGGTGTTGAATCATTTTAACAAGTGATACATAGTAAATATCTTAATATAGTAGTCCTAAATGACTTTTGTAAATCTCCTAAAAAAGTGCTTTCATAGTTGTGAGTTTAAATCCTTTAATGAAGGTGATACCTAATAGTCTTGTAAGTATTTAATATGGAAAACCTTTCATAGGATAGATCATAGATTATGATCAAAAATTTGTAGCCATAATTGGCCAATCTTTACAACTGAAGTATTAAAGATTTGTGGGTGTCATCCCCACCCTAGTTTTACCTTCTCCTTGGAGGGTTTCTGGCTAACCAAAATCTTATGTGTTATGTGTTGATTTATTTCATGCTTTGGATGTGATGCATGGTTACTTATTTCACTTTACATGTTAAGTTATGAGATGGATGAATGGTGAAATATTTTAGAGGTAAAAGTTTGAAGTGTTGATTTACCCACCTCCCCCACCCCCAAGAACTTACTTTCCCATTGTTATTTCCAACACTAATAGGATTGGATTCTCTTGATAGGGATTCAAAGTCTCCTAACCAGGATTGATATGTAATAAATGTGTTTCATTGGCTCCTAATAGAGTCCATCCTCTAACAAGGAACATTTATATTAGCACATAATTTTTTGGGTAGCATCCCCACTAGGGTTTTCCCTCTTATCAAAGGCTTCCCTAGATAACTTATTTAATGTTATTGTGTATGAGTATCTTTTTATGATTTTTGATTATATTGTTCACATGCTTAATAAGGTTGATAAGTGTTTTAATAGTTGGATAACTAACTCACCCACCCTCTTACTTATCTTGGTGGACTTTACTTTCTAATAAGGAGATTCCTCCATGATATCATGTGATGGATGAGGAGCTCTCTTTCACTATTTATGCCCTTCCTTTGTGAGCATGACACCCACGATCCTAGAGTGATACACCTCTCTCATGACATAGTTAGTTAGAGCATGGAGAGAATACTTAGTCTGTGCCCCCACCTTAAGACCTAGTGAGAGAGACAAAGCACTCTGAGGGGATGCTAGGTAGAGTTATATTTATAGATTTTAGAATCTTAACTTAAAATAAAATACAATTCATATACTAATATGATTGTATAATTGTAGAGATAGAGAAGGAATGGAGGAGTTTTATGAGAAAGGTCTCGAAGGATATTTCTATAGCTTTGAGAGTACCATCCACTCATTGTCATGAGGTAAGATGATAGATAGATCTAGGGAAACATGCAAATATCTTTGAGTCATCACTCTAGAGCTGAGATTGAGATAAGAGAATGAGGGGACCCTCCAGTGTTACATATCAGAGCTAGAGACTGAGATCAAAGGGATGTGTGAGAACATGATGGAAAGTATCTCCTGTATGAACCATACTTGTAGTACTACTTCTTGGAGACCATCTTCTTCCCATTATGGACAAGAGAGATCAGGGAGTCATCACCCCATGGAGCATTGAGATAGATTTTATAGATAGATGATATATATAAAGACATATTTTGTACAATGACTTCCACGTATACAAAAATTTGATGCTATAAAAGAAAGTATTATTCCTATGGTTAATGTTTGTAATTAATTGCATAAATATAAAAATTATTGATAAAATACAAATGTTTCTAAATTAATATTTCTAGATTAAAAAAATTTGTTCAATAATAAAACATAATGACCATTCCATTAGGAGAAACATAAGTATATGTAAGAAGATTAGTTAGAAATAATATTGACAAATATGGAATATATAGATAGGTTCCTTAAGAGGAACACCATTCATATCTATAATATTATATAAACCATAGCCATAGACTTTCGTAAGCACAAAATGATCTAACCATTTATGTATGAATTTTCCCTTTTTATCTGATAAAGTATTAACATTTCATTTGTTTTCATAAAGAGCAAGATCACCCACATTAAGTGAGCATTTAAGTAATTTATTGTTATAACATTTTTCAAGTAATTTTTGATATGATTTTAAATATTATAATGCATTGATTCATTATTCATCTAACATTTCTAATTCTTGTATGCATTGTTCTCTAAATTTTTCATTATCAATAATTCCATGGAAAGAGACTCCAAGAGAGGGGATTCCAAGTTCTAATGGCATAATATCTTCTGAACCATACACCAAGTTATAGGGAAAAGTATTAGTGGTGGTATAGATCTAGTTCTATAAGCCCATAAAGTATATGTTAGTTGCGTATGCCAATCTTTTCCATTCCTATTTACTTATTTGCATAGGATTTTCTCAATTATCTTGTTAGATGCTTCAACTTGACCATTGGATTGGGGACATAAGGTGTAGAATTTTTTTGATGAAGATAATATTTATCTATAAATTGTGTAACCTCCTTATTTTTAAAAAGAGGTTCCATTATCCAAAATTAAAGTTGAAGGAACACCAAATCAAGAAATGATATTCTGAAGAATGAAATTGCAAATAGCTTTTGTTGTAGTAGATTTAAGAAGAACAACTGCAACCCATTTAGTAAAGTAATCTATATAAGTTAAAATGTAGGCATGTCATTATGAAGATTGAGGAGATATAATCCCAATGGGATCAAGACCCCAAACACTAAAGGGACAATATTCTAATTGAGTGCGAAGCGTAGTGGTTGGAGGACGAATACGATTACCATGTTGTTGAAACTATAGATATTTATTGACAAAGATAAAATAACTTTATTCCACTGTATGCTAATAATATCCCATGCATACCAATTTTTAACCAATGACTTTTGACCAAAATGTCTGCCATAAGATCCAACATGAGCTTCCTTAAAAGATACCAATTTTTGTGTGTATCCTAGAAACCTTAGAAAATGCACATCATAAGACTGTTTATATAAAGTATCAGCCAAAATAATATTTAAAAAAAATCAAATTTTGACTTCAAGAATGAGAACTCAAAGATACTAGAAGATATTAGCAAAAATTTAGCAAAATATTTAATCTTAAGAAAGGAAACAATTGAATATTGAACATGAAAACAAAATGTTTCTTAAGAAAGGATGTGAATGGGACAATTCTATCAACCAAGTTTAAAATAAATCATCAAATAGCTTGTATCTTTCCTTGTAGGTTATGAAGTTGTGATATGTGGTAGTGGAATATTAACAATAGCTTCTATCTTTTCATTATCGACTTTAATACCATGGTTAAAGATAATAAATTCTAGTAGTATCCTAGTGTCAAATCCAAAGGCACACTTAGGTGGATTCAATCACATATTATAACTTCTTGTCTATTCTACAAGATAGCCACATGTTCGTTACATTTTATTAATTTTATAAAGAAGTTTTTGACATAATCTTTAATAATATTATGTATATAGTCATGAAATATTAGAGTCATAACACATTGATAAGTTGCACCTCCATTCTTTAATCTAAAAGGCATCATAACCCAACAAAAGGTTCCCCAAGGTGTTATAAATGTAGTCTTATATTGATCTTCAAGAGGAATAAAAATTTGATTATAACTAGAGAATTAATCCATAAAAGGTAGTAGGGCATGTCCAATAGTTGAATCTACTATCATATAAATATTAGACAAAGGAAAGTCATCTTTCAAAGAAGCTATGTTAAAATTCCAAAAATCCATACACATACGTATCTTATTTTCTCTCTCAGAAACAACAACAATGTTGGATATCCTTGGAGAATAATCAAATAAATGAATGAAACTAACATCCAATAGTTTTTCAATTTCCACTTTAACTAAAAGAGAAATACTTGGATTCATCTTTCAAATTTTTTTGTTTGATAGGCTTAGCTTTAGGTTCAAGAACAATGTTATTCATCATCATCTTAGGATAAATACCAAGCATATCAGCATAAGACCATGCAAAAACATCTTAAAATTCCTTCAGTAAATTACTCAACTTTGCATGTTCTTTAGAATACATTGTCCAATTTTAATCACTCTCTCAGGGTCCTCAATATCCATTTGATTATCAATGGTTTCTATTATTAGAAAATTACTCTTCATAAGATCCCGAAGAGGAAGATTTTCATCATACATATTTTTATAAATCACATTGTCTCCAAAATAATCATAAGTGTTTAAACAATTTGGTCTTCACTTTTTATGATGAAGAAAAGGAAGGTTATCATAGACTCCAAGAAAACCCATCAGAGCTTCATTATCATGAAAGAGATCTGTTTTCATTGGTTTGTCAAAATCCAAAAGTTTGGGATTAATAAACATAAAAAATCCACTACAAATGTGACTAACATGCAAGGGAAATAGTTAAGGTTTTTAATATCCCAATCCATACGTGTGTTAAAGAAAGTCTCTATCCATAGGGACTCAAATTCCTTGTTCATATTTTTTGTAACATTTCCCTTTAAATCCAAATTTCATGAACAAAGTATATCCAATACCATAACAATCAGCTATGTTTTTAGGAGATAGTGATGCTTCATGAATCTATATATCATAGCATTCAAACTTAATAGTTTCAATAACTTCTTCATTAGAAGCACGCACAAATATATTTTTTAGTTCACCCATAAGTGGAGAAAATGTCTTCTTCTTAGGTTTATCCTATTTTTTTTTATGAAGGATAAATCCAATACCTTATATTCTCCAATAAATGTAGGATTAAAATCCAAAGAGACCCAATCATCATAAAAGAGAGAAGAGGAAGGGTGTTTAGTTTTAGATGGTTCTTTAGTTTCAGTTTTCACAAAATCTTTGGGTATATGCACCAAGTTGTGGTACCAGAGGGGGGAGTCTAAGATGCCACCTTTTTTGAAATTAGTATTTTATTCACTTTGACAAGTATTTGAAGATAATTACACTCAGTATTTTAAAACACAACAAAAAAACAAGTCATGGTCCTCTAAATTTACTTTCTAAACAACTAATTTTTTTAAAAACAATTGGTGGAGTTTAAGCCCCTCAAAAAAGGGGGACACAAAAAGTGGTACTGATTTTTTTGTAAAAATACAACAAAGTGACAAGTATTCCCCCTAAAATTCTAATATATATTTTTTGAAATTCTTTAATTGCTCTAGTTTAAAGTTAGTAACACCAGTATATCTTATATTTTTTCATGTAATTTTTTTCATGAATTTAATAAGTGGGCACATCTCAAATATGTTAAATCTCTTTGTACAAACCCTAGAAGTCAATCAAAAATAATAAAAAATCAAAACCCTTTTTTTAAGTGTTTAGGATAAATTCTAGTTTTGAAAACACTAAATTGTTGTAAAATCTAAATAATGACCTAAAAGCTAACCCTCAAATATTATACAATAGTTTTATAGAGAAAATGGACATACATTGAAAATAAATTATAGTTGAAATGGTTTAAAAAGTTTAAATTAAAAATAATTTATATGGTTAAATAGATAAGTAAGAGATATACAATATCACATTACTTGATTCTATCAATATTCAACCATGATGAATAGTGATGGGGTGCACAGAAGAAAAATATAGAATTTTTAACATTCTTACTGATTAGCACATCTCAAGAATGTTTGAGACCACCAAACTTTTGAGTTGGGTCTCCAAGGAAAATCCAAGCTTTAGGTTTGGTGAATTACAATGCATTTAAAAAGTGTGATTGCTCTTAGTGGATTGTGTAGTGCGTATGCATTATAGAGAGACCACACTATTTAAATATAGTGTCTTTTGATGGTTTATGTTTTTTTAAGGGGTTGTAATTGGTTCTTATATGTCCAAATGGGTCATAGGGGTTTCTAATAGACCATAAGGTTTCATAGGATCACTTAGATAACATTAGGACTCATTAAGACATATTGTAACCCCTTAGTGTCTATCATAAGTCTAGTAAGGTGGTCTAAAAAGTATTCATAAGTTGTAATTGTTCCTAATGCATATTAAGGGGTCTTAATAGATCATAATGGATTATCGTACCAGTTATGACCCATTATGACTCATTCTATAATATCATATGTCCCTAGGATGTCTAGGGACATATTCTATGTATTCTAATCACTTGAAAGGGGTCATAGGGTACCCTATGACCCCTTTCAACCCGTTTCATGACAAAATATGTCCCTATGGTTCGTAAGACCCCTAGATGTCCATATCTTGTAATGAAAGAGTTGAAAGGTACCCTATGACCCATTTCAACAAATTCAACAATAATGTGTCCTGAGATGTCATAGGACCGCTATGAGTTTATATGTTGTTATAGAATGGGTCAAAAGGGGCCACAAGATACCTTAGGACCCCTTTCAACCCATTCTATGATAAAGTATGTCTGTTGAGGACCTAGGAACCCTAAGGATATATTATATATATTCTAATTTGTTGAAAGGGGTCATAGGATATCTTGCAATTCATTTTGACCCATTATGCAATAAAATATGTCTCTAGAAGTTGTAGGACCCCTAGGATTTCATATACTATCATAAAATGGGTCAAAAGGAGTGATAGGGTATCCTATGGCCCCTTTCAACCCATTATATGATAACATATGTCCCTAGGGATCAAAGGACCTCAAGAGTTCATATGTTGTCATGAAATGGGTTGAAAGGCCCCTTTGGACCAATTATACAATAAGATATGTCCCTAGCGGTTGTAGGACCCCTAAGGACATATTATATGTATTCTAATTGGTTGAAAGGGGACGTAGGATACCCTATAACTCATTACAACTCATTATACAGTAATATATGTCTATAGTAGTTGTAGGACCCCTAGGAGTTCATATGTTGTCATGAAATGGGTTAAAAAGGGTCATAGGGCACCCTATGACCTCTTTTGACCCATTCCATGATAACATATGTCCCTAGGGGATGTAGGATCCCTAAGGACACATTATATATATTTTAATCAGTTGAAAGGGGTCATAGGATACCCTATGACCCATTTTGACCCTTATATGATAATATATGTCTATAGTGATCGTAGGACCCTTCAAAGTTAATATGTTGTCATGAAATGGGTTAAAAGATGTCATAGGGTACCCTATGACCTCTTTCGATCCATTCCATGATAACATATGTCCCTAGGAGACCTAGGACTAGGAAGGACATATTATATATTCTAATCATTTGAAAGGGGTCTTTCAACCTATTCTATGATAACATATGTACCTAGGGATCTTAAGACTCTAGGGACATATATATATATATATATATATGTATATATACATATATATATGTATACATATACATATATATATATATACATATATATATATGTATACATATGTATATATACATATATATATATATATATATGTATACATATGTATATATACATATATATATACATATATATATATACATATATATATATATGTATATATACATATATATATATATATACATATATATATATATATATATATATATATATGTATATATATATATATATGTATATATACATATATATGTATATATACATATATATGTATATATACATATATATGTATATATACATATATATGTATATATATATATATATGTATATATACATATATATATATGTATATATATATATGTATATATATATATATATATATATACATATATATGTATATATACATATATATATATATATACATATATATATATATATATACATATATATATATATATATATATATAATTGTTCAAAAGCGGTCATATGATACCCTATGCCTCCTACCTATTCTAAGATAACATATGTACCTAGGGGTCCTATAGGGACATATTATATATTCTAATCATTTGAAAGGGGTCATATCATACCCTATGGCCCCTTTCACCCATTTTATGCATATGTCCCTAGGGGTCCTACAAGCCCTAGGAGTTCATCCATTGTCATATAATGAGATGAAAGGGTTCATAGTGTACCCTATGATCCATTTTGACCCATTTTACAACAATATATGTCCCTAGGAGTCATAGGACCTCCAAGAGTTCACATGTTATCATGAAATGGATTGAAAAGGGTCATAGGGTATCCTATGACCCCTTTATACTCAAGGACATATTATTTCGCATTAGTGTAAATCCTATTTATACTCAAAAACATATTATATATTTTGATCGGTTGAAAGGGATCATAGGATACCTTGTGACCCAGTTCGAATTATTATAAGATAATATTTGTTTGTAGTGGTCATAGAACCCCTAAGAGTTTATATGTTGTCATGAAATGGGTTGAAAGGGGTCATAGGGTACCCTATGACCCCTTTCAATCCATTCTATGATAATATATTTCCCTTGGGGTCCTAGGACCCCTAGGGACATACTATATATATTCTAATCATTTGAAAGGGGTCATAGGGTTCACCCATTTCATGAAAACATTTTCCCCCAAGGGTCCTATGAGCCCTAGGAGCTCATATGTTGTCATTAAATGAGTTGAAAAGGGTCATAGGGTACCCTATGACCCATTTCAACCCATTTTATGGCAACATATATTGCTAGGAGTCATAGGACCCACAAGAATTCATATGTTGTCATGAAATGGGTCAAAAGGGGTTATAGGGTACCCTATGACCCCTTTATACTCAAGGAAATATCATTTTCTATTAGTGTACATCCTAAGTCAATTGAGGTTATCTAAGGGGTACTGATGAGTTATAATGCTCTATAATGATCTCTTAGGACACACCACATCCCATAAGGGTGTAAAAGTAACCAAAATAGGGTCATAGAGTGTTTAACATGCTCAGAGGGGTCTTAATGTTTCATAAAGGTATGTGATAGGAAGAGGGAGAGGAAAAGAGAGAGGCATGGGAAAAGAAGAGGGAGAGGGTATGCTATAGGAAGAGGGATAAGGGACAAGGTGAAGAGAGTGTGTGAAAGATAGACAAGAAGTGAGAGAAATTTGCATTCATATAGTGTGATCACACTATAGTTCGATCACACTATATAAAAATACACAAAATGGTAATAAGGAGCTTTTCTACTGAGTTAGGCCCACATTCTCTATTTTGTGCTACTTCTATGATAGAAACATAATTTTCATGGTGTTGGAAGTAAAAAAAACACCAAGATCAATCATTTACCTTGACTATTTCAACTATCAATCAACATTTCCACATATTTGAGGTTAGTATCTAATATTTTAAATGTTCAATGTGATTATAGAGATCATTTTTGTTTTTATTTGACAAGTTTTAATATATTGTTCATAAAAACTATTGTAGCTTGTATGTTTGAATGATTTGATGTCTAGAAATCTTTGTAACTTGTATATTTCAACTATTTATCATGTTGAATTCACCATAATGCCAAGGAAGAAACCAAAAGTTAAAACAATGAAAGAGGAGAGAGAATTGAAAAATAAAAGGGATAAAATGAGAGTATCGTGTGAACTAAGAAAATTACAAGACACTAATGACGATTTAAGAGAAAGAAACAAATATTTAGAGTTGTAAAGACAAAGAGAATGAACGCAACTCTTACACTGAATTCTAAAGGTACAATATCTTCCAATATTGGAACCACAATATCATATCATGATAAAGAGACATCTTGTTCTTTGTTCGATGGTATACACACTCCATCATGTCATGTTGAAGGCACAACATAAACATATGAACTATGTGATACTGCTTCTTTCACATCTTATTTCCAAGGCATACCATCTTTGAACCTTGAAGGTGTTGAAAATGAAGAATGTAATTGAGAGGGGAGGGGTGAATTAATTACCACAAAAACAATTCCCTATCCCTAGATGTCAATTCAAAATTTTCATTAATAATGCAATAATTTTCAACTTGGTTATAACTAAAATAGTATTGTCACTCAATTAACAAAACAATCTTGTAAATTTGAATCTTTTTTAATCTTTAATAACTTAGTTGTAGAAACTTAAAGAATAAAGTAGATAACATGAACATAGATGACACCACGATTTAATGTGGAAACCCAATTTGGGAAAACCACCATGTAACTAGTTACAATATTTTTCACTCTTCTAAAGTGAGCCCTATTAGGAGCTAACCCTATTAAAGGTTACAAAACATATTGTTAAGTATGACACTATTAGAGGATTTAGATAACCCTGTTAGGAGTGGCCTAGTTAGAGATCTTTGAACAGTTCAATCTTGAAATGTCACATTGCTAGAGGATTTACAATATGAATATTAAGTCAATTCTTTTAAGATATTTCTTCCCTGCTAAAATAGTTAGAAGGTAACAATAATTTGACATGATGTAAGTAGTAACTATCTTTTCAAATTCACATCTCTATTCTAGCTTGACCTATAGATCCTTACTAGTTAGATGTTCTTTGAAACTTAACTCCCACACTTTCCTTCTCTTCTTTTTCCTTCACTCATATATTCATCTTAATCCATATTCCACTTGTACACTTTACCCTTATAACTCAAAATTTATTATATATCATAACCTCTATCAAGTTGGCTTGAATACCCTTTCAAATAATCAATAAAAGTCAAAATAGTTGGCCTCAATAATTTAATTATTAGAAAATTATATTATGTTGACAATCACTCAATACTGAGATTGAAAACTTGGTTAATATTATGATTCCTTTGATGCCTGACCACTCGGTTAACACTGAAAGTAGGATATCCTTCATTAACCAACTGCTTGGTTAGCATTGAAATGTCTTCATTACGTAACTTCTCAGTCACCACTAAAATATGCATGGTTAACATTGCAAATCTTCATTTCTCTATTGATACTAATATTTGTGTAACATGTATGGCAACATACAATTAAAGAATTGTTTCCAACAAACTCCCTCTTTGACATTGATGGAAACTCAACATGTAAACATACAGTGATAAGAGTATGAGAAATAATATCCTTAGTTACATTTTTATTATGATCCATACCAAATCCTTTTGAGATTCTACCTAGATTTGTCTCAACTACTTCCAAATGAATTCTCCCTCTTACATCTTCCATCTCTCTATTGTGTGCAAGGAAATTTGCAATAAAAAAATATAACCATTTCCACATAATCCAGAATACATCTAAAATAAATATGCAATTAAAATCCATATGAAAAAGAATAGACAACATTCCCACAAAATGTGACACAATATATACCCTGGAAAATCCTCATTGAGGGAAAAACCCAACCTCTAAAAGTATCCATCACCATTTATTATTTAGCAAAAAACACCATTGCAATACAACCATGGAAGCCTTCAAAGCCATACCCACCATAAAGAAATCCATGTGAAAAAGCATAAATCCACACATCCCATGCCATTCTTCCAACCTTCACAAATGCTCCCTTGGCTAACCTATCAAGCCTTGTCATGCTTGATTTTCCTTTTTGCCTTTCTTTTCCCCTTTTTTCTTGTCTCTATAATTACCCTTGTGGTTGTTTATATAGTCGCAAGCCTCACAAAACCATCAAGTGGTATTACATAAACCATGTTATACCTAACCTATTGACCTCAAATTTAATATTAGAAATTTAATTTGTTTTCCCAATATTAAATAATTACATCAAATATTATCACAATGTTACAGTACAACTCATCAAGTATATCCAATGGGAATCTTTACATGTTGCGCATCCTACTAGGTGTTTCTAGTTGCAAAATTACATAATAAAATAAAATAATACAATATAACAATATTATGCAATGTGTGCAACACCCATTGTTTCAACAATCTCCCACTTGTTATATACATTGTATAAGGTTAATCTATAGCCACATAGATGAACAAGAGAACAATCCCTCCTAGCACATCCACCATCATGGATAAAAATTGGTGCAAGGAGGGATGAACAACTAGGGCCAGACACACCCAACTATCCAACCACCTTGTTTCATAAACACAATGGATGATAAACATAGAAAACAACACTAAGGAGAGATAGAAAAATACTTTTATTGATTAATCAAATGTTCAGCATACATGCCCAGGAGTAAGGCCTTTTGGGTTATGAACAAATACAACATATAACCCTAAGTTCTATATTCAGCTTCAAACTTGCAACATCTTCTTTGACTCCCAATCCTCTAAGTTCTCCTAAAACTAAACCAAATGCCTCTACTTATACTTGCCAAAATGACTTATAGAAGTTCTTAGAATGTTACATCAAAGAAAAGCTGACCTCAAAGTGGACAACACTAATCCCTAGACAAGATTCTATAATTAAATTCATGATCTAAATTAAATACTAGAGTTGGTTTAATCTAAGAACCAAACACATGGATAGCTCAGTCAAAGAAGGACTTGAGCAATCGTAACATAGGTTCACTTGGTGAACAAAGAAATGCTCAGTCAGTATAGGAAAAACTTAGTTCACACTGATGGAACATGGTCACCAAAGGAACAACTCGGCTCATACTAATGGAACTTGGTTACCAAAGGAAAAACTTGGTTCATACTAAAGAGCTTGAAAAGATCTAAAAGAACTCAGTCTAAACTATCAGAATGAACAAAAGTGCAAGATTATAAGGAAACCCAGGATGCTCCTACATCAGACAACCAGGGTTGAAGAAATGATTCTAAATCATGCAAGTGTCATAGCTTGAGATGAATCCAACTTAGATTAAGAAATCCTTGTAGCATCTTCAACTAGTCTATTTTTACATTTCACCAAAAACTCATAGTAATCTTTTCCTCTTGTGCTCTTACCAATTCTCTAATTGAATACCTATTCAACCTCTTTAATCTGCTTCTTAGGATAATCATCTAATACAAAAAATTAATCATCTGACTCACGATACTTATGGAAATCAACAATATTGAATATAAGAGATATATCCATTTCGTTAGGTAACTCAAATCCATAAGCATTTCCATTGTCAAAATTCCTCAAGATTTTACAAGGTCCAAACTTCATCATCTTCAACTTACTATATGTTCCAATAAGAAATCTACCTTTCTTCAAATGAACCATCACCTCATCACCAACTTTAAAAACATAATGTCTTCTAGACTTATCAACAGTCTTCTTATACTTCTATTTACTTTGTTCCAACCTCAACTTCACTTCCTTATGTTAAAACTCATAAGATTAGAAAATTCTTCCCCTATAGCACTTCCCTTTTCTTCACCAGCAACATCCCTCAAATTTTATCTTCCTCTAAGTTACATTCTAGTAACAATATCAAAAGGTATTTTCCTTGTACTCCTATTCACAGAATTATTATATGAAAATTCAACTTGTGCCAATACCAACTCCCAATTACTTAGTTTATCTCGAACTAAACATCTCAACAAATTATTGAAGCTTCTATTTACAACCTATATCTTTCCATTTGTCTTTGGATGGAATTTAGAACTAAAATTTAACTTAGTACCCATCTTATTCCACAAAGTCCTGCAAAAATAACCTTCAAAGTTACCGTCTCTGTCAGAAATAATACTTCTTTCTAATCCATGTAATCTAATAATCTCTTTGAATAAAATATTAGCAACATGCTTAGCATATGATGTCTTCTTATATGGTATGAAATGAGTCATCTTAGAAAATCTATCCACAACAAAAAAAAATGGAATCTTAACCCCTTACTATCTTAGGTAATCCAAGAAAAAAAATCCATACTAATATCACTCCAAGGTTTATTAGGAATAGAAATAGGTGTACAAAAACTAGCATTTTGACTTACCCCTTTTGCAACTTGAAAAACTCCACAACTCCTTACAAACTTATGAACATCCTTATACATATGTGGTGAATAGTATTTATCCTTCAACAAACTCATTGCCTTATCAATTCCAAAATGTCCAGCCAATCCACCAAAATGTTTTTCCTTAATCAAATTAACTCTTATGGAACTGTTTTGTATACATAACTAAATTCCTTTGAATAACATACCTTCTTGAATGAAATACACATCATACTTACTCATGTGATCTAATAGATTTGGCACTCTACACTCTCTCCATGCCTTAGAAAAATTAGGGTAAGTATCATACAACTCTTTCATTTCATCAAAACCAAGAATGTCAACCTTCATCTCAGTCAAAAAAGAATATATTCTACTTAGTGCATTAGAAACTTGCTTAATAACTCCACTTTTATGCTTGATCACAAGTGCAAAACTCTATAAGTACTCAACCCACTTCACATGTCTTTGATTTAATTTATGTTGACTTCCCAAGTACTATAAAGCTTTATGATTAGTATACAACACAAGCTCCTTAGGAATCAAATAATGTCTCTATTTCTTCAAGGCTTGAACAATAGCGCAAAAATATTGATCATACACATAATACTTCCTTTTGGTATAATTAAAATTTTCACTAAAGAAAGCAACATGTTTACCTCCTTGACTCAATACAACTCCTATTGTACTACCACTTGCATCACATTGAGCTTGAAATACCTTATTGAAATCAGGCAAAGCCAATATAGGTAACATAGTAATCTTTTGTTTCAAAGTCTCAAAACTGATATCATCTCCATGTATCCAATTGAAATCCTTTTTATCTCCTCTCATTGTCTTAGTCATAGAATCACAAATAGAATTGACATTCTTTATAAACTTGGACTATAGAAACTAGTCAAACCATGAAATGATCTCCTCACCCACATTCTCAAGTGTAGGCCACTCCAAATTGCTTTAACTTTTGTAGGGTCCATTCTCAAACCATCAGTTGAAATCAAAAATACCAAATACACAATCTCCTCTTGCATAGAGGAACACCTTTTAGGGTTAATCATCAATTTCTCCTCCTTTAATCTCTACAATATTTGTCTAGCATGCTCAAGATGTTCTTCCTTGGTCTTATTTAATGTCAATATATCATCAAAATAAATAATCACCAACTTACCCAAAAATCTCTTGAGCACTTCATTCATCAACCTCATGAAAGTACTAGGTGCATTAGTCAAACCAAAGGGTATTATAATCCATTCATACAAACTATACTTTGTCTTGAAAGTAGTCTTCCATTCATCACCTTCTCTAATTTTGATCTAATGATACCTAGTCTTCAAATAAATCTTGGTAAAATATTTTACTTCACTTAAACAATCCATTATGTCATCCATCCTTGGCATAGGAAACCTATATTTCACTATGATCTTGTTAATAACCATGGAATTAGTACACATTCTCTACTCTCCATTCTTCTTAGCTACTAGTACAATAGGTACAACATATGGACTCAAACTTTCTCTCATCAAGCCTTTCTACAACAACTCATGCACTTATCTATTAAGTTCTTTATTGATTGTAGGTGTCAATATATATGGTGCTTTATTTCATAAACTAGCTCTAGGGATTAGGTCCATACAATGACTTATACTCCTTACTAGTGGTAAACCATCAGGTATATCTTCTACAACAATATCTTTATACTCATTCAAAAAATTGATAATTTCTTCTGGTAGTTAGTCAATACTACCAGCTTCTATTCTCACTTGATTTTCACTAATTATCACTTGATTACCACTAGGGTCTTCTACTCAGTTTCCACTATCACTTAGTTATGACTAGCATAACTCTAACAAATTATTTTTCAAATTGCTTTCCATTAACCATGAAAATTCTTACAATAGTTCAATTAACCTCATCTAGACTTTCAATCAAAGAAAACAATATTTTCTTTCTACCATTCACCCAAAGAGTATATTGATTCAATCTTCCATCATGTATAACATATCTATCATATTGCCAAGGTCTACCCAACATAATATGACAATAGTCCATATGCACAATATCACATACAACTTCATCAAAATAATGTCCAATCTTGAACTTCACAATACATTGTTCACTTACCAATATCTTATGCTCATCTTTAATCAATGAAACATGATAGGGTTTAGGATGCTTCAGCCTTTGCAACTATAACTTTGTAACCAACTCTTCTAATGCCAAACTTGTAGAACTTCCACTATCAATAATCACCTTGCAACATTTTCTAGCCATCTTACATTTGATCTTGAAAAGACTTCTCCTTAGAATAGGTTTCTTATCACTTCCCTTATTACATAAAGTTCTTCTCACCATCAAATTTTCTCCAGCCTTAGGTTTACTCAGTAAACTCACAAAGTCTCCTTGAACCATAGCTTTTTTGTTACCTTGTTCATTCATAGAGGGTCTATGCCCTTATTTGCCACATCTGAAGTGATTACCATGAAACCCACCTCTCAAATAAGAATTACCTCTTCCTTGGTAAGAACTAGTATGTGCTTGGTAAGAATTATCACCTTTTCACTCAATCTTTCCTTTTTCATCATTCTTCCATTCATATTTTCCCTTATCTTGCATAGTATTGTCAGATCTACTACCTTATCTATAAGATCAACCTTTGCCTCTCTGGAATCTTCCACCTCTACCTCTTTGTCTTTGTTCATGCTTCTTTGTCAAGATCTCCTTATCTTTCAAGGCATATTTGATATGCTTCCTCCACACTTTCCAATTTCATAAAACCTATTTCATCTTTAATTCTAGATATCAATCCATTTAGGTACCCTATAAATTTCTCAACATCATCATCCAAATATCCAGATTTGATGTCCAATCTATAGAATTCCTCATCATACTCCTTTATAGTCATGTCCATTTGTGTCAAATTTTGCATTTTTCTCAACAAGATAACTTGGTAATTAGTAGGAATGAACTTTGTCTTTATCTTGTTCAACATTTTCAACCAAGTCCTGATCTTCTCCTTTCCTCTCCTTTGTCTATCAATTTGCAAATGCTCCCACCATAGTGAGGCATGACCTTTTAGCCTTGTAATTGCAATTTTTACCTTCCTATTATTAGGATTATTTTCAAACTCAAAGAACTTATCCATATCAGAGATCCAATCCAAGACAACATTGGTAAGCAATTTTCCATGATAAGGAACAACTTCTACAATAGGCTTTGAATGCACCGTAGACAATACTCTCAACAATATTTCCTCATCTTGATCTTCTTCAAGTTTTGAATTAGGGTTTGTTGCTTTAGCTTCATCATCAAGATGTGTTCCTATCCTCTAAGATATCTGCACAATATCTACTTTGGCTACAATTTGTCTCATTGCATCCAATATGACATTGTTAGTATTTCCTCTACCACAAACCATCTTTATAATCAAGTTCCACCAAGATTGTAACCCTTTGCAAGTTATAGGTCAAATCCTTAGATATGCTACTCTACAACCAAATTCACATAGGGTTCTATATGATCCAATGATCACAAGGATAAACCTCTAGCTCTAATACCACCTGGTGCAAGAAGGGATGAACAACGAGGTCTAGAGGAAAACCCAACTATCCAACCACCTTGCTGAGTAAATACAATGAAATAAAAATACAGAAAATGAAACCAAGGAGATAGATAAAAAATAATTTTATTGATTCATCAAATGTTTAGCATACATGCCCAACTATAAGGCCTTTTGCATTATGACTAGATACAAAATATAGCCCTAAATTCTATATTCAGCTTCAAATTTGCAACATCTTCTTTGACTCCCAGTCCTCTAAGTTCTTCTCCTAATACTAAACCAAATACCTATACTTATACTTTCCAAAATGACATACAAAATTTTCTAGAACATTACATCAAAGAAAGGTTGACCTCAAAATGGTCAACACTCATCCCTTGACAAGATCCTATCATTAAATTCATGATCTCAATTAAATACAAGAGTAAGCTCCAACTAGGAACCAAACACACAGATAACTCAGTCAAAGAAGGACCTGAGCATCAGTAACACATTTTCACTCAATGAACGAAGAAAAACTTAGTCAAAACAAGAACAACTCAGTTCACAATAATGGAACTTAGTCACCAAAGGAACATATCGACTCATACTAATGGAACTTGGTCACCAAAGGAATAGATTATTTCATATTGAAGAGCTTGATAAGGTCTAAAAGAACTTGGTCTAAATTGTTAGAACAAACAAAAGTGTAGAATTAAGGTAACCCAAGATGCTCCTGCATCAAAAGTACACTATGTGCTCCATCTAGGCACCCACAAAAAAATCAAAGTATTGAACATCTTAAATATGAATGAAGCCACTTTATTTTATGCCACTTCCACAAGACATACGTAGAAGCCATCCAAAGAGAAAGCCACCCAACCAATCACATTGGAAGTGTCATGCCCAAGAATTCTACAAAATAAAAATGCAACTAATTTTTTTCCTTTTTGTTTTTTTTAATAAACTAAAGGAAAAACTATGTTTGGGGTGTAATGGTTGTGAGCTCCTAACCTTTCTTGCACCCTATATGAGTTTTTCTGATTATATAAGTGGTATTCAATTGTGTTATTTCAAAAGTAAGGGTTCCAAAGTTTTGACAAGAAGATGCCATAATAATTTATCATTTTAATTTCTATTAATATTAGGTCTCTCTCTCTCTCTATATAAAATTTTTAAAATTTTATTTTAATTTATTTGTTTATTTATTTATTATCATCATGATTATTATTATTTTTATTTTTATTTACTAATATTCAACACTTATTATATTTATTATTTGAAACACCCATACTTCTACTCAATATACACTTTCCTTTTTGTTGCTAACATTATTGACATTAAATATTGCTAATATTAATAATAACCAACAATTATTTATCTTAACAAATTAAAGGTTAAATGTCCACCCTTAACAAATAATTTTCTATGTAATATAGAATAAGTATGTCTATTACTTCCCCACCCCTCAAATATCCAAGATCAATTTATACCATAATCAATTTATCCTTAAAATAATTTACATATTAGATTTAACACCAAAATTATTACTTTATCAAATTTCCTCATACTTCTAACTTGCTTTCCTAATATTCAATCTAATCTACATAAGATAACACCTAAGAAACATAAACCATTTTATATTTAAAAGATAAACAAGAGTACACTCTAATCCTCTATGTCCTAATAACACATTTACTACACATTTTATATCACAACTAATTTAACTACATTATCCTATCCATAATTAATCCTATATCAACCTTAAATCTAAACCCCCACCAAAAGCTATATTAATTCGTATATTCATAACTAGGCGTGGGTGGAAAGGATCTTCAACAGATGTTTTTCATATTCCTAGCTCATGCTAAGCACCTAGGAGAAAGTAGGTAGTGACAAGACTTAAAAATTATTTAAGCCTTCTTACATGTACTCCACCTTGCTTGGTTTACGTGTGCAAAAGGGAGTTGGGATAAAGTTGACAAGCATGATTACCCCTTTTCATGTTGTCAAATCACGTACTTGCTAAGGGCTATGCATTTGTTTCTTTTTTTAAATAAACCTAAACTTGCAACATGGATGAAGTTTCTGGTGGCTTAGACCCTTTCCAAGTGTATTTGCATGGGTGAAAAGGGGCATTGAATGCCATGTCTCATCATCAAGGTGCCCAAAAAGGGCTAGGAGATGTCTGAAACTTGTCATATTTTTGTCATGGAATTGCAAGAATGCTTAAAAGCTTCCAAAGCATTTATCACCAAGATGGGGACATGATTGCTCTTTTAACTTTGTCAAAATTATTAATTTCTTGGTGGTAAGTACTTGGGCATTGGCTAAATAGCCACGATATTGCACCCGCCTCTCCATTGTCCTCTCAACGTCATTTCGTCTGCTACCCGTCACTTCGTCCAATGTGACCCAGCGAAGCCAGACGCCCCAGAACCACCGAACAGACACGTTCAACAAGGACAAATGCATTAAAAAATTAACATGGACATAGGATCAGCTACAAAGGGGATTTAGATGCCATCAATGATCCACCAACTTTGCCAACTTCCTGAACAGAAAGAAGCGGGAAGAATGCTCGGTTTTATGATTTTTTCTTGTTCTTTCTACTCATTTTCTGATTGTTGGGCGGCATTTTTCATCGGCAGCCAAGGATCGCGTTTTCATCGGGAGCCAAGGACCGTGTTTTCATCTGCACTCAGGATTCAAGATTCATGTGAGCTCTGATTATTTTTCTTTACGATTCTCTTCTATGTTTACGCAATGTAAAATGATTGCGCAATAAAGTTATATGCTTTTTCTGTCACACAAGAGATCTTTGGGGAACAACAGAGAATCAGAGCTTAATTTCATCACCCTTATTCAGGTATTCTTTCCATCTTAAACAAATACCATCAAATGAAAAGCAGTTTACGTTTTAATTGTTTTGGCAGGAAATTGATCGCACATTTTGTGAATCCGATCATAATTTGGGGTGAGGTTCATTTGTTCAATAATTTGAAATTAATACATTTTTTAGCTAGGTATTTTCCTTTTTCCCTGTTTGATCCAGTTCATGGTACACTTTATATTTTATTGTCACTCTAGCTGATCATTTTGCTCTATTTCTTAGATTTGTTCAATTTTCGTTTATGTGTGTAACATAGAAGTTTCTTTGGGTTGCCTATTTGAAAATTTGATTTATACACCGATCCTATGTTCTCCATACTATAGATGATGTGTAGTTTCATTTCCTCTTTTTCGGTGCCAGAGGGAGGTATATAGTAACATTGAATCTGCACTCAGGATTCAAGATTCACATTCTTAGGGTTTTTGCCTTTTTTTACTTCATTTTAGGGTAATGTACTTAATGAATTTATAAAAGGGTAGTGGAAAATTTTAAGATATTTAATACTATGTTAGTATATATAATATTTAAAATATTTTAAAAATTTTATAATAAAAATATTAAACTTAAATGAATCTTAGTATGTATTTTTTAATTAAAAATGATTATTAAAATTGATTTTACAATTCAAATATTTGATTACTTCTATAGTAACATATATTTTTTCATTAGTTAACAACTTAAAATCGGATTGATGTGTAATTTGTTTAATGATTTCTAAATAAAAAGAATATGTATAACAATAAGTCAAATTTATAATTTATAATTATAAAATTATCTCTAAAAAAAATATAATATAAAAAATATAAATCAAATACACAAAATAATCAAATTATACTATATATATATATATATATATATATATATATATATATATATATATATATATATATATATATATATATATATATATATATATATATATATATATATATAACAATCATTATTTTAAATAAAAAGAATAAATGTAAGATTCAACCAAAATAACTTATAAAAAGTTAGATAAATAAATAAACTTTATATAAAGATATATAAAAATAAAAATATTTAAATATTTGTTAATTTATGTGCAATTATTTATTTATTTAGTCATTGGGTTATAAGCTCTTTAAATGTTAAATTATTATTGTTAAGATTAAAATCTTATTATTATGTAGATAAATAAAAATACATAAACATCACATTTTTAAAACCTAAACATCACATAGCATTACTCTATTCACATAATCATAGGATAGAAAGGGCTCCATACCTAACCAATCTTTGTCCCTATTCACACATCCACAATGCAAATAGCCTTAAGATTAGCATTATATAGATAGATCCTATATTTTTAGAGATATCAATCTCCCTTATGTCAGAATATGTCATTATGTCTATATGAATTTTTTTCTCACATAATTTATAAAATAGATAGAGGAATAGTGTGAAATCATTTCTATTTGCACATTAAAATAAATTTAGATTTACATAAATATTATAAATTTAATTTAATATAACATGTTTCCTTCTTATATATTAACAATTCTAACACAACAATTATATATAATACTCATCCAAACTAAATATAAAATAAAAATTCTAAATTTTAAATTCTTTACTAAATAAAAACTATCAAATAACAAATTTATATTTACATAAAATCAACTATATATATATAACATATTGTAACCCTTATTCTTTATATATTGAAATCTATCATAAATTATATTTTCATTATACTAAAAAGTTATATTGAAATCCATTTTAGATTTAATGTATTTTTATATTATATTGTTATTTATTTTTTTGAGATAATTTTGTAAATATAAATTATAAATTTGACTTATTGTTATACATATTCTTTTTATTTGGAAATCATTAAACAAATTACATATCAATCAAATTTTAAGTTGTTAAAAAAAAAAATATGTTAGTATAAAAGTAACCAAATATTTGGATTGTAAAATAAAATTTATCAATATTTTTTATTAAAAAATATATATTAAGACTCATTTAAGTTTAATATTTTTATATAAGATTAAATTCTTTCATTTTAAAATATATTTCATTTAATTAAATTATTTTAAATTTAAAAAGTAGTTTATATATATATATATATAATTTCAAATATCTTCAAATTTAATTTACAATTTTTTATAATTATAAATTATACTATACTAATATCAATATTTTATCATTGTAAATTGGACTTTTGTATGTTTTTTAAAGGTTATCACTATTTGAAAATACAGCAAAAATGAATCCCCCACTAACATTATTAGCCCCTATAGAAGTCAAATTGGTGGTCATAATGAGATCAATGTAAATTAAAATATATATATATAATTTCTTTCCATATGGGACTGTCAACAATACTTGGGTCTTGTTTCAAATAGACAACTAACGGATGGAGGTAATGGCACTAGCTAATGGTTGGTACAAATATTCAGCTATTTAGCCAGTGCCCACAACTTGGCCTATAAGATTATATAAACACTTAGACCATATCAAGCCACAAGCTAGAAAAGAAAAATAACTCAAGTTAAAACCATTGATGAGGAAGTCACTAAGAAAAATAAGATAAGTTTTGAGGTCACTCAGTAAAAGGATCATAAAATAGAGATTGAGCTCATTGGTGAAGAGAACTCCAAACTCCACTGAGAACTCCAAAGAAAGCATCAAGCATGTCATGAAGAACCAAGATCACTCCACCAAAGTAGCTACCAATAATGTTAGTGAACAAAAATTGAACACAATGTCAAGCACAACAAACAAACTACTAAGAACCCAAGATGCTCCTATGTATTAGATTCTTGAGGTAAACAGAAAAGTGTGTCCCACTTTTTAATCCAAAAATAAATAGTTACACTGATCTTCATCATTGCAAAAGGCTTCAAATCCATCAAAGACAATAGAATAGATTTGTAAATCCAACATCTTTTTTTCATTCTCTGAAACACTAGAATCTTCCATATCACAACTAACCAATCAACATATTCACTCATAGGAATAAACTGAATTATATAGTAATCTACCAATAATTTATGCAACTTATCATCACAATATTTATATATGAGAACCATATTAGTAGTATCATGTAAATCTAAATAAGAAGAATCATGTAGATCATCAATTATATCAACAACAATTGAATCTAACTCCACATCAGTAGAAACATACATTATTTGACGATATATATATGTGTGTGTGTGTGTGTGTGTGTGTGTGTGTGTGTGTGTGTGTGTGTGTGTGTGTGTGTGTGTGTGTGTGTGTGTATTTGACTATGTGCCCCTGTTTCATAATTTATTTCAAGCTTGAATCGATATTTACATCACCATTTCCTTTCATGAAATTAAGTTATTTGAATTATTTAATTAATCATTATTATTTTACATCAATTTCCTTGATTAAATTGAAGTTAATGTATTTAATTAATTTTAAATAAATGGTTGGATCATCTTGATTTTTGTATTATTTAATTAAAAGAATTTTCTCCCTTTTGATTAAATAAAACCCCTCCTCAATTAATGTCACATGCAACAATTATTATTTTGAAATAAATAATTGAATAAATGTCACACACTTTATTTTATAAGAAAAGAGATTATTTTACATTTAAATTAAAAAAAACACCCCTCATCTTATAATTTTTATGGAGTTTTACACTCCACATCTCTTAATTAAATGTTAATTGCACATTCTCTTATGTGGGTCACACCTTTTCATTTAATTTTCATTCTCCTCTAATCTAGGAATATCTCTTGGCTTTGGTATATATATTGCATATCTTGTGTTTTCTTGTTTTGCTTGTTGCTTTGTTCGTTGCGAGCGAGCGTTCAAGCATAAACGAAAGGTAAAATAGAGAAAAATGCATTGCAAGGATTACTAGGTATTTTGTTGGATCTCTATAACACTTGGATTTGGAACTAAAATGAACATTTTATTTGTTTGGCTTGAGTTCTTTTACATGCTTTCATAGATTCACACTTCATTTGGTGCTCTAAAATTGGATCTAGATTTTCTTTCACGCATATATGTTTCACATAGTAATTAGGCCCTATGAACACTATTTGGGAGATCTTGAGAGACTGAGCTTCATTCGCTTGCTTTACATGCGAAGCTCCTCTTGACGATGGATCCCCTTGTAGGTAGGGAAGGATATTTGTCATTGTCTCATTATTCTGCTTGGGTTTGTCCTCAACATCCACTAGTACTTTCTCTTTTGAGACTGGTGGTTCTTGTTGTTGGATTTTCTAAGAAGTTGGTGAGATGATTTCAAATTAGTGTGTCAAAGAATCTTGTTTTCTATGTTTAGGTAAGGTGAAGAGGCTAGAGGAGTATGCTATGTTCCCTTTTGGAAACATCAAAAACTTGGAACCCTTAAATCCAAACCAAGTCCTCATGTGGTACAATTTTGTGAGTCTTCTTTGATTAGAGAGGGTTAAACCGTAGTGGACATTCCCTTTATTGGGTCAACCACATGGGTGGTACCTCAAGCGGTAATAGCCATTTTTGACGTGGTAGTAGCAACCGCTATATAAATGTCCTTGTGGGAGAGATCCCCATGGGTGCAGTCTTTTGTTGGGTTGTCGGATCTCCTCAGTATCTCCAATTGATTAAATTCTTGGAATATGTCAAAACCCTAGTATGCCAAGATTGGATTTCGCCCACTCTAGATTGCAAAAGCTACAGAGTTGACCATTACTAAGAACCTTAGTGCTGCCAAATTTTCTTTTCTAGGATTATGTGCATGATTGAAAAGTATTTTGAGAATATACACAATAGTGGTTCTAGGGATTATATTCATACTATGACACTATTTTTGTTTATGTGCAAGGTTGCTTTGTCCAATGCTCATTGCTTGTAGGCATTTGCTTGAAATCCCTGATTGTTGTTCTATGTGCCTGATTAATATTTATAAATGAAGGAAATAATTTTGCAAGTGGAGAAAGTTTTCTTTGGGATTGTTTGATTTCATCCTTTGATTGTGGGTAGTTAGATGGCTTTTTATCTCGGGTTCCCTAGTGGGGCATTACACTTTTGATGCAAGATTTTTAACTTCTTAAAAAAGTCCAATTCAAAATCTTGTAGTATGAACTTGAATTTAAGTCTTGAAATCATAACTCTCTATTTAGTGATAAATTATGTTCTCCATTATCTTCTCTATCTTTCTATAATCCCTTCCACTACAAGGAAACATGACCTTTTAACTTAGTTTGTGCTAACTTAAACCTTTATGGATCCTTAAAGACTTTAAGCTCAACATAGACTTCTAGCTCATTTATCTAATCTATCAAAATCCTTAGGATGTAATGAACTAGAAAAGTTAGAAACATCAAATCTATGACTCTAACCATCTATGCCTTAGAATTCAATACTATTTTTTATTCTACAAGAATCCTACCATCTCTTTATTCTTCATCATCAATAACCTCTTTAAATCTATCTCCAATTTCATTATTTGTCCCAACCGAGCATTTTGGATTTTATCTCTCAACTTGTATTTAATTACTCCATCATGTGCTATAATCTTCTAGGGTCATCCTCCTATGTAATGTGTTCATAAAGATTCCAATATTAATTCCCTTAAGTTTGGTAGTATGATTACAACTATCAATTTCTCTAGTCTAATCCAATAATATACCAACACAAATAATCTTCCTCAAGTAAAAAGGATTGTTTAATACCTAAAAAATTATCATTTTTGCCAATCAACCAATACTCCAATAATTATAGGTCAGATCCAATCTTCTGCCACCCATAACCAAGTTCATAAGTGTGATATTAAATTCTTGAAAGAAACCAAACCTCCTCTTTCCATCTTGTACTAACCTCTTGTTGATGTAGATCAAATCCTAAACTCATGCTAGGAGGACACACAATAGGGTTGGCCATACATATAAATACATCTAGAGAAATGTGTCATTAAGAATCACATGTGAATCTTTATTGTAAATCACAACTTGCCACCCTAACCATTAGAACAAGGTAAGTTAGAATAGGATTAGACCAAACATTAGATAATTTTATCAAGGAACATTAAAGCAAGTTGCAAAGATAGACATAGTGTCTCTATGATGCCTAGATCACACCATAAGGATTGCATTAGATAGCAAGCCAGCTTGATCGATCACCTACCAAGACAAAAAGAAAAGTATCAAAATGAAAATGAACTAAAAACATAAAGGAGAATATTTTTGGATGATGCAAGATTTCCAATGAGTCAAGGATGCTCTTTCTTCAAACATCCTAAGTAGTTAAAAAAATTCCATAATTGAAACATTTGAACATTTAACCAAGTCCAAGACATGAATTCCATGCTTCTTCTTCACCCACTTCTCTTCTTAATCCGAACCACTAAACTGGTTATTGTTTTGTCTCTGCTATTGGTTCTATTATTTCAATTTTGTTACTTCATTCCACAATAATCCTTACCATTAACCATCAATAGATGCCTAAATTTTTTAACTCTACCATTGAAATACATATTTAAACAAAAAAATGCTGAAGGATTGAATAATTTAGTTTTTTTTAGTATACTATACAAAGGTGTTAGTTTTAAAAATTCAAAATTAAATGAACATATACATTTATTGAGTCCATAATAGCAGTCACTCCTACTTAAGTAATTATTATAGGTTTTTCTTTGTGTGTTTGTCATGTTAGATTACAACCTCCCTACTTGTAGACAAATGGTGACCTTTTCCTTTTCAGCCATAGGTTTTTAATCATGTCTCTATCACGTGTTCATTTAGACTACTATTTACATCTTTATCATATATCCCTATCATACAGTATACACAACCTTTACCCTAGATGTGTATCATAAATCACCCATGTGTCATATGTTATAAATGTGTACCATCATAACATCTTCATAAATCTTCATAAACACCTATTGTAAATTAATTCTTTACTAACTCAACTCAAGGTAGGTTTTATATTCTAGGTTTGATCATCATCCTAACATCTTTATGAACATCTATTTTAAATTAAATCTTCATTAACTCAACTCAAGGTAGGTTTCATATCTAGGTTTGATCATCATCCTAACATCTTCATGAACATCTATTTTAAATTAAAGCTTCATTAACTCAACTCAAGGTAGGTTTTATATTCTAGGTTTGATCATCATCCTAACATCTTCATGAACATCTATTTTAAATTAAATCTTCATTAACTCAACTCAAGGTAGGTTTTATATTCTAGGTTTGATCATCATCCTAACATCTTCATGAACATCTATTTTAAATTAAATCTTCATTAACTCAACTCAATGTAGGTTCTATCACTATACATTTTGTTGTCGTCCTTTGGTTTTGACATTTTTTCATAAGCATTGATTTCTTCAGAAAACCTTTATAGTATTTTTCATTGTATTTTATAGATCATATTAGCTTCATAAATTTACAAATTACATAAAGAATATGACATTTAGTTAGTTTTTTGAAGTATCTTTAATAGATGTATTAACTTCACCTAGTGGGTCCATGCCTAGAATATTTTGTAGGATATTAATATATAGATATAATGACATCACTATAAAAAAATATACATGTTTAAACAATATACCTAGGGTCTCTAGCAAATTTGATATTATTCAGGATGGGCTGAAAGAATAAATGGGAATCACTTATCAAGCTAGATGTGCAAGACATCCCAAATGAAGAAAATCATTTTTCAAGTTATGAACTTGAATGGACACCTATTGGAGTTGGTAATAACCAACAAATAGACTTGTGCGCCGCTATCCCCCTTCATAGACTCCCTCACTTTGTGAAAGGTGAAGGTTTATTAGATGGTACAGAAACAACTTTTATACAAAAAAGACACAATGAACATATTTTGATAGAGCCTTCTAACCACGCCACAAAGATATATTCAAGGTTTGTCTCTAGATTTAACAAATTAGTTATGTCACCCTTTTTTAATAATGTGAATTAATAATTTTTTGTTGTACATGTATAAATAGTTATCATTGTGCTTTTGGGCCTCAAGATGATAGAAATCCAGATGAAAATAAGAATGTAGAAAACAAAAAGAAGTGAAGGTTTGTTCAAAAAAGGGGTTGTCAAGCCCACTTTCATGTTAAAGTCATGTATGGTAGACAAGATGTTGCTATTATTATATATAATGAGTATATCCATCAAGATGCTAGTGGTGAATTTTGTCATGGAAAGGATGACCCTTCTGGTGATCCAAGGAGTAGGTTTGCACCAAGGTTATCAAGTGAGTGCAAATCATATATAGAATCCCTATTACTTATGGGTGTGGGGATTGACATAATATGTGAACAACACTACTTAGATTTTGGTCTCAAGAAGTTGATGAATAAGAGAGACACTTGCTTGTTGAGAAAAGATGTGTTGAATGCATGGAAAAGAGTATGTTACCTACGTTCGCAAAAAAATGAAGATGATGCAAAAAGTGTATGTTTGTGGCATGTGGAGGAGAAGGATAAATTTTTCTATTATAAAACACCAAATAATGTGGAAAACATTCCATTTATCATAGGCATTCAGACACCATGGATGAGGGAAATGATGGTGAAACATTCACATGAATCTATCATTGCAATGGATTCCACATTTTCAACAAATAAATACAATGGGCAATATCCTCAAGAAATAAAATTGAGGATATAAATGAATGGCTAAGAGAGGTTTACAAAAGAGGGAAAGGAAAAAAAGAAGATTAGCATGTGAATGCATTCATGACAGATGATGCTAGCGTTGAGATTGAAGTAATTAGGTTTTATCAACCTTACTTTAGATTTGTAAGAGTGTAATTATTTGCTATTACATTTGTAAAAATATAGATTTTCTAACAAGAATGATTTTTTCATTTTAAAATTCAGTTTTTCTATAATGTCATTATTATTACTAACTTGTATATTGTAACTTTTAGATCAACCTTTGATTGCCGAGTATTTTTAGGCATTTGGCATGTGCGTAGAGCATGGTTAAAGAATGTGTATAGGTAAGTAAAATTTCAATTCAAGCATACAAAAAATTATATGCTTAAACATCATATCCTGATATGATTTTTATAATCTAGGTTTGCGAGTAATAGAGATGTTGGAGCAAAAATGTTTGAAAGATTGGGTGAAATCATGTATGCAATGAGTGACAATGTAGACATGATTAGTCATTTGATTAAAGAATTCATAGAGGAGTTTAAAGAAGAGAATAAATTTATTGAGTACTTTCAGAAAACTTGGTGTCAAAATGAGAGATGCATTGGTAAGTCAATCAAAATGTAATTATTTAATATGCATTTATATCTTTTAATTTGTATGTAGTGTAAGCTTAGACATCATGTGTTTTTGTGTAGAGATGTGGGCAAAAAAATTTTGAAGTTTCTATCATGCAAACCAAGAAACTAATGCAGCTATAGAGTCATACCATTTTCATATTAAGAGTCACTATTTAAGCGATCTTTCTAAGAAAGGTACAAGGAGAATGGATTGGCTTATTCATACGCTTCTCCATAGAGTAGAGCCATACTATAAAATAAAAGATATCTACAGTTCTTTGGATTCTTGACTAACTTCAAAAAGGAAAGATATTATCTAACTGCTTTAGAGAGGTCAAAAGCAATAGCTGATATAGATTGCTATCCTCATGATCTTCTTCCTAATACATATAAGGTAAGAAGTCAAAACAATCCAACAAAATGGTACTTCATTAGGAAATTTGGATCATATTTACATGTATGTGATTGTCAGTGGGAAAAAAGAGGAAATATGTGCAAACATGTGCTGAAATTTTTAGATTGTCTAAAGAGAAGCAAAATAAACCAGCAAGATCAAGTTCGTGGTAAGTTTCATTTGTGATTTAAGCTTAATAGTTATTTCTAATTATTATTATGTAATTTTCAAAACTAACTAAATTAATCATATCAAATTACAGATTATGTTACTACATTGGCTAAAGAAAATGATGGAGTTAGAGGGAGCTCTTGTCATGAAATTGGTACCATTGGTAATGTTAATATTCTTATAATTAAATATTGAATAATTTTAGATTTCTAAAAATTGACTTAGTCATTTTTATTTCTATTATCGATTCTTGAAAATCATCTAATACTTCCAACAATGACTTTCTAGATTCAGTTGACTAAACTATTTTTATTAAATTATAGATGATGTTACTATGGTGGTTGATGATAGTGATGAAGTTAGATGGAGTTCTTGTCATGAAAAGGGTGTCATTGGTAATGTAATTAATTTATCCTTATAGTAAAGTATTAAACAATTTCATGTTTCTAAAACTAACTAACTATTATCCAATTATAGATGGTTCTATGCATCCAGAAGATCAAGATGTGCTTGGAGTTGTCATTGCCGAAGCTCAAAGTACTAGTAATCTTCAAAACCATCATTTTATAATGAAACATTACCAATTCTAAATTTATTTTTTTAACTTATTCATTGTTATTTCTATAACAGATGGTTGGAAATCCTCTAATACTTCTAATGACGACTTTCTAGATTTAGTTGACTACATAACTTCATTGCTTCAAACTTTATCGACTAGAGAAGATGAGAAAATCATGTTTAGCCAATGTGTTGGGAGATTTAAAAAAGATATGCATGCAACTTTTTATTCATCTTCCAAACTGAAATCAATCCCTGGCTCAGAGAAATTATCTATGAGATGATTAACACCATGGTTTAGTCCAAGTAAAATGCGTAAACGCCATTTTACTCATGAAAAGCTTAGTGCCAAAACTCAAAACTCAAATGAAAGAGCTAAGGAACATGAAAGTTTTAAATTCCCCTCTGTAGGATCTAGAAAGAAAAAGAAAAAGGAGGTCATCAATCGATTAGGCCTAACAATACAATAGGAAAGAGATGTTATCAAGCAGAAAGGTAAGTATATTTATTCAAAAATATTTTAGTAATTTATATAAGAATGTGTGTGTGTGTGTGTGTGTGTGTGTGTGTGTGTGTGAGAGAGAGAGAGAGAGAGAGAGAGAGAGAGAGAGAGAGTGATAAACATATGTCATTTTGTAGGCCTGAATGATCAAGAAAGTAGTTGACAACATCGATTACCTTTCTCTATTGATTTGAACCAAATGGTTATAGGTGAAATACAAGTTGTTTATGGTAATGCTTTTTAGTAATTATTATATTTCCTTGAAGCAAACTAAGATTATTTTATTATATTACAGATGATGTTGCTCCATTGGTTGATGAAGATGAAGTTAGAGTGGGTTTTTGTCATGAAAATGCAATCCAAACTAGAAATGGTAATGAAATTACAAAATAACAATAAATAAATTTTGATTCTTTTGTTTGTATATTTATTTTATATTATTTAATGTATTAAGCATGCAATGTTGTTGCAATGATAGATGGTGGACAAGAAACTCAAGAAGATATCTCACCCAAGACAACAAAAATGGACACAATGCAAGTTACAAAAGGTAATAAAATAATGAAATTCATTTTCATAGATTTTGTTTCCTTTAATGCACACGTTAAGTTTTAGTCTTTGAATGTGGATGTTATTGCTGTTTTAAATGATAACAACCCCCAAGAACATGTGTTACCTTTTTCTCTTGATCTCAACCAAACAATAACAATGAGAGACACAATGATAAGTGGAGATGGTAAGGAAATTTTGTATTTAAATATAATCAATTCCATGACTTTGATTTAGAAATTAATTTTATAACTAACACAATTTATCTACAGGTGGTGTTGATGATATTTATATGGAGGATCATGACCAACATATATTTGGATAATCACATGTTGATGATATTTATATAGAAGATCACAATCAACACATTTTTGGACAATATTATAATATATTATATTTTAGATATTGATTATTGAGTACTAAACTATCTTTGCTAGAAGATGTAGAATTCATTTGTTATGGAAATTTTTTTCATCATGTTGTAACTCTTTATTTTTAAAAAGAAATTATGAGTTTAATTGTTCTTTCTTTTCTTGTTTTTTCATGAGTGAATTCTACTTGACATAAATCAAGTGATCAACTATTGAATTTTCTACCATGAAAATCTTACTTGTATCATATAAATAGCATTTGAACCTAAAAAAGTTGCAATATTAGTGTCGATAGTAATATATAGCTTAACTAAAAATAATCATAGCTTCTAATTAGATGAAATTTTTTTTGCATTTTAAAATTTAATAATTTAGAATTAAAAAATCCATTTCTTTAAATTGATATGAAATGCATATAGAAAAAAGTTTGAAGTAATACAATTGTCCTTATAATTGAAGGGTGTAGACACCTACTTGCACAATTAAAAGGCTAGACTATTTATTTTCTTTGTTTTTCACTAAGTCTAGAGTTAATTTTATTTTTACAACTATAATCAATAAATAGACATTAATATAAAAGGTTGGGATAGATAATATTCAATTTTTAAGTTTAAATATTAAATGTACTTTTATATAATCTTTAATTCTCATCAAAACAAAAACTTTGTGACATAATAGACATCCATGAAAACATTTGTAACTTATTACAATAATTTAAAATTAGATAAGAACTCTGCATTAAATCATTAATTTTAAGAATTAATTTATTATTATATTTACTCCATTTAATTTTAAAATTAGTAAAAAAAAAAATTTAATATGATGGCAAAGGTTGTTCATTAGACCTTTACACCTACCAATTACATTTGTGTTTTACAATCTCATAAGATCATTTTGCATTTTTGCATTCATCATTCATATGCAAGGAGAATGCTAGTAGAATTTTGTTTTAGAACCCACTTGGCATATCACATTTTCTATGCAATTTATTAGAATTATGGTTGAGCCTATAGTGAGAATTATGGTTGAAAATAACTTTTTCGCCTTTCTCTTTGTCTAGGATTTCTTATTGAAGTGATCTCATAGGGGATTTTTTTTCTTGAAATTTGATCAACTATTTTCTTTTCTCTATAAGACAAAGGTAGTTGGACCTTGGCCTTCTTATGTTTGATGAAATCAATCATGCATTTTGGGATTGGATAGCCACAGCTTTTGGTGATAATACAATTTTTTTGGTCCAATTGGTAGGATTTTATTGATTTAGGAAAATGACTATGCTATGTATTTGTTGGTTTAACTTAACAAAAAAAAATGGAACTTTTGGATAAGTGAACAAACAATCTCATAATGGACAAAGAAACCTTGTCAGAATAACACAATTTTGGATATGATCTCTCTTGGCCAAACACTCATGACTATTTTGAATGCTTGTTCAAAAGATGTTTTCACTTAGCCAATAAAAACAATTATAGGTCACCCACACTTTAGCTTAAGGCCAATTTTTTTTCAATATATTGTTCATAGACTCATAGGGAGGAACCTAGAATCTTAATGTATTTAACCCTGAAGCATTGTGTCCCTCTCAATCTAAGATGTAAGTCAATGTGGAGATGAAAAACAAAAAATGCACTTAATAAGGCATTTAAGGTAGGGATAAATAGGGGATCCCTTGCAAGGGCATGCCCAACTTTTGGTGATGAAAACTAAAAGCATTATATCTCCAAGCCAAGGATACACATATAATGAGTAGTGTCAGAGGATGAAGCAATCCTATTGAACTATAAATAACATACCATGGCTTATAGGGTGGTTACAACTTAGGCTTTTTAGTAAGTTGTCCAATATGTTTATGTGTGTGACTCGCATAAGAGCCTAGTTGACCGTGTTGGATACTTAGAGAAAATTCACCCTCTAGACAAACCTCTCTAAAAGAAATGAAGTAATTCAACCTTTCTTGTAAGTCAAGTTCCATGAAGGAAAGGGAGAGGATACAAATAAGGAGTGTTCCCTTGGGTCACTTAGATTAATGGATTTCTACATCAAAATAACTCAAAAAGGTGCATTGAAAAGGTCATTTTCCAATTGAACTTAATTAGACCAAGATTTGCTAGCTAGCCTAAGACAATACCATAAAATAATAAAATATTTTAAGGCACTCAAGAGTGATTCATATTCCCAAAAATCAAGAAAGCTTGTTAATTCAATTTTAGAGCCAAAGGGAAATGTAAGAGATGCTTTTGGGAAGATAGGGAATATGGCCATTTTGGACAGTATTAGAGGAATGAAAAGTGTAAGAGGTGTAAAATATGTGTAATTGCATTCAAGTAAAGGTTTTAAATGCACTAAGTTAGAAAGTGGGAAGATGTGACATGAGCATTGACTTGGGCTAGCTTAAGATATCTTAGCCCTCATGACCAAACGTCTAGAATTTGATTAAACTTGGATTATTATTTGATTAGTGTGCAAGAGAATTTTTATAAATAGTATGTAATGGGAGGAGAGAGAATGGGTTAATCAAGGTTAATTAACTAATTTATAGAGATTGGTGTGTGAATGTCTTGAATCTTGGCTCAAGGGTTAAGCTAGAGATTATGATGAGGTTACAATTAGTGGTCATGTGTTTTGATTGATTGAAAGAAAATTATTTGATCAAAAGGACAATTTGACATTAATTTGAATGAATATATGTTTTTAATTTGAATTTATATATATTTTTATTTAAATTTGTAGAGAAAGGGAGATTGAACTAATCATGTGACTATAAGTGAATTTGATAATTAATTAATTTAATGAATTAACCATTGCAATGACATAAATTAATTAAATATTAGATATTTAACTAATAATGTCTTATAAAAGAACTATATTAGATTACAATATCATGCAATCAAACTTAGGTGTACAAAAATTTATCTTCATATGTTGTTTTGGTTATAAGTTAATAATAAAATATTATAAGAAAAAAAAAAAAAATGGTCAACATATGTACTTATAATATAAAATTGATAGCTATGTTAAAAAACTATTTTTTTTTTAGTATACACAATTTTACAATTGTAAATTTAAGACGCTCATATTGATATTAGATTACTCTTTGAAGTATTTTATTAACTACTCAACTTTACACATAAACTAAACATAGTCTAACAATATATTCCACACTTATAGTTTATTTTAATTAATAATTATCTTAAGAAAAATTTTCTTATTTGCACCGAAGTAAAATAAATTTCAAAATATAAAACTAAAACTATGAACGTTTTAAAAGATCAAATTTTTATTGCTCTTTGACCTTTGGTAGACTTCTCCCTTAAAATCGTCTTGTTTGTCTAACCTAGCTGCATTAGTACTTCGCGTCTATCATTGCTGAACACAGTACTTTGTGTCTATTCCTGTTGAACGTGTCTGTTCGGTAGTTTTGGGGTGTCTGACTTCACTGGGTCACGTTAGACGAAGTGATGGGCAATGGATGGAACGACGTTGTGATGACAGTGGAGAGGCGAGTGTAATATTGTGGCTGTTTAGACAGTGCCAAGTACTTGAGGTGGTCAGCTAGGTAGGTAGAAGGCTTTTCCAAGTGCCTTTCTTGCTTGAAATGTTTTTATACTTGCATTAATTCCTAGCTTGAGTATGTGGAAATAATTAGGATAGACTATATATTTTCATTTATTGTATTAGGTGAGTTAGGAATTTGAACATTTTTATTATTATTATTATATGTCTATATGCTTTTCATAGGGTATGTCATGAATATAAACTAGGTCTGACATTTATTTGCTAAGGGAGATTTTTAAAATTGATTTCTTTTTATTATTATTATTACTTTCCAAATCAAGAACGTATATTTTATTTCAAGACTATTATTTTAATTGACTGTAATAGAATGTGTTTTTTTTTTGGTTTGCCTATACATTTTCCATAATGTAAAATATGCATCTACAGGCCTCTTCTAAACTTTTCAAGTTGTCTAGTTCCTTCCATGCATTCTTTTTGGTGGTTAAGATTGAATTGATGATGATCTATTATTGCATTATGCTTTAACATTTTCTCTTCTAGAAAACAATTTAACATGAAGCTGCTATCATCTTGCTAACAACATCTAATTGCAAAAAGAACTCAAGGAGTCTTGAAACTAAAATTTACATTGCATCAACTATTCCATATGCTTTAATGCCATCCAAGTCCATAAATTTAAGCTATCTACAATCCATTACTATCCAATGCATATCCTACAAATAATTCAATTTCAATGCTAAGCATCAAGCATCTAAATTATTCTCATTTAATAGAGGAGATAAAGATATCAAGGAGATAATTTTTTCAATTCATTCCTAATAGTATAACATGACACAAAATTATTTCCTTCAACTCTTTCCAATATTTAAGTATAGATAAGACCACCTCAACACAACAAAACATCTCCTACATGATCCTTTCAAGTTTACTTTCATCACAATATCAAATAGGAACAAAGGTGGTGGAATGAGCATAACTAGTTATACACAATAGAAAGACCATTTGAAACATACATAACTCAAATCTTTCTCTTTCCATGGACATATGAATAGGAGACAATCACTACACTTTTACAATACATTTTGCTTCACATAACATATGAGGTTTATCTCTTCCTTTTCTACACAATAATAATGAGTCTCCTCCTATACAAGGAACAAACTTCATAACATCAACCTCCCAAGCTCTTCAAATGAATACTTGCACAAGAGAAACAATATGGGAAACCATGGAGGCTCACCTTCCAACCTAGGCCTCAAGGAGGCCACCCACTGAGCTTGGGAAAACAAGGCATAGACAGTTGCATACTATACATTCACAAGCCATGCATATTCACCACAATATGACCAAATTTAACACAATACAACCACATCACATCCCATCCCAAGGCTTTGCACAAAGATTCAACAAATGAATCTAGTATAGGGTGAAGGTGAGCTCTCACCATGAGGAGGATTTACAAAGCTTTAATTCATAATAAACCCATCTTCTCAATATTAACATGCCCTTTTGGGGCATACATTATCTTCCCTTCCACACACCTCCTTATACCTCCCAAAATGCAAGTAAGCAACATGAGCACATTCCATTGAACATGTACAATCCTCTCCACACATGGGAGTGTTCCTCAACTACATGTGTGAGCCCAACTAACCCCTTCACCCAAGCATATGTTCCCTCCCAAGGGTGAGTGATGCTTCACACCCATTTCACAAAACACATACAACAAAAAAAAAAAAAAGATTCAAGGAAGGATTTCCACAAAACTTCTCACATGCAACACTACAACAACATATTTTTCCACAAAAACAACTACAATACATAAAAATTCACCATGAAATGAAGACTGCCACATCAATCTACATGCAAAATGATGAACACTACAGATCAATGGTACCAACCTCACTCCAAGAAAATGACAATGGATAGTTGTAGAAGAGTTCCCTTTTTCTCCAAACCCTAGTTGTCTCTAAAGATAGAGAGTGGCCAAGTGAGTTTCCAATTTAGCCATACCCCTTTATATCCATCTCATTTTCGGATTCAATAAAGAATGCAATTCTTATGGGGTCTCCTAAGTCAACTAGGCACCCTAAAGGTCATTATTGGCCCCCTGACTTAAGGTACTAACATGGGTAGGGTTTATTTTTGTCACAAATTCACCTTAGAGTTACTTTATGGCCCTCCCAATGCTAGGTAATTTAGTTTCAAAATGTTCCCATGGTGATAACCTTGTTCTCATTACTAATTTTGACAATAATCAAATTTCTCAATTAAGGCATTTTACTCGAAATAAGATGGCCACATGATCCATCACCAAAGAACATATTATTTCACATACAACATACAAGTGTCAAGTGACACACACTCACAATGCACTAGAGATCACACATGGCATGTTCAAAATCTACACATGAAACACATACTACACACATTCATCTCATGTTTAAGAAATAAGTACATCACAATGAGGTTTACGAATCTTACAAAGATTCACCTTGGTAGAGTCATTTAAACATGTGTGTATACCTTGTTTCCCTATTAAATTTCCATGGTACCTCTTCCTGCACATCAAACTCAAGCATCAATAGTCCAATGAGTCAAATAAGCATATACAACATAAGTGCATATAATAATAATATCTATATTAACATAATTCAAATTAAATATCCTTTCCTAATCTTTCAATTATTCCACTTGAAATGTTAAGATATCAAAATCTGCATGTCATAAGCATCATAATCAAATTAATATTCATCCATACATTGAAAATCTTTAGAAACAAATTAACATTTTGCATTACATCAAAATCTGATAATATCATGTCATAAAGCTACATCCAAATATGTTCAAACATTTCTTACTCAATAACAAGTTCTTTGTGCGTATAAGAATGTAAAACACTACTAAAATATCAAATCCACAGGTAAAGAAAATCCACTATCCATCCAAATCTGTCAAAATATCAAGGTCTCAAATATCAAAATATAAATAAAACATCCAGGCTATGACAGGTTAGGGTGAGGCCTCATAGGAAGATCATAAAAACTTGTACCAACTAAAATGTCAAGAACAAACACCTAATCTAAAGGTCATCACATATATCCATAGTTTTAAAAATATTCATAGCTGAAATAAAACCCACAAAAAGTTCCAACCATCCAACTATCCATACCTCCAAAAGTACACCAAGCGAATCTCACATAATCATTAACATATCCAATCTGTAACCTGCAATCAAAAGCCTAGAGAGAAATACTTACCACATATATACCATGAAGCTCGCACTACAAAATATAATTTAAAATATATAACTAATCCATTCACAACATCTCAAAGAATTAAATGCAAGAGTTAGCTCCAACTAAGAACCAAACACATAAACAACTTGGTCAAAGAAGGACTTGAGCATTAGTAACACAAGTTCACTTGATGAATGAAGAAATGCTCGATCAACACAGGAACAATTGAGTCCATATTGATGGAAATTAGTGACCAAAGGAACATATCAACTCATACTAATGGAACTCTGTCACCAGAGGAATAGTTTAGTTCATACTAAAGATCTTGACAAGGTCTAAAAGGACTCAGTTTGAACTATTAGAATGAAAAAAAAGTGCAAGACTATAAGGCAACCCAGGATGCTCCTACATCAAAAGTACACCATGTGCTCCATCTAGGTACCCACAAAAAAATCAAAGTATCCAACATCTCAAATATTAATGAAGCCACCTTCTATTATGCCACTTCCACAAGAAATACATAAAAGCCATCCAAAGAGAAAGCCACCCAACCTATCATATTAGAAGATCATAAAATTGTGTAACAAATGAAATTTCAAGAACACACACTTGATCTAATGGTAATCACATGTATCCATAGTTGTAAAAATATCCATAGCTGAAATAACACCCAAAAAAAGTGCCAACCCATCTGACTATCCATACCTCCAAAGGTACACCAAGTGAATCTCACATAATCATTAACATATCCAATCTATAACTTGCAATCACAAGCCTCAAGAGCAATAGCTACCACATATATACCATGAAGCTCCCACTACAAAATATAATGTCAAATCTATAACTAATCCACTCATAACATCTCAAAGAAGTGAATCCATGTAGTATTAAGGACATCCACAATACATAAACCTATAAGCTACAAGAACAACTCTCATAACAAGTCTTCAACACTCTCCCAAGTTCTCCACAATGAACAAAGGAAATAGATAAAGAAATAATGATATCATATCTCACATGACATACATGAACACAACTAGTGATCACAATCTCCAACCAATCTAAAATCCAATGTAAGTGAAACTGAACATCTAGGAAGATAACCAAGACCAAAGAGAAACCATGCAAATAATAACTTGTATCATGTCCAACTAAACACACCTCTAGATGTAAACTTTGATAAGTAAGATCTCCTTAATAAAACCCCAACCAAGAAGCCACAAAAACACCCAAACCATACCATATAATTAATCATGGATGTTAGACTCTCACAAGAAGATAAAACTTATAAACCATACCTAAACCAAGGAATAACCATTCCTAATCCAAGGATTATGCCCAATATAAAACCATCTTCCAAACTCAACCAACATATGCACATGAATATAACCAATGTCAAAACATCTCTCAAATGAAATCTCTAGAACTAAATCATGTAACATAGCTTAAGATCCATATCAATGAAAGATAAGCATAAACATAATGCACTTGAGAGAAACAATGGGCTACACCTCTCAAGTAGTAACCTAATTAGTAGAAAAAGATGGAGAATGAGAATGTTTATCAAGATAACCAAGTTTCCAACCAAGACTCGTCTAAGAAAAATCTCCTTTTAAGTCCATATCAGTTGAATGCCCCTCAGACTTCCTACTAAAATCATCAACTATCTCAAAAAATACTTCTCTAATCCAAGAGAAATTAGCATCACCACCATCTCTAAGTATCCATGAGCAGTTGTAACCAATCAATTAATGCCAACTCCAAGTACAACATAACACTATATCATGAAGTATTAGAAAATGATAAATGTACTCAATAATAAGAAAGTAAACCAAGATCAATGTCAAAGTTCCAACCATGGTCACAAGAACATAAAAATGTCAACATGATCTAAACCATTTCAACCAAAGAGATAACATGCTCGATATGAACACAACATAAAATTTCAAACTCTAAATGTGTATCAAGAGTATATCATACCATAACAATGAAACCATCCTCACACAAAGGATAACATTCCAAATGAAAGCATAAACTACACCTTTCCCAAGAACCCCATGAGTCCTCAATAGGGTATAATTTAGTGGCTAATATTCGTAAATTGGCTAATTTTAGAATTTTTTGGCTAGTAATTTGGCTAATAATTTAAGAATTGATACAACTTAAATCGCCATAGTTTTATAAAATTCAGTTATAGAATATTTAAAATCGCTCAATAATTTATTTTATTAAAAAATTTAAACTCAAATATTTGCCACAATATTCATTACATGAATACATTTGAGTTACCTAAATATAATATATTATTGGAGAAATTAAATTGAACTGACCAATAATTATCATAATTATTAGTTACTTTAGGTATATATCACCAATATTTATTTTTCACTATTGATTTAAAGTATATGTAACAATTCTCATAATATTCCACGAGGTAAAAAAATGTTCAATTTTGATTTGTAATATTACATGGGGATTAATGAACTTCCTATTATTATTGAGATTCATCAATATTTTATACAAAAAAAATTATGATTCAAAAATAATTGCCAATATTAATCATATTTAGAGTAAAAAATTGAGAGATTCACCAATAGAAATAATTTTTTTTTTTTCAAAATAATGAAAGATTTGCCAATATTTTATTTCTTTATTTGGAGGTGGCTTTCTTAAAGTTTACCCTAGGACTCCTCAAGATGCAACCATCTCCACACACCATGAAGAAAACTATCTCCACATACAAAAAACTATCTTCACACATCATGAAGATAAAAAATAACCACACGAGTCTTCAAGATCCAACCATTTTAACACATCATGAAGATAATAAGTGCACCATACAAATGTTAAAGATGATTATGCAACAACAAGATCTAAGACAAACCTCCAACATCTACAAACATTCAATAAATATATCAATGCCAAAAATGCCCACTCAATCATGGTACCAAGTCACCCATGGCATCATAAAATCCATCTCCTACATGAAGATCCTCTAGGTCTACATAGAAAACCAAAGTGTCAATACCATGTGAAACCAAGAAGATACAAACCAAATTAGGAACTAATCCTATATTGCCACCTCATCTTTGTCACAAGCTCCCACTAAACCATATATCCAAGATATACATGGCACCTATCATGCCACAAACTTATGAGGCAAACTCAAACCAATTTTGTTTTTTTGACTTAAAGATAGAGTGCGAAAGTCCACACAAGCTACAAATGATCTTTGCGATCATTGGATGGTTACTTTAATAGGTCGTTATATAGAAGAGTTTTGTTCTTTGAAAACCTAAGAGGTAGATGATGAGGTGTTCTTTCATACTTCATATCATATTCCTAGGAAAGAAATTAATACCTTTTGCATATGATTGTGAAGAGTTTTTGTGATTACTCTAGATAATTTATTTTCTTTAGGTCATCAAGTCATACATGCATTCATAACTATAATTCATTAGGTTCTAATGTTTAATTTCTATTTAGTTATGTCTTGTCTAAGGTCCTTACCATTTTCAATTAAAGGGGTGAATATTTGAGAAATATGGAGGCTCCAAATAAATGTTATTCATCCCTTTTCTAGTTTGTTCCATTCATCTTGATTTACCATTTTACCATAATAAGGTGATGATTAACTTAAAAATAATTGAGTGCCACAAAAAATTTATAACCCCAAACCTAATTATCTTCCTCTTTACAACACACTAATTCTTTAATACATGGTTTAAAAAAAAAATGATTTCATAGCTTAAATACATTTTAAATATCTTAAATATGATTTAATAAAATGCGATTTAGTTCAAATTCTTAAATACGTGATTTACCATCTTTATCCAAATTCTTCTTAACAATATCCTACATACACATTTTTTTCCCTCATTCCTTTATCCTAATAAAAAATAAAATAAAATAAAATATAAACTCCACCATAATAATCAAAATAAAATAAAATATAACTCAATAAAACTAATTGAAATAACATAAAATATAACCCAACTATAGTAACAGAAATAAAATAAAATAAAACCCAACCATAATTACTTACCCAAACAACCTAACATATATTTTCCCTATACACTACCCTTAATGGTTAACACTAATTACTATCCTACTACTATATCATTTTTAAAATATCACTACTTTAATAACCCCAAACATCATGTCAAAATAAAATAAAATGAACCAACCCAACTTGCAACTACCCCTAACCACCTATCACCATATTACTTTATCTTCTCAAATCTCTTACAAGTCTTTACACTACCTAAGACTTAACAATACCTCCCCATACAAATTTGGTTAGCATTACAGGGTCACATGCCAAATAACCCTCCTTTCTCAATGTTTTTGACATGATTTCAACTTTCCCCAAATACACCTAGAAAGCAGGGTCCCATCAACTAGAAGCCCAAGGTGGAGAGCAAGCATGGGACACTTTCCAACACCTACCTACTCCCCCCTTTTCCCAAAATGCATGTCCCTCCTTCCTAAGTGAGATGAGGTTGGGAAAAGACAATATTATTACATTGCGTAGTTTTTTATGAGTTTATTTTTCCCTCCTTCAAGTTGTCACCTATAAGTTTAAAAGGGGACATCTCCCTTAGCCCAAGGTTAATATGCTTGGGATTGGGGTCTGAATTCATGTCAGATTTGTCCCCATCCCCCATATCCCTTATTACATGTGTAAGACTCCCACGAAAAGGAAAGTAGGCACTTGGGATAAGAATAGTTTTAATTTTATATTTTATTTATTTAGATGTTTTTTTTCTTAATTTGTTTGTTGTTAGCCTATTTTCTTTTGATGGGGACTACTCTTTAGTTCTTCTAAGTTCAATCATTAGGTACCTAGTCTTAGCTTATTTTTTAAAATTTGACATGATCTCAGTTAGATGTGTGTGTGTGTGTGTGTGTGTGTGTGTGTGTGTGTGTGTGTGTGTGCGTGTGTGTTTGTGTGTGTTGCTTCAATAAAAGATGATCTTAGGGTCACATGATTTATATGGGTATAAGCATATTGGTTTTAGCTTAAGGACATCATTATTATTATTTTGTTTGTTCTGAGAATACTCTCTTGAATTTTTAAGGGACTGTAATAGGGGAAGGCAAATTTATCATTCCTCATACATTTTCTAGAGATGAAAATGTGAATCTACAACAAGTCTTATCAATTGATTTCTTTTGAACTAGGTGTTTTCTTTCTCAAGTTATATATATATATATATATATATATATAATTTTATTTTCTTTGTTCATCCTATCATAGAATTTTAATGATCACGTTGATATTAGGATGGTGTTATGTACTAGGGTTTTGCTTGAACCTGGAATCCAAAAAAGTAATGACCATGCATACACAATGAGATATCAAACATGGTGATTTTATTCCATGTTATTGAATGCATAAAACATACATTTATTCTACAAAAACTTATGATTAAATCAAATCATCTATTACAAGAAACTTTTCAACTACTGTGGAATATTCACACTAAAGGAATTGTGAGGAGAATTATTTTCCATTACATGATTTTCCATATTACATCAATCACCAATGTAATGATTTACAATGAATATTTCTAACAAAAAAAACATCCAAATCAATCCTTACACTTTTTAACAAAATACAATAGTTTGAAATTTTCACTTTATATCACATTGAAATAGCAATAGAGACTTACAAAATCACAATACATTTAAGATGACATGAACATTGATCCTTCATTACAAACTTGAATATTTTTCACTTTACCAAGGGTGAAACCCTAATACCTTCAAGGGATGCATCTACACAAAACTTGCACATAACACACAAACTAGGAACCATGGAGGCTCACCTCCCATCCTAGGCTTCTATGAAGCCACCCACCAAGCAGGAGAAACAAGATCCAAATGGGTTACACACATACATCACTTTCAATTTTGTGAGCACAACACAACACAAAACATCTCCCTCCCATGGCTTGAACTATGATTCACCATTGGAATAATCTCACTTTGGGTGAAGGTGGGATCTTCAAGGAGGAGAGGCCATAACCAACATAAAACATCATTTTTAAAATTGCATATGCCTCTCAAGGCCATCATAACATGTCCTTCTTCATACACACAAATCCCTTGTATCTCCCAAACAAAAAAGGTATATGGTTTCAATGGATCCCATACTCCATGAAAGGAAAGACTCCTCATCATGAGGTAAATCTTCTCAACTACAATGTTGAGCCCAACTAAGCCCTTCACAAAAATCTTCTCTTCCCTCCCAAGGGTGAGTGAAGCCTTCACACCCATGATCACATTTAACAATCAAATCCAAACAAGAAAATCAAGAAGGAAAAGGAAAAAAAAACAAGAAATCTTCAAGATCACCATATGCATTCACATTGCCACAACACAACACCAAAACCCACAATGCAAAGATTCACAATACAATACATGCTCCATTGAAAAACCCTCCATACTTGTAGACTTATTTTGCAATACTAAAAGAAAGAAATGAAACTTGGTTTGAAGCACCAACCTTGGTCCAAGCTAAGGAAAATGATAGTTGTAGTAGAGCTCCCTTAATCTTGCTCCAAACCTAACTATCTCTAAACTTGTAGAGTGGGTGAACAACTCACTAATTTGACCAAGAGTATATAATAAGGCCTTCCCACTAACTATTTTAGCAAAGACACCTAGCCACTTCCTCTTGCAAACTTATCTCCTCTAAATTTTCCATTTTTGACTTAGTGGAAACATGGGAGAAACACATGTGACAGCACCAAATTCGAATTGATGGAAGACTGCATGGGTGAAGGGGCCCCCTAGGTTGTCTAGGCACTTGCATGGTCAAAATTAGGTTCCTAACTTGATATACTATCATATGGGTAAATTATTTTAACATAAAAGACATCTTGGGACCACCTAATGACACCTCAAAACCCTAACCAAGTCCAAATTCGAATTTTCTTTGATTGTGACCCATCCTACCCCTTGTCAAGTGGGTTTACTTTTTCATTAATAGGGTAATTAGTTTTGGGGTAAATTACCACCATGATCAAAACCCTAAATGACATGTCAATTACACACAAACTTCACAAGTGTCAAGTGACACATAAAAACACATTCACATTACCATGACATGCTCGTAATGCATCTTTATGATTAAATATTTCCACAAGCAAGTAACCTTACATTTACAAAGAAAAATACTTTTGCAATGAGGCTTTTGAATCTTCCAAAGATTCACCTTGGTTAAACTATGTTCACAAGGTTTGGAACTTGTTTCCCCCAATAATTTCCATGGTTCCTCTTTCTGTACATTAAACTCAAGCATCAATAGTCCAAGGAGGTCATGCAAAATACATATATCATAAATGCATATAAAATTTGATAATTCAAATTCAATTTCCTTCCCTAGTCATTTTAAATACCTAGTTCAAAAGATTAGAATATCAACATCTACATATCATAAGTCATCATAATCAAATTAACATTTATCTACAAATCATAATCATTCATCTGCATATCATGAATCATCATAATTTAATTAACATTTATCTTCATATCATAAATCATCATAATTAAATTTTCTTTTTGCATCACATCAAAATCTAATAGTATCATGTCACAAAACTACATCTATATGTGTTTAATCATTTCATACACAATATTAGGTTCTTAGTGCATATCATAATGTTAAACACTACTATAGTATCAAAATCAATAGATAAAATAATCCACTATCCATCTAATTCTTGAATAGCTATCAAAGTATCAAAGTCTCAAATATAAAAATGTAAATCAAATGTCTATGCTATGATGGGTTAGGGTGAGGCCTCATATCCTCCCCCCCTGGGCATGAACTTCCTCTTGGAGTTCATAAAAAAGATATGGGTACTAAGTATCCATCTGAGTTTCATCCTCCCATGAAGCTGTGACCTTTTCATAACAATCCCACTAGATCCTAACTTAGTCTAGCTCTCTACTTCAAAGTGTGAGGGTCCGTTGAGCCAAAATGTGAATGGGCTCCAATGATATCTATTTGTCTGACTCCACTTGCAAAGAAACCCAGTCTATGATGTGAGACTCATTGTAAATATACTTTCCTAACATAGATACATCAAATACATCATGAATGTGTGATAGGCTATTTGGTGTAATGCCTTGCTTAGAGATCCTTGGAAACAAGGATGAAATACAAGCAAGAGTTTTTTTTAAAACAAATGTAAGTGTACATGATAACAAAATACATGGATCTCAAAGATCACAACAGAAGATTAACAATCATCCAAACACCAATGGATCTCCAAACACCACTACTAGCCAAAAATACAAACAAGAAAACATTAGAGATCAACCAAGCTAAAAGACAAAAGCTAACTCCAAAAAAATTAGCTAAGTCTAAAATCCCGAAGTCCTAAAATTTTGTAGAATCTTTATCTTAGCCCATAGAAGTCTAGAACCTATCTCAAATGAATTGTCACATATATTAAAATATATCTTAAGTATAAGGAATTATATGTAAATGATATATTTTAAACTCAAAAGGATTGACTATGAAAAACACTTAACTGGAATCAAAATGTAACACCAAAGAGGGTATTTGAAACAACTCCCAAAAAGTGCACACTGCCCACTCACATAGAATTTTGGAAAAAAATAGGCAATACTTTAAATCAGCACTAGGCAATACTTTCCGGTATCACATGATACTTTTAAAGGAGGACAACATTTTCAGGGATTGAGGAGTACTTCTCTCAAGGGTGTGCAATAGTTTTCAAGTATCGTATGATATTTCTTCAAAGGGAGTATGATAATGTAAAGTATCACATGACAAAACTTAAAGATGCATGCGACATAATCAAGAAATGCATGATACAATTCTAATGGGTGTGTGATACATTATTGTATCATACCATACTGACACATGGTCACCTAGGAAACATAAAAAAACACTTAAGGATAACATAAAGTGATAAAATAGAGAATAACACCTCCACACCAGGGAGTATTGCATCCACATTTTGAGGAAAGAATGCTCAAAGCATATTGAATGACAAGAAACAATAACTAACCATATAACAAATAGTAAGTAGTTAAAAGTATGAAATGAAACATTGCAGTATACTAAAAAAAACATTATAGTAACATGATTAACATTACAATGAACAAAACAACTAAGTATGTGGTTCCTCCCAATCATCATGGCATCATAAGACCATCATGGTCCCTAGCCATCTCCCATGAGTAACATCCCAAGCCACCAATCAAAATGTTGGAACTATTATAATAGGGATGTCACTACTAAAACATGTTACAATCATAAGCATAAGGAAATCTAACATGCTAGTGGAAAGCATAAGATAATCCTACAAGTAAATAACATTACCTATTACATGCTAATCATCTTGTAAGGAAATACATCAAATATAACATCATCTAAACATCATATACAAGAATCCTAATGAAAGCATTAGTCATTAGAAGGCATACTCTAGAAACTGAAGTATCAAGTGAAACATCTAGCCATGGTCGCGCTAGAACAATAGACCATTTCTATATGCTAGTCCCTAGTAGTGGTGTAGTTAGCTATGCCTCCCAACCATGTGGAAACCATAGGTCCACACTCACCATGCTGATGGAGATAATGATCCAACCACAAACACAAAAAAGAAACATCCATGGCTAACACACATGCTGAGCAGTATGATGATTGAATCCAAGACATAGACAATGCATAAACTATAGGTCCTGGTCAAACATCTCAATGGACTGCTATGTAGGGATTGACATCATGGAGAGTTGTTTGGCATTGACAAGCCCAAGCTTAGGTTGTACGGATACAACATCCCTCAACGGAAAGGCTCTCACACATACATTTTATTATCTTTAATTTTATTACCACCCAATATTTTCTTTAGTTATCACTTAATTAAAACTCCCTCTTCCATTCCTATGGCATCATGATCACTAGGCTATGAGATAAGAGCCCCCTCCATATACTACCCTACCCTACCCATGCTCATCCAATGATGAGTGCCTATAGGAATGCAAACTCCCAACCCAACACCAATGATCATAACTTTTGAAAGAAACACGAAAGATCAAGCCCCATAGGTCACCTGAAAAATGTACACATATGTACTCATGTGTGGTGTACCACCATCGCAAAGATCAACACAAGGACTAGATAAGAACACAAGCATAAAATCACTCCATCAAAATAGACTCAGGAGGATGGATGCAACACACATCCCAATGCAATAGTGGTCGAATTGATATCCAAATAGATCATCTAGGTCCATAAACCACATTGTGTTGAGAAATCCCAAGAAAATAGGGAGGCATAAAAAATGAGGTAAAAACCCAAATTTTTGAAAAAATTCCAAAATTAAAACCTATTTGGGCTTTGGGACCAAAAACCATGAAAATCCAAAAATAAATGAAATTAGAAACCGTATGCAAAAATGGCCAGCATAACAGCTCAAAACCCCAAACCTTCATCCCAAAACATGGAAAACATTCATACCCGACCAATCAGGCAGAACCAACAAACAAAAATGGAGGGGAACACTAGTTCTCAACCTCCTAACATACTACTACAAGAAATAGAAGTTGAAATGGAGTAAAAACAATAAAATGGGAAGGCCCTGCCTGACAGCAAAAGGGGCAGAAACTGAAACCCACATGATAAAATATATCATCTGTTGAATCTACCAAAGATCATGGCAAAGCATGGTTTACCCGAGTTGAATCCAATGAGCCTAACCTAGTGAAAATCTCACACTCATAGCTCCTAGAATTAACAAAAGTCCAATCCTTCAGAAGAGGATTTTGGAAAATGCTCTCCGAATTCTCAAATCCAAAATAGAAAAAAGTGAGGACTTAAATTCCTCTTTCAACACTTATAAATTTTTTGAGTGAATAGTTGATTAGGGAAAATATCCAACTATAGTGGCTAGACCCTGAATCAACCCAAACGAAAATAGGTTATTCTCCATAATGGGAATTCACTTAAGGAAAAGCTACCAGAAATTAAATCTGAAATATTTAAAGCTCAAAAACCCAAAAATATAGAAAAACTCTTAACACTTTCATGACAATGCAAACTTCTTAAATGCATAGACATGCTCACTAGTCTAATCACATAATGTAGATGAGTCTAGATTTACTAATCACTAAAAGGTTTTAGTCAAAACAATTAAAATAAGGATATGTCGACCATACAAGGATGGCATTGGAAAAATATGAACTGCTAAATCACTAACTCCATGTGCCACTACCAGGGATATAATTCCTACACACTAAAATACTCGATCAGTATAATTGCATATAATATCATAGCTGAAGCAACATGTATTAAAATACCTATTTAATCCATTTACGTCACTCACATTCACATAAAGCATAAAATTACAAGAACAAAGTAAATAACCATGGCATAAAATTCATATCATAACATAAGCAACAAATATGTCTAGACTAATGATAAAACAAGATATCATCATAGATCTATTGTCATTTCAAAATAGCTTCAACATGCAAATATGATAAACTAAACAATATAGCAATAAATCATCTATGGTACCAAATCATAGTATAACATGTGACCATCAGGTCATCTCAAAGTACATATAATAAGAGTATCAAGTATCTCTCGAATCAAAATAGACAAGATATAGACTACAAACATGAGAGGCACTACATCCTCCCCCACTAGAATAGGCTTACTCCTAGAAGCCAACAAAAAGGTAGGGGTACAATCCCCTCAATCATGAAGCATGCTTCCAAGTCGTAGAGGTCTCATCGCTTGGGCCCCATTGGACCCTTACCTCCTCTATATCCCAACCTCACAAGGTCAGCCTCTGATGTTGTAGGTTATGGATGGGCTCCAAAGTAAGCTACCTATTTGCTACCTACAAAGCATCCCAATCAAGAACATGGATCCAGAATATATTGTCTCAACACCAAAACATGGAAAACATCATGGATGTGTGATAGGCTAGGTGGAAATGCTAGTCAATAAGAAATAGGACCAATCCTCTTGAGGATCTCAGAAGATCCAAAAAAATATGGTGCCAACTTAGAGCCTTTCCCATAATGGATGGGGCTCTTCCTTGGTCGTGGTCTCAAAAACACCCTGTTACCAACAAAAAAGTGACAATCCAACCTATGGTTATGTGCATGCTTCTCTTGCCTATCCTAAGCAATAGCCAAATGCTCCCTAATGTGAACAACTTGCTACTCCATATCTTGAAGCATCTCTAGACCCAAAAGAACTCGATCCTATAAATGATCCCAACTCAAAGGGGTATGACATGGTTTAGCATACAAGGCATGAAAAGGTGACATGCCAAGAGAAATATGATACCCCTATTGTTGTATGCAAACTCAACAAGGTACAAATAGTCCTCCCACTTCACCTGCCTATCCATAACATACATGCAAAGTATATCCTATAGAACTTGATTCACTCTCTTAGTCTAACCATCGGTCTCTGGGTGATAAGCTAAACTAAAATTGTGTTGCATGCCCAAAGCATGTTGGAGAGACATCCATAGTGCAGAAGTAAACACTAGATCTCTATCTGAAATAATCCAATGAGGAATCCCATGCAAATGAAAAATGTCCTCTAAGAAAACATGCGCTATAGAAGAAGTTGTGTAGGATACTCTCATGGGTGAAAAATGTGCTACCTTGGACAAGTTGTCCACTACCACTATGATACAATCATGTCTTTGCAATGACATAGGCAACCATGTGATAAAATTAATAGATATCATACCCCACTTCCACTCTAGAATGGTATGTGGCTGGGAAAGACCCGCCAGATGCTAATGTTCTACCTTCACTCTCTAGCAACAAAATCAGCAACATCATGCCTCATCCCTACCCAAAAGTATAGCTATTTGAGATTAGCATGCATCTTCTTGACTCTGTGATGTGTGGTATACAGTGTACAATGTGCTTCTAATAAAACCAAGGTAAGAAAATCACCTGACATAGGTACATAGATATGCCCCACGTGACATAGTAGTCCATTAGACTCAAGCACATAACCTAAAAGTCTCCCCTCAAGGGTTTGTCGGGACTCTATCCCCACCCTTATGTCTTGATAAAAAGTGTCACTAGGCAAGGCCTCCAAGATATGGCCTCAAAAATCCACTCCCAATGACATCACTAATATCTCATGCCGCCTTCTACTCAGGGCATCTGTGATGATATTTTCCTTCCCTTTAATATAATGAACATCAAAGTCATACTCACACAAGAACTCCATCCAACGATGTTATCGTGCATTTAGGTTTGGCTAAATAAAGACATACTACAACCTCCTATGATCACTATGCAACTCAAACCTATGTCCCAAAAGAAAATGCCTCCAACGAACAATGGCATGCACTATGGTTGCGAGTTCCAAATCATGAGTGGGGTAGTTATGCTTATGGTCTTTGAGTTTTCTAGACTCAAATGCAATCACTCAACCATCCTGCATTAACACCACACCCTTGCCTTCTAAAGAAGCATCTATGAAAGCCATGAAATTATTTATAGGATTAGGCACTACAATGACTAGTGCACTAGTCAAACACTCCTTAAGAGTATTAAATGTTGCCTTGCACTGATCTGACCAAAAAAATTTCTTCCCTTTTCTCTGAAGAGAAGTGATGGGACAATGTATTCATGAGAAATCCTTCATGAAGTGATGGTACTAACTTGCCAATCCCATGAAACTATGAAATTTTGAGACATTAGTGGATACCAACCAATCCATGATAGCACGAATCTTCTCTAGATCTACTGTAATCCCATCACCAGTGATGATGTGTCCCAAATAATTCCCCTCTAACTAGAAGAACCCAAATTTACTCAAGTTTCCATACAACTAATGGTCCCTCAAGCACTGCAATACCTGATGTAAATAGACTTCTTGCTCCTCCACAATATTTGAATAGATCAATATGTCATCCAGGAATAACATGACAAACTAATCAAGGTACATGTGAAATACATCATTCATCAAACTCATAAATACTGATGGTGCATTGGTTAACCCAAAGGGTACAACCATGAACTCATAATGCCCATACTATGTACAAAATGTTGTTCAATGAATATCAACCTCCTAAATATGAAGATAATGGTATCTTGACTTTAGATCAATCTTGAAGAACACTCATGTTCCCCTCATCTGATTGAACAAGTCATCTATCCTTGAAAAAGGATAATGGTTCTTCACTATCACCTTGTTCAACTATTAGTAGTCAATGCACAACTGCAAAGAACCATCCTTCTTCTTCATAAAGATGAGTAGTGCACCCCACAATGATACACTAGGATGAATATGGTCCTTGGCCAACAATTCCTCAAACCACAATCTAAGCTCACTCAAATCCTAAGTAGTCATGTGATAAGGAGATTATGAAATTGGCTCTGCTCTTGGTACAAGGTCAATCCAAAAATCAATGTCACACTATGGTGGCATACCTGG